>JAWWEN010000009.1:17602566-17675814 GCA_035582955.1 Sycophila texana | reverse complement strand
TCCCAACTCGGGCTCCGAGATGGCACTTTTCCAACTGGAGTCCGAAATGGCACCTTCTTGCTCCAGACCGACGATATATAGTGTCTTAAGACATCATTAAAGGCGAAGCCGCGCTCGTTCGCTACATTCCATATTAGTGTCTTAAGACACTATCATAGTCATAATTACGGTAGGTTATTTAAATGCTGAATTATTACTTAAAAAGCAAAAAATAAGAAATGTTAATAAAAGTTATACAGAATTGCTCTCAGAGTGCTTAAATTCGCCGACTTTGAGTATAATTAATTAATACTTATCGCGCTATTTAATTAATTTATTGTTAACGATTAATGTTTTTTCGCTCAACAATAGCTTCTAGAAAAAGTATATATTTAAATAAAAAATAGCACGTCTGGTTCTAATAGGGAAACGAGCGGCAAACGAGAGTTAAAATTCTACCGCCTGGCAGTCCCATGCTCTCCTGTGTTCCTGATACTCGGCGCTCGAAAACCACCAGGCTTTTGACTGCGATTTTCTCCCCGAATCAAGGCGGCTGTCGTTGTCCTTCACCGCCTGCTGCTTTTTTATATTTTGATTTATTAAGTAATGTAGTTGTTTATTAAATTTATTGTAAACTATAAATTATAAATATTTTTACTTAATTAACAATTAAAGATTGATTTTTAATTTAAATTTACTGTTAAATTTTTTTTAGAAATTTCCCTAACTAACTTTAATTATTTTCATTATAGTAACGGTAACTTACTATTTTAATAATAAATAAAATTCTTCAATATTATAAATAAATAAACTAATTATACTTTAATTAGATTTTGAAGTAATGCTTGTACTATATCCTTAACTTCCATTAAACAATGATATTCATTAAATTTGCATCAAGAAAGAAAAAAAAAACACAATTTCTCAATATGTATAATATTTATTAGTATATTTACACACAAGACTTCGTCGATATCGAGTCATCTTGGTTTTACACTTATAATGAAAGACAAACGCAGCAAGATAGAAACAAACGGACAAATGATACAAAAGGTGATGATGCTTTAGTTGGGATTTTTAGTATTAATAATTTTCACATTTCACAATGTAATTTTTTTGACTTGTAAATATTATATTTCAATTCTTTCATTGCGCACACTTTACTTTTTTATTTTATTTTCATGTATAATGCACGGAACCGCCTCGATTCATGTATCAAGTCTTTATCTCGCATATATATTTTTTTATTTTTTTGCATCGATCATTTTTTTCAATTACACCCATCATTATTCTCGCGATCGATAGGCTTGATATAACGCTATGCGCAACGTCTTCTAAGTTACAAGCCATTAATTCTATATTTCGAGGCTGTTCTCTTACTATCATCAGGCAGATATCGGCGACTTCGCGCTCGCGCGAAATCACTTATCGGGGGGAGGGTTAATTACAGCTACATTATTTTCTTTTTATTTTTTTATCCTTTTCTTTACGAATCACAAAATGCACTTTCATTATAATTTGCTCGCTCGGACGCACTGGTGCTTCGGTATCTCCTGCTCGCTCGTGGGTCGCGATTTTTTTTCGTTTTCTCTTGTGACTTGCACGTCGGATTCGGTTGTTCGACAGGGAAAGAAAAAAGGATCCTTCTTTCGATTCAAGAATAAACACTTCGTCGAATTCGCGGCCTCCTCCGCCAGGGGACAATACCTTACTGGATCATTACATCTATGCTTTTAAAGCGATTGCGCTCTCGATACTTATACGAAGCTTTTTAAATAAACGTCTCGTTTTACTGCGAAAGGGAATACTTTAACAAATCTAATTGAATCACACTCTGTCGAGAAAACATCGGTTGATTGTCCTACGGGGGTGGATACTATTTACGATTTTCAACTGGATCGGTGTTTCATTTTACTTGTTTTAGAGACTAAAATTAAAAATAACGAACTATACTTGTTTTTATTTTGTTTGATACGTTTACTTATTCATAAAAAAATAAGACCTACTACATGTAATAACAGTATACAGGTATTGAGGAAAAAAAAGAGATTCCGGCAAACGACACGAGCTACTTCGCTTTTTTTTGCACAAGCAAAAACATTCTTTTAAATGTACAGCGGTTTGTTTTTGATTGCACTCGAAACATATTAAATCGATACTACGCGTACGCAACGTGTAGACGATTGCGTCCTTACATCAATTTCAACACATTTAATGCGCCGTTTCAACAATTTCCTTTTTTTTCGTTTAGTTATAAAACTTTTTTTCTCAGCTGCTTGTCACGAATAGATTTACACTGATAAAAAACATTTATGCATTGCAATATCATTTTTTAGCGAATTACACAAATGTAAAAAATACTCTTTTGCCGAGCAATTGCTTAATTTATACGTGAATGAAACAATTCAATATGATCAATATGATAAATCCATTCATTAACGAAGGTTTAAAGGAAAACGCACGTTTATACAGTTATTAACCGTTATTAATTTATCGCTATTCTATTGCTTCCGTATAATCTGGTTCAAATTTTACAATAAACATTAACAATTTTGAATGTTTTGGATTGTTGGTTTTAAGCGCTGCTGACAAATTACTTTGATATTACACTCGCTCTATGAACAGTTTAAGTATGAAGTACAACGAAACTATAATTCTTATACGATGCACATGTACAAAAAACTTGGTCAACTTCTGTTAAATTACTCTTATTATTTTTCGTTATTATTCCCAACAAGCTTGAAAGTCTTTCAATCAGCAAATAATTTGCATCGTCATTTAAGCATCAATTTTCTTTGTTCACATAATTTTTGCGATAATCTTCGTGTTATTACGTGCAACAGCGAAAGGAATATCCGATTACGAAACTTACAATATTTCTATTATACACTCTTGATTTTTTACTTGTTTTAATTACGTATAATGTACAGCTACTTATTGTTACTTGAAAAACAGATTCACTGACATTTCGTTTTACCGTCGATTAATTGATACATTTAACTACTATCGTTCGTAAAAATGTAATTTCGCATGCAAACGGCAAGTTACAACGCATGTTTGATTAGTACATGGCATTGTGATCTTCGCCATCTTACAGGATATCGCAGCGGCAGTGGAAAAATAATGCTTCAATGGTAGGCTTCACAGAGTACATTGTTACAACGTGAACCGGTACGAGAGGTGAATTTAAAAGTTTTCCTAAATTTTTCAAAAAGGATTAAGTCATTGATTCCATTTTACTTTTTTCTCCCGACGAAATGATGAACAAATGTGATTTTCTACATTTTTATTCATTAAAATGGGATTGACAAATGATAATTTTTTTTATATGTAACATCTTTCAGTCTTGTCACACGTGGTCTGCTTAGGAGTGTGTCACTGCCTTTTTTCCTCTATAGTTTGATATTGGTAATTATTTACACATCAATTGTCCAATAAGAGAGACTCTCCAAGATGTAAACGCATGAATACACATATGTGTTCTTTGTTATACGGATGTTACATAGGATTTTCCTTCGTTGTCAACATTTTTAATAACGCGAGCACAGCAGTGTGATACAGTTTTATCAAGTACTTTTTTTCTATACTTTATTGCCAAACTTCGGAAGTCTTTGGCTCTGGAAACGATTAAAACCAGCTAACTTTGACCATCGGGAACAATAAAATTTGTTCATGCTTTGTTAATTTAGATAGACATTTAAATTTGCTTTTTTACACCTTTTAACATTTTACGTATTGTCGCACAAAGAAAATTGAAATTCGGTACATTTTTCGTAAAATTCATGCAGCGCAAGCGTTGAAACGGGTCATAGTAGCGATAAAAAGTATATACACGTAAACAACATTTCTTTTTTTTTATATGAGGCAAAGAGGAAGAAGGCGATATTTAAGTCTAAACATATGTCTAACGTTACAATTGAAAATAAAATGACTGTAATGATAATAATTGTAGCGTAAAGCTTTTGCGAGCTACGGATACTTCTATAAATTGTGACATAATGAGCAAGAAGCTTTGACGCGTGTACCCTGGATCGATTACACTGTACAATCGAGTTTACTTGTGCTAATCGTTTACATTCTTCGATATAGCATCATCGATCTAGTCAATGTCATTAAAACATGAAGTCTAAGTATTACAGTCATAGTGCTGGCAGTAGCCATGCTCGAAAGCATAACAAAATAATATTTATATATTTATATATTTATATATATGTAATTATACATAATCATAATTGTAATAATTAATAATATCTAAAAGTAATATTAATGAAACTATCATTAGACGACACTATATTCTCAATTATCAGAGATCCAAGTAAGACAGTGGTAGTTTAATATCACAATAAGACTACTCAGGCCTCGTGAAAAACGGGGTCACGCTGATTAGAAGGATAATCTGCGTAATCATTATTTTACGACGTATTGGTTTTCGAAGCCATCGGAGAAAAGACTGATGCTTTTTTTTTAATTATTTTTACTATTAACGCGTTCAACCTCTCTCTCTTCTTCCTTCTTTCGTTTTCTACAGTTTATCTTTATTCGCATTGCTCGCCTTTATCGCCGAGAGAGCAATAATGTCGCCAACCATCTATTCTTTTAACCTTAAGCTAGTAATTTTAAATGATGTCGATCGATCGAAATACATTACATTTATAAAATTACACAACGTACTTGGCTATATAAGTTGTGAAAACGAAAGACGATTTTTTCCTTTGCAATTATCGTAACACTCCAGTCAATGTCAATTAGTCTAGCTACGAGTTTTACAATTTTATATCGCCCACTATTTTTTATTTTTTATTTTTCGTTGGGTCATGGCTAAATTTTTCGATGACTCTCATCATCAAGCCAGCCATTTCTTTCCAAAGCTGTTCCTTAGACATCTATCGTTCTTTTTATCGGCTAGTCCGTACTTTTCTTTCATGCACAAAATTTCATTGAACAACTATTTAACTTTTCTTCATTATTGAGTATTATATCACGTGTATTTCTCTCTTAATTTGGCCGATTCAAAAATTATTGTCGGTACAAAGTCGTACAGAAAATCTTTTTTTTTTTAGTTCGTGTTCACTAACATTTTCTTTACCGTGTTGATAAAAAAATTTAGCAGCCAACGTTACTTCGCGAGACTTCATGCCTTCACCGCGGGTTTCTTTTCTTTTTTTTTAAAGCCGTCATTAACATTATACGAAACGAAAATACATGAACTTTGTTGGCCCTTTTGAACAGTCTTCTTTGATACGCCCTTGTAATCTCTTGGATTCTTCAACGACGCACGAAATCGATTTGATAAAAAAAAAACCATGATACTAAACAAAACGCTTAAGACAACGCACCGGTTTCGAATTACAGGCATCGCGAGAATCCGTGAATCGTTGCCTCCCTTCGTCGGTTTGCGCGCGAGAGGCCCGGGGGCGTCGATCGCTCGCGCGGCCGCGGTTAATTTCGCGCGAAGAAAAGCGAAGAAAACGCTAGTGGAGAATGGAGTAAACGCTTTAGAAATGGCTAGCTCGCACCCAGCTTCATGACAAGATGTGCGGCAGGAAGGTACCGGAGTCGTCGAGGCTGGGATCGAGGCTGGCGACGACGTCCCCGGTGGAGGCATGCCTCAAGCTGGCTGACTGGGCGCCGGCCGTCAGGGCGTGGCTGCTGGCGCTACCGTTCAACTTGCTCTTACCGACGATGCCGCGCCGGCGGGCCACTGTGGCCACTGTGGAGGTGAAGTTGGGTACAACGCCAACCGTCGCTGAGACGCTGGTCGCGCCGCAGCTCACTGCCGTGTGGCCGTGGAGCGGTTGGTTCTGCTCAACGACGCTGCCGCTGCCGCTGAGTCCTGTGCTGCCGCTGATCGAGAAGGTCATCGTCGACGACGAAGACGAGAGGTGCGACGATGATAGGTGCGAGGATGACAAGTGCGAGGACGAGGAGATCAGCCACTCGTGTCGCATTGCCTCGTCCGGTGTCATTCGTTTCTTCGCGTCCCACCTAGAAAAACACACATAGCGTTAAATTTTTGTTATCTAATAATTATAAATTATTGAAAAAAAAAAAAAAAATGATAATGGAATTTGAAATACTCACTCAAGGCATCGACTGACAAAGTCGACGAACAGAGGATCTCGACATCGCAAAGCCAATGTGACGTTCTTGCTTCCAGGCCTCCTCTTCTTGCCCTTAGTGTTGGTCACGCAACGCGGGTTACCCTTGGAATCTGCGCAATGGAAAAGCGGGCCAACGTTTTAACGTGCTTCTTTGATGAGAGATCAATACCTTGAGCAAAGATCAATAGCTGAGGACTTTTTACTCACCGAAGAAGAGTCTGCGACGTGAAGCATGATTGATGAGCTGCTCCGGCGGCCTGCCCAATACTTCCATGATGCAGGCCAGCTGCTCGACCTCGTTTTCGCCGGGGAAAAGCGGATAACCGGTGAAGAGCTCGCCGAGTATGCAACCGAGGCTCCACATGTCGATCGGGGTGCCGTACGGCAATCCGAGGATCACCTCGGGACTCCGGTAGAACCTCGATTGGATGTACGTGTAGACGCGCTGGTGGCTGTAGCATGACGAGCCGAAGTCTATCACCTTGATCGAGCTGCTACCGCGCTGCTTCAGCAAGACGTTCTCCTGCGAGAACACAGATTGTTTATTTTATTACAGATAAAAACAAATCGATACTTTTTTATGTACATCCAAGATTTCAATTTAATGTAGAATTAACGTATAGTTAATTGGAAAATGTTGCGAGTCTTACGGGTTTCAGATCGCAGTGGATGATGTTCTCTCGGTGAAGCAGCCTGAGACAATTGACCAGTGAATTCGCGAACCTTCGAATTAGACTTAAACTAAAGCCTTGGTAACTGTTCTTCTTAATGAGCTCATACAAGTTCAAACTAAAATAAAAAAAGTACGCGATGTTAAACATTTTTTGTGCGTGTAATTAAAAACAGAATTAAAAGGAAAGTTGCCGCTCTTACCTCATCAATTCAAAACTAATGCACAAATGATTTCTGAAGTAAAAGTACTCCAACATGTGTATCACATTGTGGGATGAATTAGCCTCGATATCCTTTTTCCTGAGGTGATCCAGAATCTTAACTTCAATTAGTGCCTGGTGGTGGAATCTCTTCTTGTTCCTAATTAAACATAATAAAAAAATTAATTTCGTTAAATCAAGAAAAGTTGCAGAGTATTAAATTTCACGACACATACCTTATTATCTTAATGGCAATGTGATGGCCAGTCTTGTGATCCAACGCCCTGATCACTTGACCAAAACTGCCCTTACCGATGACCTCCAGGATTTCATATCTAAATAACAAAATTAAAATTAGAAAATGAAGAAAACACGTTTATTTTGATAAGCGAATTCACGTCAGACTATTTTCGTAGTATTTACTTTAGCGTGATTTACTTTAAAACAAAGGTATGCGGGAGGCAGATTAATACCTGTAGGAGATATGATCGTGGAGGACTTTGTTATAGCTGCCATTGTCATCGTCGTAGCCTCCGTTTTGGGAGGCACCCTCCTCCCCGTGTATCTTGCACGCCGACAGGCCCAGATACCAGATCTCCGAGTACTTCTCGATCTCGGCTCTTTCAAATTCCGTCAGCTTCAAGCCGTAGTACTTCGTCGCTTGCTCCGGAGTCATTGGTAATCGTACACCTGTATAAAAAATTACGTTAATTTAAATTATTTTTACAACGTGTCTTGATCCATAAATGACTACCGTACTCGCGTGAATTATCATCTTAATCCTCGTGTTAATTGAGCACTAAATCTACGCTCGCGCGAGAATCACCACTCTTTATATTATTATACAATGCCCAATGTGATTCATAAATTTTATCCGTCGTTGCTATTTCAGAATCATTAGTCACAATGATTATAGCGCAGCGTGATAACGATACTCTTAATATTAAAATGTGATAAATTCAAATAAAAAGAAAGCAATTAAGCAACATTCGTATTACTCAACGGTCTTATTATCGCCTTAATGAATATCTGCGCATTTTAAAATGCACAGATTATATTAAGAGAATCGCAAGGTTAAATTTTATGAAACTTGCCATTTTACACTTTCAAATTTAAAATCAATTTATTGCACTAACAAATGTAATTATAAAAAAAAAATTATAGAAATGTAGAACGATATAAAACAGAACTTCTCGCTGAAAGTCCACCAAAAAATAAATAAATAAATAAAAAAAACTGACGAACTCACCATATCCGTCGGTGTGTGAATTAGCGTTGATCAGGTGAATGTTATTGGTGTTTGCGTTGTTGGCGTTGTTGTCGGATCGATCCACCCGCGACGTTTTCTCGATGGCCAGTATCTTCGAGCTCACCAGGGACGGTAGCACCTGAAAGCCGAAAAGGAGAAAAAAAAAAAGTTAGAAATCCGAGATCCAGCGTCGCTTGCATCGCCTGTTATCTCTTATTCTCTGACGTAATCGTGGACGAACTCCGCTGTCTTCGCTCTCAGCCACGCTGCCGCGGCGTAGATCATCTTAAATCGGGCGTGCACCCACGCACAAAGGCACATGTGTAAATAAAGAAAAAAAAGTGGGGAGGACTCGCCGCGACAGCCCTACAACGCAAATATCGAACTCGAGATGCGCGCGACAGTTCAAGTTCGCGGCCCGGCGGCCTGCAGGACCGACACTGTTCATACACAAGCCTCGCGGAATGAAATACCCCGGCTGTTGTGTGTACACCCGAGAGCCGAAGTACGTACGTACGTACCCGGAATCGCCGTGGTGGTATTTTCAATTTGCCGTCCGAACTTCATACACCGCGGCGCTTTTATTTATCCCGGCGACTCTTTGTACACCGCTGCCCTGTACACCGGGTGCGTGCGCATGTATAAATTGGGAATTTTTATTTTCCCCCCTCTTCGCGCCCCTGTTATGTTCACGCGAGGCGCGGCATAATATGAAACGCGCCGAATGGTTTCGTCGAATTGCTTTTTTGTTTGGCTATCGTTATACAAGGCCCGTTACAATGGAGAGAAAAGTAATTTAAATTTTCAAGGTGCCGAGGTTTATTACGCTTTCTTTCTCAAGTGTGCTTGCTGCAGCAAACTATACCGGTATAGGATATACTTTCTGAATAATACGCGCGTAATCGCTCCGCAAACACTTCCAGCTCGTTATTTCAATTTCCCCGGCGGAAAGCAGGTAGCTTCTTGAAAAAAAAAAAAAAAAAAAAAAAAAAAAAAAAAAAAAAAAAAAAAAAGAGGAAGCCTAGAGATTTCGAGCCTCGGGAAAAAAATCTCGGTTAATCTTATCATCATAAACGCACGGCGAAACGAGCAGTCGCCCAGCGGACTTTAGCAGAGAGAAAGAGAGACGTTATTCGTCGCGAGAGGGAAAATCGTCGAGGCATTTATCAACCCCGCGTGTCTTTATGCCCGATGGTTTTTGCGCGCGTCGCGTGATTCCCGCCGTCTGCTCTTTTTTTCTTTTTTTTTCCGAGGCATATCGCATTATCAGCGCGGCCTTTTAAAATCCACTCGCCGCTGGCCGCCAGACGAGCCAGACGAGCTTCTAGGTAAGACATTAAAACGTATATCGCTCTTTATTACTCGGACTCTCGGTTTGGATGTGTATACCGACGGGGGAAGAGAAGAAAAAACACGTTCGAACCGCGCATTCGTAATGAATATCGCGGCGGACGTTGACCCAAACCGCCTGGTCTTTTTATACGCTCGAAAGGCTTCTAGTACGAGGAATAGATAAGAGCTGCGGCCGTCCACGTGTGTGGCTCGCCTTTTTGGCCCTTGCCACGCGCCACTCGATTCTTATCCAAGTACGCAGTTAACAAAAGTAATTAAAATTTTTCTCCATTCCTTGTCGTTTTTTTTTTTTTTTAACGAATGAAAAAAGCTCCGCCTGGAACTTTTAATTTCATTGCGATTGTTAGCCGATACCGCGAACGTAATCGTCGCGCCTTTACGGTAGGTAAAAAAAAATTAAAGTTTCATGAAATTTAATCCGATACTTCAATTTGTTTAATTATTCCTAACGACCGTGCGCGCTTTAAATTCAATTATGCATTTATACATTAATGAATTATTTACTTATTCGACCGGCAATAATAAGGCATACCTACGCATGAAACCAGGCGTTTTTTTCTCTCTCCATAATTAGTAAGTAAAGAAAAACCAGTATAAAACAAATTTCACAGGATCGAATGATAAAAGAGCCTTTTGGGGGAGGGAGAAAATAATAAAGACAAAACTCCGCGAGGCTAAATCGTGAAATACCGCGGCGGAAACTCCCGGCGCTCTCGGTGTATATAACGCGGATAAACAAACGTACGAGTCTAAAAAAGAAAGAGAGAACCGAAGCGAGAAAAGCAGAGAACTATCCGACCCCAAAAGCGAGATACGAAACGAGGGGAGTCCAGGAACTCTTAACGGCGAAACCCTGTCGGCGGGAAAAAGTTCCGGCCGCCTGGCTCCTATTTTTCCTCGTTTAAAGCCTTCCAGCTTGCCGCGCGGGAGTCATAATGCACGATCAGCCCCCGCCACGCGACAGCCAACTGACATCCTTAATTCGCGACTTCCGCGATTCACTTTCGCTCTCTCGCTCAATCAGTTCCAGCAGGGACGTGCAAGGAGCGCGATTCGCTCGGCGCGCATGTGCAGATATATAGGTGTACAGAGACTTTTGTATTGTTAATATCGACACGCGCGCGTTGTTATTTTCCACTGGCGAGGTTTTTGTATTTTCCCTTCTGGCGTTCGCTCGCGGAATGCGACGAGAAAAGGCGAGGGTGGGCGGCTGATGCGCCGTGAATTGGAGGAGCTACGTGCAGACGCGCTCGAAATGAGGTGACTTATAGCGGAGCTACTTGTTACGAGTCGTTTCGTAATCTGTGTACAAATGACTTTTTTTTTTGCTTCGCAGTTATTTTGCAATTTACACGTAATTACTTTAAATCATTTAATTTACATATTTCAATTTTAGTAAAATTTTTAAAGTTCTTTTTTTTAAAACTATTTTCATGATGACTGTATATTTAACTGTTTGTTTTTTTTTTTTACTATTAATTAGAAATCGTACACATGATTATAAGTTTCTCGGTGAAGGATATCCGAATGAGCTGCGAGATTAAATTTCAAAAAAAAAAATCCGGTAGATTGAATGCACGGAGTCCTGAAAAATGTAGAACGTTACTTGTCGATAGTCCCACGCTCCGATCGCAGCTCCGCTCTAGTTTTTCGAACAATAACGACCTCATCATCGACGAGTTGCCCAAAAATAAATAAGAAGGAGTCGGCCCGTCGGAAAAAAAAGTGCAGGGAGCCTTGAAGGGAACAATAAATTCGTCAGCTCGTGGTTCCCCTCGGCAATCTCGATCGGAACAAAAGTCGGCCGTGGTCGAGGCACATCGTAGATTTTAGCGGAGGAGAGCGCAGGCGGCAGAGTAGCTGCCAGCGTGCACCGCGATACGGACGAATGCCTCTCTCCGCCGGGCAATTATATACGTGCATTCTACGGTGTACGTGTCCTTGCGTGTATAATATGCGTGAGCCGAGAGAGCCGCCCGCGGCCTAACAAGTATACGGCTGCGCGCGCGCGCGTCGCTCGCTCGCTTTAATGGCAGCGGCAAGAAAGGATCGTCGGCTAACGTCACCGCAACGGCCCGCTGCCCATTGTTCGCCGGCTTATATCCATAACAGAATCGGTTACGCTACATCCCTGGCATCGCGAAAAGCGCCGCGAGTTCAACGGTCGATTTTTCCGTTTTCGCGGGGACCGGATTGGACTTCTTCTTTATTTTTTTCCTCGGCCCGACATGCAGAGAGATTTATGGGTGATCGTGGAAAAAAAGTGATGTGATTATTAATGCGAGAATCATTTATGATTATTTAGAATAGGAGCTGTGAATAAAAAAATATGAGTTTGATATTTTAATGCGGCTGTTGTTATGATCGATTACGACGTTCTCGTGACTTTAATTGATTCGGATAAGAAGAAGTTGCAAAAGGTGGATTTATTATTCGCTTCGTATTTTTCTTTTATTAGTTCTATAATTTTTTTTTTGTCAAATGTCTCTAGTCACTGTGTTTCTTTTCGTATTTATACGACTTCAATAATTATTATTTCGATGCACTTTCATAACTTTCTTTCGATTGATCGATCAATAAAAAAAATATGTATATAGCAGTACCGAGAGTACATTTAAATCTTATAAATAAATACTAATATAAGAAAAATCTTTGGCTTTTTAATAACAATTTTATGAACTCGATCGACAATATTAATAAACGCCTACAATTTATTTTCATAAAAACCTCGAGCGATATATGAATTCCGCAGAGAAACTTCGCAAGTAAGTAAGTCAGTGCAACACTCGGAGGTGGACGAACGCAAGCGAGTTTTACGCCGGCGGCGCGTTAATAACGCACGACGTTCGATCGCTACCATAAACGCGTCGATTACGAGCAGCAGCGCGAGGAAGAAAATAAGTCAGTCGCCTCGGTGCGACGAACTCTCTTTCTCTCTCTCTCTCTCCCCCCATTGATAACGATATTATATCGGATTACGTCGGCCACTTTCGCCGAGGCACTCCATTCCCCGGCACATACTGCCTGCGCACGCAGCAGATCCTTAAATTACGCCCGTCCGCGCGGATGCAGCGACCGCGTGGGCGCCCGCCGTATACCTGTATTGGCGAATGATCGATCCCCCTCCCTCGCCCCGAAGCGTCCGGTTCGCCTTGGTGACGTCGCGAGCGCCTTTCTAACGGTGATCGTCTTATCGCGGCCGCGCGACGCGCTCGAGCTCCGCCGACTGTAGGAAAACTGTGATACTACTCCCCGGGCCCTTCGCGGAGTCGCATTGTTTTTTTTTTTTTTTTTGCCTCGTTTAAATTATAGCTTGAAGACGTTTCGCTTTTCTCCTCGGAGCGAAATCGAGGAGGCGTTATTACACTTGTGTACGTACACATCGATGTTTTCCTTTTTCGCCATAATTGGAAAGGAAAAGTTCCTTCGATTTTCTGAATTTTATACGTTTGCCGCGGCAGCAGCCCGTCTGGACGACGCGACGCTACAATCGATTGCGGCGCGACGTAATTTCAGCTATTCAAATAGCCCCGGCCGCTACTTGGGAATTGATATTCCGAGGCGAGCGAGCAATATTTACGCGCCTCTTTATCGACGCCCGACGTTTTATACATGCGAGACTTATCTGCGCCGAGTATCTCGGGCAGTTCATTCGTCTACGTAGTTTTCCCGACTTTCCCTCGGCGGTCGTCGTCCGCGTTAATATATCGGCGCTCATTGTTATCGACGGGAATAATGCGCCGTTTTCATCGAGGCCACTCGCCCGGAGAGCAAGAGACGAGGAGATTACGGACGATGCCACCGGGAAGAAATAAAGAAAATTTAATTGCACCGCAGACTAAGAGAACGAGAGAGAGAGAGAAAGCCGTTCCTCGAAGACGGCTCCAAGTGACAAGGCCGGGAAATTCCTCCGGTGCATTCCTCGCCCGTAACTCTCGTGTCTCCCGGGGTCCGAGTAGCCGAGTGCATAGGTTACCCATGCCTTCTCCCGCGGCAATCTTCATTTTCCCCCGAGCGCTAAGTGCCCGCGGGGAGAGAGCCGCCGAGATTAGATGCCCCGGCGCGAACATTACACTTTTTCTTCGGCTCCGTTCGAGCGAGTATCGCCGCCGCGGGAGGAGGGGCCGGGCAGATTAATTTCAATTGGAGACCTCGTCGACGCGAATTAATCCGCCGAGCGGGAGAAGGAGCCGCACGAGTTCTCGCGAATCGAGGCGATAATGACCTCGAGCGCCTAGAATGCGCGCGTGCCTTAATCGTTGTCGCGCTCCCACGCCGAGACCTGCATCCTAAGACCGCCGCCGGCGAGCCGCTTGCCAAAAGCCGTTTCCCCGCCGGCGATGAATTGAATCGCTGCGCGTGCCTCCTCGTAAATCGAGGGGCGAGGACGGGGAAAAAAAAGGAACGCGACGAATTGAAAAATGGGACTACGTGCGACAGTCGCGTTTAAAAGGAAATGAGAACGAGAGTACAGCCGACGGGAGTTTCGAAAGATGCACTGCATTTAATTGACGGTGTGAATTTTTTAAGAGCGCTTATCGGGCGTTTTGTACATAATAGATAAGCTCGAGTATCGAGTGTTTTATCTACAGTGGCCCAGATTTTTCGTTACGGACTGGAGAAGGCAATCACCGATTGAAATCGAATTATTTAAGTTTGATAATCGGGGCACATGAGGCGCCTCTGCTGTCGGGACTTGAGAATTTATAACTTCGCCAATTTTAACAGCGGACGGATTTGTATAGCGCTCCTCAAGGCTAACGCATTGTTTTACTTCGAAATTTATTCGGGGATATAAATAGTTTATAGGACTGTTTTTGTGCGGGCGCGCACACTTTAAGGAATTATTTCATTTTGTTTTCTTATTAAATGTATCCTTCTCCGTCGGGCCTTGACGCTAAATCCGACGGCACACGTCTAATTTCGGCAACTTTTCGAAGTATCAGCTTTTAGAATGCGCTTATCTCGGGCGCTCTAAAAGCACCTCTTACAAGGCAGTCGAGCCTTTTATTTTCGATCGAATGCATGCACGAAATAGTCGATCGACGTCGGACGGACGTTATCGGTTTATCGCGTGTTGTTTCGCAACGACGCGACGAGGTAGTTCACATTGTCGGCCGGACGTCTCATTTCCACTCGGGGCGTCAATGTCCGACGGACGCTGAGCAGGTATTGCGCAAACTTTCCATTTTCATAATTCAATCGGGGCGCCTTTCGCGGTCGGCGCGAATAATTTATCGCAGCGGATATCGGACGCGGTTAAGCGAAGAGATCGCTTCATTATGTGCACCGCGAAAGGGAAAATCTCGGCCGTGCACACGCGCGGGAGCCCCGGCCTTTTCGAAGCGCTGAAGTCAAAGACTCGGATAATTGAATGCTAAACAAAGCGTGACCGATGATCGGAGCCGTGAGGAGGGAGGCTGCCTCTTTCGCCGGAGCACTTGATTATCGTGATTTTCCCTACGCCCCGAGAGCGGTGGTACTCACGGTTGAAAAATCAAAAGCGTGGGCGGGGGGGATACACTTTTGACGCGATAAAGCCGTTAATGAGATCGAAAGATTACGCCTTTTGTTGATGGGTGTGATTATAGCTCGTTACGCATTAACTATTATACAATTTTTAGAAATATGCTTTTCTAGTGCTGTAATTATATAAAAATGTTTGTTTTTTATACTTTTAAGTGCATACCTAATCTTCAAGGATTCACGGTAAGTTTTTTTTATACGTATAAACATTTTTTTCTCAAGATACATTTTTATTTTTATTTTTCATTGTGTGTGTCACACTCCACGAAAGATCATTATTTATTTACGTGTCGGTTTTTTTTTAACCCCAACGCCATTTAAATTAATGTAGACGTTTTTTTACGTCACTTTTACGAGCAAACGTAAAACCGTTGCAGAAAAATTCATGAACTTCCATTGACACGTTGCCCGACTTCTCGCGGGCCATAAAGAAAAGGAAGCAAGAAAGGGAAAAAAGAACAGAAGAAAAGGACGGGGCGCCGACGCGTACGTTCCGGTTTTCCGCGCTCGCGCGCGCCCGCGCCTCTAGTGTGAGAACATAATTTTTCCTGAAATGGCAAACAGACCAGCGGCAGTCGCGGAAATTCGCGGAAAAACCGATATCCTACTTTGTTTTATTAGCGCCGCGCGGAGGTGAACGCTACCTACGCGCCCATTATTCATGCCGCGCACTCGGCAAATCTCGCGCTATTAAAAATTGATATCATACTTTATCACACTGCGAGAGGAAAAAAAAGGTAAACAGTGTATACCGTTGCACAAAATTGCTACGGAATGGTAGTGTTTCACGACGATTACGCCTATTTTTCTTTTGCAGTGTTTATTTCTGAAAATTATGCTAACTGTACACAGCGCGGATGAGCTCGACGGGAAAACCACTTGATTTTCTCGATTTTCGTAACGAAAGACTCATTTTCTTTTTTATTCAGTTACGCAAATGCACTTACCGTATAGACACTTAAAAAAATAACACACATACACACATACATACACACAAGTCAATACACTGTAAAAATAAAAGCGTAGGCTAAAATTAATTACATAAGAAAGTTAGTAACGAATGCAGCTATTACTTTTTACTGTCGTCGCACTGAAAGAGGTCCGCGTTGGCCAATCCGTGAAAAATTATCCATCAAAAGTCGCTGGCCGGCTGTCTTTACATTAAAGCCTGGAAGCAGGTCGATCGGGAAAAAAAAAAAAAATTTCTCCGTCGTTATAAAGCGGCTCGCGGCGCGCCGAGCCGAGGTAGCCTTTGTTAAATTAGACCCGGTGCCTTCCGCCTTAGGCCGCGCTTTCCTCGCGCGTTTCCTCCATCGGAAACAATGGAAAAAGGCGCGCAATCGAGCGGCGCGCAGGAGTCTGAATCACGCCGCGCCTTTTACATCTCCCACCGGCTCTCCTCCCACCCGTTCAACCGCGTTTAACCTTTGCCGCTCGCAATTTCCCCCTGCGCGCCTCCGCTCGTCCGAAAAATTTGGCGCACGGTTGTTGTTGCAGGTTGCAAAAGAAAAATCGACGTTGCCCAATCGCGCCCCGCGGCGGAGCAGCATTCGAAAAATCCGAGCAGCCAGCGATTTTCCGCGCTCGGAAACAAAGCCGAAACCGCGGCCGCCTATCCCCCGTCCCATCGAACCGCCGATGCTTATCGATGCTCCAGCTCCTTCTCCGTTTTTTTTTTTTTTTTTCTTTTCTTCTCCGGTCGAATCCGCGGCCTGACGTCGCGCGGATACACACGCTACCAGAGCGGAAAATCGAAAGTTCGAGCAGCGCGCGGCATTTTATAAGCGCATTCCTTTTACATAATGCACCGTTTAAAAGGCCGCGCGATCTCTTTGGCACGCGCCCCGTTTTCTCGGGCGCGCGTATACGCCGCCGCGCGATCTCGCAGCCGGATGCGGATCCGTTGCGGCACCACCACCGCGTGTATCTACCGAACGAAAGTCGTGCGCGGCGCGCTCCTGACACGTGTTCCGCAACACGTGTTTTTTTCGTGCCGTCGCGGCTTATCGCGTACACGGTCGCGCGCAAAGTCGCGGCGCGCCCGCGCATATTATCCCCCCTTTCCTCCCCCCCACCGAGACATCTCGGTTGTAAGCGTAAGAACCTCGAATTGGGGACTTGGGTATTGGGCGAATGGATGCCTTTGATCTCGGCCGCACTGCGGTGGGCTTGAATATTTATCCCGTGTAGTCCGGTGGAAAAAAAAGCGCGCGCGCTCGCATAATGCGCGAAGCGAGGTGCGTGCGCCGTGTGCACGGCGACGAATATAGAATCGCATTGTGCGTTGGGAGCGCTGCACCGCCGCGGCGGAAGTCACGCGGGCCGCTCGCACGGCTGACCGGAAGTCACGTCGATATGTATACGTATGTATATGTGCGAGTCGCGGAGGGTCAATTCGAAAAAAAAAGGTCGTGTTTTCACCGACGCCCTGTTTGCCTTAATACCTGAGTCACACGCGATTTTATTTATAAGCGGGCATCGCCTCGATTCGCTTCCAATCGGCTGATGCTTTATTCAAGGGCTGGACGAGTCGCACGAAACTGCACCGAGAATATTTTGAGATTCGTTACCCGAGGGGGAGAAGATTGCCACCGCTCGTTTTTTTCTCGAACGGCGGCAGAGGTTAAGCGATAAAATCGTTTTTTTCCTTTTTTTGGGGGAAGGGGGGGTGGGGGAGAAATTATCGGTTCGCCGATGGGAAAAAATTTTTATTCAGATAGGAATGATTCATTCCTGTTTACAGCAGGCGCTCGACCTTATTTATTGTGTCTGCATGATTAATTCCTTGCCTCCCGCCGTATCAAAACATTCCTTCGGCGATAGCTAATAATGCACTCCTCTTCTCGATTTTCCCCGGGCGCACCGTAAAAGAAAAGAAGAAAAACGCAAATCGCATTCCCCCGTTTTATTGCCCGCAGTAAAGGTAGCGCGCAACGGAGCCCGCTCAAAGAGAACAAAAAGCGAAAAATCCTCCCGGTCCCTAATTAGAAAAGCACCGCTTAACGCCCGTCGTATTTTCCTCCCAAGCGGAAGCGAGTCGCGTCTGCGAAGCGAAAGAGGAGAAAAAAAAAAGCAGCCTTTTGCGACGCCGTAAAGTCCGGTGTATCGGCGCGGCTGCACACGCGGAGTCGCGACCCCGTGTGTTTACGAGCCGCGGCGGCCCCTTATAACGAGCCGCGACGAATGGGACTCCCCCCTTCTCTCGTCCTCCTCTCGATATAAACCCCGCGGAAAAGAGTTTCCTGGTTTGATTCGAGCGTGCACGCCCCTACGGTCGTCGGCGCACGTGCGTACAGGTGCGAGCGCGAGGAGGTGTAACGGTAAGGGCCCGCGAGCGTCGCCAGAAGGCTTCATTGTGGGGCCGCAGGTGTTGCCGCGGCGAGAAAATACATTAGATATCAGCTCCGCGCACGATTCATCGTTTCATACGTTTTTTTTTCTCTCTCTCTTTTTACATTCTCACTCGGTTTAATGACCGGCGTGTTGGAAAATTATCGCGATGGAAGTCTGCGGCTTTCCTTTTTTCCATCTTAATTTAGTACACCGAGTGCATATTATAATAAAGCTGGTTAGCGGAGGTCGTTACGGGCAGAGCCTCGGGCGGCTCGTCAAAGCCATTGACGGGGCACAAAGTGCGAGAGCGTCTGGTCGCGCACATTAAGCGCCTCATTGCCCCGGTCAATTACTATCGTTCGTAGAATTTTCGGCGACCGCCCAGGAGACCATCTCGGCGCGCCCGAACCCAATCAGCCCCGGCGATCAATTTTATTTATTTATTTTTTTTCTTTTTTTTCTAGCGTAGGTGGAGTATTAGTGTACGACTTAAACCGAAGGGGAACGGCAACCGAGTGCCCTGCGATCGGGACAGACGCGCGACTTCAGCAGTCCGAGAAAAGACCGGTTTGCTTTTTGAGGCGTCCTCGCGCGCGATCTCGTTTAGGTGCGCGAGCGTCTCCCTCGTCTTTGCATAATCGAGCGGCTCGCGCAATGCGCGGCTATACTTTCGCCGCGACGCGTGGCCTCCTTTTTTTTTTCTTTTTTTTTTCGTCGTGCAACCCTGCCCCCGGTGCAGCGCGCGAAATTGAACTCGCCGTGCGGCGGATGTCGCGCCGCGTCTTTTCCGTCGGGCGATCGCTGCGTGTGTTTGTACGGGAGGCGGCGGGAGTGCCGGGGGAGGGGAACACGCCCGGCAAGTGGAATCGAGATTCGTGTCTCGTGTCGGCCGGTCAGTGACTCGTCGCCGCGGCAGCGGCGCGCGCGACCCTGCGGTGTATGTGCGTGTGCGCGGAGGCAGATGCTGCCGGCCAGACTCGCGCCGTACGTGTGTACACGCCGCAGGCGCCAATCTTTCCAGCGAATTAGCCCGAGCCAAGAGCCACGGTCGTCACGAGCCTGTGGCCGTCTCTCGCGTGTGCTCGTTTCGCATTGCCCGACATTTCTCCTTCGTTTTTTTTCAAGTCGCTCTCTTTTGCAGTCGATCGGTTGTTAATAACGCCCGAGAGCCGCCAGGTGAGACGGAAGTTTGCGTTTTTCGGGATTGAACGACAATGTGGTTTATAAATAGATATCTATATTTTTTAGAGGTTTGATCGGTTTTGTTGATCTTATTTCACACCTGGTTAATAAATTGTTACGTGATTTTGAAATAAATAGAAAATGTAATTCACAAAGAGAAACGAACAACTTAATCTTATATTAGCATAATTAAGTTTTTTCAAATTCTAAATTAGAGATGATTACGTACACATTCGATATTTTTCAAAGCTATATTTATCTACATGTATTTATTCAAGATAATCCAGAGTTTCTATATATTAAAAAATTCATAGAGGAGCCTACCTCGGCTCGGAGAAAAATCGATTTTGACAAAAGTACATAAATTAACACTAATCTCAACTGTCAAGTGTCAATGCACACACAACAAAAAATTTGAATAATTTCTTCTCACATCCCCATAAAAAAAAAAAAAAGGAACTCGGAAGTGCCTGTACCAAAGCGACTTTCGAAATTTCACACAAAACACGTAACTTTCAGATCCGACCCTCAAGATTACAAAATGCCCGCGAAAAGCACACGAGGCGCGAATAAAAGGCGCACAATAACTCACTCCGGCGTGCTCTCGAGATCGCTGTCGCGTAAGTATATGTACACACCGTATCGCGGCACGCACGCGCTTTTCCCGGCGTCGATAAAAGCCGCGCCGGCCAAAATCGATGGCGGCATGAGGGGGGCTCCGGAGCACGCGGCAAAAAATAATCCGCGGCGTAGATCGGTAGCGGGCGCGCGCTATAAGGTGCGTTCGGTCGTTGACCGCGCGCCACCATGACCTTCCCACCGAGAGCTCTGCCTATATATGCGCGGCGCGAGTCTTTCTCTCGGTCTCGCGCTTGGCCGCGACGAATGCGCTCGTTAAAATTCAGCGGAGGAAAGCGTTTTCCGCGAGCCTCCCTTCCCCCCCTCCGCCGGCCGGCGGAAGATCGACGACGCGGCGCTGCGGCCGCGTAATTACCGTATGCGCCGGGGAGTGAGCCCTGCGCGGCGGGGCTAATTTATCGGCTAAACCCCTCGGCGTGGCGCTGCGGCGAGGAGAGTCCCGGACGATCGGATGGATATCTCTCGGCGTGCACCGTTTGCTCCGAAGGCTGTTTCAGATGCTTCGAGGAAATTCACGTTCGCCGAGGGAAATGAGTCGCGGGGACTCGGTGGTGAAACGTACGCCGGGTAAACTGTCGTAATGTTCGGCCTATCTGACAAGTGCATCTTCTCAACGCATCGAACTCTGGGATTTCTTCTTAATTTAAATGTCAATAAACTAGCTGTTCTTTTATTGTAGGATTTTCTTTTTCCTCATTAATTATTCAAAATTCCCGCTTGAGGATTATACGAAATAAATTTATCGTTGATAATGAGCGCTGCATTAATATAAAGAACTTGAATTTTCTTATTAATGCCTTTTAAAATTGGCTTTATTAATTTAGTTAATCGAACTAATATTTTGTTTACTCTCTCACGCACTATAAATTCGAATAAATTTAAAAAATCAAGGGAAATCCGAAGTGATATAATTTTCCGCTCGGAAAGGCGGCGAGCTCTCTTCGAAAATATTTTCAGAAAGAGAAAAATAAAAGCAGGTCGCGACCCATCGGTCGCGGTTACGCAAGCGGGAAAATTTCAAATCGCGCAGATATCAATCGCGTGTGCAAACAACCTGCGAGCGCGCACGTCGCGCAAAATTATGACGAAGCCGCGGCGACGGCCGTTGCGTCGTCGAATCGGCGATTTGCAAAACATCGGTTTTGCACGAGCGCGCACCCGCCTCGATCTTGCGTCAGCAGCCCCGATGGAACTAATCGTCCCGGGACACCAGAATCCGCGCACTTTGCGAAACTATCCCCCTTATCTCGCGGCTGCCATCGTCGTCGGCTTCAATGGGGCGCGCTCGATATGCAGGCGGAAGGTGCACGAGGAGAGATGAATAAAAAAAAAAATGAAAAAAAAAAAAAGAAACGAGAGAGGCTCGCTGAAGTGTACGTAAAATATCCAATTATTTTTCCCAGATTCATTATCGGAGCGAGCTGCGCGTGTGTCACCTTAATGAGCTCTCGAAAGTCCCCCGCGGGTGAGCTCCCCCGTTCGACCGACTAATTCGTATAGGCGAATTTAGAAAGTGCGCGAGTGAACCTAATTGCGCTTACGTAAGTGCGCGGTGCAGGCGCGCGCGCGCGCCGAGTTTCCCCGCGGATCGCCGCTTTGTTGGGGCCCGGGAGATCGCTATCTCCGCGCGGACGTGTTTACTCGCGCCTTCGCGCGCGGATAAGGCCGAGCTTTGTTTGTTTCAATTT
Organism: Sycophila texana; assembly: GCA_035582955.1. NCBI lineage: Eukaryota > Metazoa > Arthropoda > Insecta > Hymenoptera > Eurytomidae > Sycophila > Sycophila texana. The sequence continues at coordinate 17,653,892 of JAWWEN010000009.1, read as the reverse complement.
TCTGAATTGCCCGCCCTACCGCGGCCGCGGCCGCGCACTAGCTTCCTGTTTGGATTTGTGCATTTTTCATTTGGGCTTGATGAGATCTTTAGAGATGAATCTGGAAGATTGCTGCTTAAATTGGGAGAAGTCGTACAAAGTCAAAATTTTATCTCTCCTCGTTCGATTCTTGCGGGTTCTAATTTAATTAGGCTAATTTCTAGGCACGAGTTTGGAGCATTTTCGTACGCTTATCTTGCGCTCTTATATTCAATTAGGAGGAAAATTTTCTCAGTAGATTTAGAGCGAGCGCAATAATTCAATCGTTTGTTCGGTGAAATCTTTTTTGCGGCTTTTTCTTTTTTTTTGGAAAATTTAGAAAAGGAATGGAGAAGATTCTTTTCAATTAGAAAAGAGAAAATCTCGATTCTGAGGAATTTTTGTCCAGCGTTTTCCTATACGATTAGTGGAACGTACCTGTACTGCTACCTTACTGATTTTATCAGTGAAAGATTTTTTGTCGACTGAATGACTTTCACTACTGTAACAGAGAATCTCACTACCGAATTGATTGATTGACTCCTTATTCATTGCCTGATTAATTGTTTATTTGAACCTATGAACTCCCAGTTCTATTTAGTCACGACCACAAACAGCCAGGGCCGACCGGTTAGCGAAGCGAAAAAAACCATTAATTCGCCGCTAAAAGATTTAAATTGATTTGCCACTTCGACGTTTAATTCACATTCTTTTTTTTTTCACGCTTAATCTACACTTTATAACGATCACGTTCAATCTACATCTTTTTTTTTTTTCACGCTCCCCTCGAGCCACGCATCGACGCGGCGTTATTAAAATTTAGCGCGTCCCGTTAAGCGAGCGACTGTAAAGCACTTTATCGGCGAAATATTTACAATCCACTTTCGTTCGGGCGAACACATCTTTTCAATTTAAAAAACCGCTCACCGCCAGGGCTCCGAAGTGGAGCATTTTTACGGGATGCACCGCGAGAAACCGGATCGCGGCCGTTTACTCATCGCGGCTCTCCCAAGTGGGTTAACGATTTCGGCGAGCCGATAGCCACGCGCGTCATTTTCTTCCGGCGCGGCGATGTCGTCCCCCGCCAGTCCAACAGACGGTAAAAGGGTGAAGCGATCGCCTCGCGGACTTTCTCTCCCGCGTACAAATTTAATGTCGAATGCAGCCCGCGTGATTTCCTCGTCTTCAAAAAATACTTTCGCGCTGTCAACCGAAAGCGCGCATTTCCTCAAAGGTCCGCGCCGCCGAGATCTCGTCGAGAAATCGCGCGCGAGCGAGCTTTTTTTCCTGGGACACGCGGATTCACCCTCGGGGAAATTTGAAAATCAAATCCTGCCGCTTACGTAAAGCGTCGGAATAAATTTTCCGCTCGCCCGTCGGAATTGCTAAAAAAACGCCGAGGAGCGTATATAACAAGCGTCCCATGCGCTCGAGTGAATGGGGCAGAAAAGCGCGTGCGTATCGCTCGGAATCAGATGCGAATCGGTCGCAATTACTCGGTCGTACGCCGAGGCAAGGGGCCGACGATCGCGTGTGTCCGCGCACGTACACCGCAAAAGTATTTCAATTCCGCGCCGGCGAATTAGATAAATCATAGCGCGACAATGCGGACAGTCCGGATCGAGCGGTGAACTTTACGTCCTGCCGCGGCGATAAATTGTGCTGTATTAAACATTGTCGGTCGTTTTAATGGCGATTTCCCCGCGTTTACGATCGGCCACTCGCCAGTGCGTCCGGGACGCGAAAAAAGAAAACGCGTCGCGCGCTCATTACGTAAATGCGAAAATCTGCGATTGAGATCTACGTACATATATGTCATATATACACATACCCAGTGCACAAATATACGTCAGGGTGAGATAAACACGCGGGATGCAAACACGAAATTTCGATTAAATTGCGACGTCGTTTGCGGAGGGAAAGCACTTACCTCGCGATGCGAGATGGGGGTGTTCTTGTTCCTGCTGACGTTGGCCGAGTTGGTGATCGACGAGAGGGATGTGAGGGTCGCGGAGCCCACTCCGCCGACTGACTTCTCACTAACTTTCGTCCCTCCGCCAACATCTTTGTGCAGCGTCCCGGGACTCTGTAAACAAAAGGGAAAGAGGGCAAACATTAATTAACGGCACGTACGTCAATCTCCGCGCTCGCGAGCGCCTTTTATTGCTACTTTCGCGCGATTTACGTCTTTTCTCATTTTGCTCAGTCTAATCACGTGAAACTACGGGACGCGTGTACGACTCTCGGTGACAATAAATTCTTCGGGCTTAACTGGGAAAGTTTTATTCCTGACCACGTGTGCTCACCTTTTCTCTGTCTGTCTGGCAAAATTTTATGCAAATTGTTAATAATAATAGGAAAATTATGGCCGACCACTCGTTAAAATCCCGCAGGATGAATAACCCGACGCCGAAGATTTATTCTTCGTTTGTTTTATTTATTTTCTTTTTGTTCAACTGCGGAGGCTAGTCGTAAAATGTACACATTCAAATTAAAAGAAAATATTTCATGTATATATACAACCATAATCCATAAAACATTGCGTCTTAGCCGCGAGTGATAATTTGAACTTATACATCGTCAATAATACACTCGGCGTTAAAACACTCAAGAGCACGACTGCTCTCGAAAATCGCGATAAAATTTGGTCGTCTTCTTCCGCGATCCCACAGGGAAAGCGGTACGTGAGAAAAGCCGCGAGTTTCCCCCCGAGTGCGTGAGCATCATTATACCCGGCGGAATCCGCGCAATCATCGTGCCGCAAAAGTGGCAAGAGAGCATCGAAAATATGGGTCAGCCGATATTCCGCCGGAGCGTGCGCGGCCCATCGGCGGATCCTCCGTACCCGCTCGTTAGGCTTGCGTGGGTGGCGGGCCGTACGCGCGATAGCCGATTTAAGCCGGGCGATTACGATTCCGTTATGCCGCGCCGCGACCTTTTTTTCGCGCCGTCGCGCGTACACGGACATCGAGACAAAGGGCATGACGTAGCGCCTGCGAAACACTCGGCCGACGCCCTGATATCCTTCGTGCATTGTATACACGTATATATAGCCTCGCCCGCAGGTACCTCTTGGGCTGGCGGGCTACTTGTTGCGCGGAGGCCTAGAAATTTATTTCGAGGCAACTTGCACACGTACGGAGGAAAATGAATTTTCCTTTTTTTTTTCTTTCTTTCTCGTCGTGTGTAAGAGACGGTGTCGCAAGCAGACGTCCGACGTGTGGAAAACGTTTGGCCTCAGTTTATAATTGTAGCTTTGGCAACCGCGCGCGCTCTCTGTCCTCACTGCGATTTAGGACGCGGGAATGACAATTACCCTTCTTACGAGCGGCTTCAATTTTCCGCGGCGTTCAATAAAGCGGAATTGATTTTACGCGGCGGTAAAATAAATTGGCGTGCCGGTTTTACAAACGACTTATCGGAATTATGGTATCGTCTGCCGTCCTTGCATTTCGTAGTGATGATCATTACGTTAGAAAAAGAAATCTAAATGGTAATATTATTATTATCATGTTTTTTTTTCTAAACGAATCGATTTATAAACAATCGGTAAATAACAGGCATGAAATTGCGGATGCAAATGAACCTCTTTCCCGTATAATCTCATATCGCGTACCTCTCTCATTCTCCAGTTATAAAGCGACGTTTTAAAGTAAACCGGATAAAAGTGAAAAGATTATATCAGCCGGGCATTAGCATAAAGCATCGTTAAGTCAGCCAGCCCACAGCTATACGGCGACTGTCACTTTCGATGCTAATTTTTTTTTTGTTTTTCCCAAGCCAAATCGCCTCATCTCGCGGTAAGTAGAGCCAGCGCTCGTAGCCGCGAAGGAGAGGACGGGCGTTTAGAGGAGGCGCGCGGTACAATGGCCTAGGTGCAGAACCGAGTTAGCGACACCTCATTAAACGGCACCGCCGGAAGAGTCTCTCCCCTGTCCTCCGCGCGGCAAATGAAGCTGTATAACCGGATCTCGTCTCCCGCGAACTTACGAGGCTCCGCCGAGCTCGTACCATTAAACGGCAGTTTATCGGCCGTCTCGAATCTCGCGGATTATCGCCGACCATTGCACCGTCCCCCTATTAGCGGCCTGCTCCTTCCTTTTTTTTCCTCGTGGGGGCCGTAGTGGTGGGACGAGGGGAAAACTTCAATCATTCGTAAATTACGACTTTTGTAGTTTAAAGAGCCTTTTATTTACCTCCACTTTTCCATGTTATAATCTGTTATTCGGAAATAATGAGGAGTTCGCGTAGCTTTTGCGGTGTTTGAGGAGGATATAGCTGCCGAAAAAATGCCATTGTTTTTGATTTGAAGAGGCTTAGATAATTATTGTACGTCTCGTCCGATAATTGTATACTTAAGCTTGTTTGAAATATTACATGTTATTAGCTCCTCGCCGTTAGATCTCGCGGTGTACATCGCGTATAAAAAAAAAAATTTCGAAGTTATTAATTATTATCTCAACTTATCTACCAACAATTACTTATTCAATGGCTATTTTTATAATCCGCTCTTAAAATAAACACCTGTATTATCTGCCCATTAATTGAGCATCATTGAGAGTCGCTTCATAGCCTCTCGTCACGTCAGCCGCGCAACATCGCAATAAAATAATCATTTTGCCCAGGTGCCCCTCGCACCAGCAGGCAGAGGCGAAGGTGAACTGTCTCCGCGAGCCCATCATTTCTTCCAATGCGAACGAAATTAAAAAAAAAAAAAATAAGAAAAAAAAAATAAGAAACAGAACAGGTTCGTACACCTGGACTGAGCTCGGACTTTGATTTAGGAGGGCCGCGGCGTGACGTCACGCGCGTGCGCACCAGCTGTGCCTCGCGAATCTGGCCGCGGGCCTGGATGCTCTCACTCGACCGCAGATGCGCACCTACGGCGCACACCTGTCGGGAGAGGTTTCGGCAGCTGCCCCGGCAGAATCCCTCTCGTTCCTCTTTTTTTTTCTCGCGAAAGCGGGGAAGGCTACGAGACGAGTCCTTGAGGTCTCGGCAGCGCAAATCTCGGCGGCGACGTTTTTCTCTCGTTAATTGCGCACACCTTCGGGCGAGAACGCAATTATCTGATACGCATCTGCAACGGCCGGGCACAAAGTGAAAAGCGCGATCGGCGTGTTATCGGCCTTTAAACGGTCTTTTTCCCAATAACAAGCGGACTTGGTTAATTTTGAGGAGTTAATCGCCCCAAGGCCGGTGATACCGAGCCTCTCCTTTTACCGGCGCGCGAACCTTGCGCGGCGTACAGTCATCCAGCGAGAAGGAGAATTAGTAGCTAAAAAAAGGAGGCGGCGATACCCGATAAGATTCGCTCCCTAAATGGCCTATTTCACATGAGACAATAAAGCGTTTATCGGCGCGGATTAGCGGCCACCGTCTCGGCACCGACGCCTTTGTCATTAAACGGTACTACTATACTCGCTCGCGCCGGCGGCGCCCATTGAAGTGGCGTGAAAGTAGCCTTGTCGTGTCGAGGGCATAAATCTCTTATCGATAGGACACGGCAAATTTATGCCGATTAAAGAGCAATCGCAATGGCCGATAAGCCGATTAATTCAACGCCCGGTAGAAGTAATTTTCGTATTAGCCCGTTTCCCCCTGCATTGAGTCGGCTCGACCGATAGGTACCGCACAACAAGAGTCTCGAGATGTCTTATCTATTTTTCTCTCTCTCTCTCTCTCTCTCTCTCTCTCTCTCTCGCCAGCCTCGCGGGGAAGTCAATGCGGGCACGAGTCACGAAACTAAAACGTCGGAGGAAATCACCTTCGGTGCGTTTCTTTCTTTCCTTTTTTTTTCTCTCGTTTCCGCGTGTGACGCATGGATATATACACACGCGCTGGGACGACGGAAGGTCGAGGGAACTTCGCGATCGTCTCGGGCGATCCTAAGGCAAGGCCGCGATAATGACTTTGCGGCGCGCTGGCCGATCCGTTAACTCGAGTCGATGAAAGTCGATGCGCCTCGCGGTCACCCGATCTCCGCCAGCGTCTACCGATCTTTTCCGCGTGTGGGAACGCGCCGTCGCCGCCGCGCGTTGTGTAATTATTATACGGAGGAAAGCAGAGCGCACGACGCGCGCGCGAGGCCAATTGGATATTTCGAGGTGGCTCGCGGAAATTTCCTACGACATTGTCTCCTTTCCTTTTTTCCTTTTCGTGGGAAAGCCTGGGGCTAATTAAGTGCATTAATTTGTTGATAAAGAGGATTTTTTTTTCACGCGGGAGATATCGTTTCGTTTGTATGTTTATTCGATCGGAGCGGACTGAGATACACTGCAGAAAGCGCTCAAATTATTAGGTAATTAATACGAGGTTGTATACATGTACGTTTTTATAAGTTGAAAGTTTAAGAAAGAAAAAAGTTTCAATATAGCGTTAACCTTCGCAGCCCGACGAGTGAAGACGTCGGGATGACTGTGATTGATTGCCATAAAAAAAATGTATCTGTTTAAAAATTACAATTTTTTCCAACTAAATCGTTAAGTGTCTCCTCGTACTTTTCCCAGGTCTATTCATGCCATCTTTCGAAACTCGGTGCTCCGTACCAAAATAATTCAATGTCACCATAGCTCCGAAACACTTAAAAAAAGAAATACAGCAGAACAAGATCCTACACGAACGTCCAGCGGACAATAATCGCGACGCGCCCGTAACAAACTGCCCGTCGCGCGGCTTGACGTCCGAAGAAAGTAGAGAAAAGCGCGTCGAGATTTCGAGCGGCGCGGAAAAATCGAGCGCGCTAGTCCCAATTAGCCCCGCGAAATTCACTCTCCTGGTGCGACTGCAACAACTTTAAAAAGAAAAGGAGGCGAACAGGTGTACATCGCTCAAAGTCGTCGTCGCCGCGGCGGTGACCGCTTAGCCGGAGATCCAGATAAACGGCGACGTCTGCCTGTCTCGGGGAGCGCACGCACATATAGTCGGACAGAGTCTAGCTCGCGCGGGATGTGGGTCAGCGGCGCGCGGCGATTGTTATTGGCCCCGGCGCGTGCGACTCGCTGCGGCGCACCGGTGCGCCTGCCACGGGTCGCGACTGCGCCCGACGACGATCCGCATCCGCGCGAGCAGCTCACGCCCGCGCGCCTCGCGCGCTATTAGGTAACCGCGCCGCGGGCCTTGACTCTTTTTTTTTTTATCCATCACCTTCCTGGCTGCAGAGAGGTTGCCGCTCGCTTTTTGTCGGTTTGGGACGGGCTGTTGGTCTTTTTCATTTTACTCCTCTTGTCTTCCTTTCTTTTTCGATCGGTGCACGAGAGCGCGATTTGCTGCGTTGGCTTTCGACTGCAAAAAATTTGGTTTTTTATCGGGAGACGCGAAGGTGAGGCAGGATCTTTCTTTGTTTATTTGTGGAAATGATGGGTGCAGGTAAAAAATGTGTGTGCTCATAAAAGATATAACATAGAGTTGGGTACAGTAATCGTGTTTATCGAAGCGGTGTATATAACATTCGTGGAATAACTCTTTATTGTTCGTATAACGTTCAAGGCTGCGTGTAATCGAAATCACAATAAAAACTGCAATAACACCGTATTAAAATTAATGATGAGGTGTGAACTTCACTAGACACTTCGTTAACTCGTATAGATTAATTTTAAGAAAAAAAAAAGTGATTATTGCTTTTTTTTATCCGAGTAATTTCATTTTTTTTTTTTTAGTCGACGTTACAGTCACTCGATCTTTTCCCACCGTCGCGACTTTCGGATTCGTAAAATCCTAACGTATTATCTGTTGCGCGTTAATAGACTCGCCGCTAACGATTCGCGTCTCTCCTTTCCTGACAAATTGAAAATTCGACCGCACGACGCAGCGTCTGCCGGCGCAAACTTTTTACCCGCAGCCATCCGTCGTCGCTTCAGGCTTGAGCAACACGGCGATTCTTTTCATCCTCGCGCGGCACTTCGATCCCGGCGCCGTGTCATATTTTTCTTTCCCCGAGGACGCGGCCCGTCATCGAGGGGACAAAGTGCACCTTCGCGGCGCGGTATCAATCACGCGCGAGCGGCACGATCTTTGCGCAACTGCGAAAACCACCGAGTCATGTTTTCATTGTGGTCAAAATAAGCAAGTGTTTCCGCGGGACGCGCGACGCTTTTCCATCTGTATATATACGTATATAGGTAAACCCGGGGCAAGGCCGCGCGCGTATTTTCACCGGCTCTTTCTTTTTTTTTTTTTTTTTTTTTTGTATTCGTTCGACTAGCCTCGGCACTTTCTTTCAACGAGCGATCATTAATTTTCACTCGGACTGCCACGAGAGATGAATTACACTCGCTGACGAGCTGGAGAAAATCGCCGCTGCCTCGCTCGGCTATATATATGCTTCGGGGATTTATACTCGCTTTTTCCGCGAGCGGATAATTTCGCGCCTCTCGCGGTGCACACAAGAGGACTGGGACTCGCGCGACTCCTCGCTTTTACGACTGTCCGCGTGTGCGGTGCATACGTATACGTTTCAATTAGGAGTCGCGCACTTAATTTATCGATTTTCTCCGTCTGGGCCAACGAACTCTGCGGGTATGCACACACTAAAGGAGAGAGAGAGAGAGAAAAAAAATGGTCGAGGAAACAAAAATCTTAGTTTCGCTCCACGTGTATAAAATTAAGTTTCTCCTGGAGTACTTGAAATGGAAAGCACCATGAGTGCAGTCTAAAAGTTTCCGGGACGCGGCGGCGTTTTGTTTAGTCAAGAAAAAAAACTGCGGCAGCCTGAAGTGCGTCTTTTGAAGGATTTAAAGAGTCACCGCTACGTATCTCGTGTCCCAACGAAAATATAACGATCAGGCAAAAAAAAAAGATCGCCTCTCGGTATGTTTATGGACGCACTCGAAAGTATTATACATCCGCAAGGAAGGTAAACATATCGCCCCGTCCTGGTAATTCAACGCGGAATCGGTCACGTGTACACGCGTGCGGAGAGCGGCTGATTTGCTCTGCGCGGTAATTTTATATTTTCACCAGCGCCTCCGAAATGGAACGACATTTTTTTACGATTTTCCGCGTTGACACAATTAAAAAAAAAAGATAAAATGGAAAAAATAAAGCCTGCGAGCGTCCAGAGGAACAAGAACTTTGCCCGTGCATTTTTCCCCGGAGATTCGAGCCCTCGCGTCTACATAGAGACGCGCTCGAGTACCCGTGAAAAATAAACGAAGCCTCCCTTTTTTGCCTCTTGCTTTTTTTTTTCTTTGGCGCGGCTCTTTTTATTCGCACCGTGAAATATTGCACAGGGGTGACGAAAATTCATTATTAACGGAGCTCGAAGTGCATGCAGCAGGTTTCGAAATCGCGAGATTAAAAAATAAACGATAGAGAGTTCAAGATTAATGGCAAAGTTTCGTATAATTCATTACGTTATTAAATTATTACGATCGCTCTAATCCGTTCTCCGTCCGAGTCGGACAAGTAAATTGTATGAATTCCGGCCAACATAATAAATAAAACTAGCGAATTTCACAAAAACCAATCACCCTTTAAGGATTTCTTATGCCTCTTTAGAAATCTCGGAGCAAAACGAACGATCGCGAGAATCGAGCAGCGCCGACGTCCAAATCACTCTAACTGCTGCGCAGCGAATAAAAAAAAAAAAGGTCTTGGCGCGAGTTTCGCTTTCAATCGGCTCCTTAATTGACGCATTTCAGCAGCAGCCATTGCGGCGTCGGCGGACCTTGCGCGGCGCGTCGATGCACCGGCCCGCACAATGGCCGCGCGCGTATCCCACGAATCTAATTAATTCCTCGCTCTAATTGCGATTAGTCCCCTGGCCCAATGAAAATCGATGCGCAAGCGCACTCCCGGCGAATGTCGCCGCAGCGGCCTTCGAGCGGAACATTATCGGCTTCCTTTTTCCGGATTCACGGCCGCCCGTATTGTATATCGCGCGACCAAAATTTTTCCTCGCACGCCCCCGCACCGGTCTGCGCACATAAATTTAGCGGGCAACGAGCCCGAGTCAAGCTGCGGGTCGTGAGTGGTCGTTGTACTCTTGATGGCCATTGAAAATTTTACTATCTTTTGGATGTATACCTGTATCTTTCAATGTAAAGTCTGTTTATTTTGTATGCAGGAAAAAAGTGCATAGAAATATTATTTAGAATGAATCCAACAGATGCATTAAAATTAATCACAGAGTTTGAATTGCTATTGATCATATGTTGTTTATAACATTTTTTGTAAAAAATCTGTTTTTTAGTAATACGGATAAATGAAAATATTTTATACGCAGATATTTTATAGAAAATGTTATGTTCAATCATTTTAATACAAGTTTCGAACGAGAATTATTCTGATAGACTTTGTGAATATAGGAATATAAAAATTGGATTAAAAAGTTTATATCAAAGTTTAAGTACAATTACGAATGAATACGCTCGGGACCTGGCTTGATACGTGCTTAGCCTACTTATTTTCCGCAAAGCCGCCAGAATATATATTATTCTTATCAAAATTTGCTTTCGTACCGTAAAAGAGTTTTCAAAAGTCATTCTACTCGACTTATAACTGAACTAATCAAGTTTTAAACTAAGCAGTTCATTTTTTTCTGAAACAGTGATTTTTTTTTTATTTTTCACGCATCCTACTCGTTTTAAAAAGAACAATTTACTCTATTTATCATAAATAAATAAAAAGTTCTGCGTTCAGTAAGTTAATAGGATTTGGAGCTTTACTGTTTTCTGCTAAGTTCGCTGCGAGTATATCGTACACGTGCGTTTTCCGCGAGGTCCGAGAACATCGAATTTTCCTGACGTCAGTAGCACGACCTGCGGGGAAAAGGGTGGAGGCAGTGGTCCGATCGCACGAGCGGATTATGCGGTAAACTTTCACGGCCACGGGGGCTCCCCGTGACGACCCGGTCCACGCCACGAGCTGTCCGTCACGAAACTCGATTTAATGTGCCCGCGCGCATGTGGGCTTTTACGACGCAGAAATGGAAACACCTGGATTTCCAGGGGGATTATTTCATCCGGTGCGGGCGTCGCATGTGCATATAAGCGAATCGAAATGCAAATTAAGATCCTCTGAACTGCTTGCGAATTAAATTTCTCCTTTGGTACTAAGTTTGGATTCTCGCTGTTCGAATACTTTTTTTTTTCTGTTTGCACGATTTACCGGAGTCATTTGTACTTGATAGAGATTTAAACGGCTCCGGTGCTCTTGAATCGAGCAGCAAACCTCGTTTTTTTTTACATTCAGAGCAGGAACAAATTTCATTCGAAGGATTATTCTTTTCGAGAGAAAATAAACACCTCGGCTATCAGCTCGGGGAAAATTACTTTTCACATAAAAAGAATATCCTTCGTAGCTGCTAAATTTAATTAAACATCCTCAGACCGAATTAAAACGATAGTTCTTTCAGAGTCAGTCGAGCATCGTCGCCGTTGTGAAAAAAAATCCTTCCTTACCCAACTTAATCTCCCTTTTACTTTTACTCGGACTTTTCACTCGAAGATATTTCAAACGAACTTAATTCATCAAGTGCCTTCGTAGCGAGTTTCAAAAAGTCACAACAATTTCACGTCTTACGCTTGATATAGGGCAGACGCGCGATGTTGTAAAAAAAAAGAAAAAAAAAAAAAGATACGACGCAGCTTTCCCTGTCTCTCCTCTCGGTTTGGTAGACGAGAGTCAGTCGGGCTCTCGGTCGATCGGCCTGCGTGCTCTCATAAAAAGGAAAACAGGTTATCGAATTAAAAGGCTCGCGCGATGCACCTCCGAGTTGTAATTTCTATCCCTCGGGGCGGCGATATTCGAAAAAAAAAAGAAGACCGAGAGCTGACCTCGTGAACGCCGGGGGGAGGAGGTGGTCAGGACCGCTTCTTTATCCTCCACTCCGTACTTTTTTTTCTCGTCGTTTTTTTTTTCCACCTCCTGTATAGTAGGAGAGCCGGGGATTTTTTTTCGTCGAACGCGCAGTCGAACAAAAGGAGGTTGCCGCAATCGCGCCTTATGCACGATAGTTTTGAAACGCGTCGCGCATATAGGCCTGGCTGCTTTTTTACGCAACCGCATAAAAGGGCGTGTGTATTATATGCACCGCTGTCTTTGTCGGGGCCTCTCGTTTGTCGATGAGTTATCGGAATGAGCTCACTCCTCGGCCCCAGATCTCGTATCTGTCGCTCCGGCGAGCAGCGATCAGCTGCTGGACGGAATTCGAATCGACAGGCCAGATTTAACGTTTCAATCAGCTACACCGCACCTCGGAAAACAATGAGCACGCTCGAGGCGATTTGCTTAATTCATCGGCCGATAATACACAAGTGCATTCGTTTAGCTATTTGAGGAACATGCGCACCGCGGCATGTAAAAAACGACGGAGTTATTCAACTGAATAACGAAAGTTTATAGATACTATGTGCCAGTTATCACTATTGGTCTAAATGAAAGAAATTAATTGATTTCTGCGAAGCCTCCGTACACTTCGCTGAAAGACGTCTGATTCCCACATTAGCGCGTCTGACCACATACATACTCACAATGCACCGTCTGTTATCGATGATTTATCGCTTCCAAATACAAATCGTAAATTACGGTATTCAATACTCTCGACGAATTTAAAAAAAAAAATGACAAAAAAAAGAATCTTTGCGGAAAAAGCTCTCCGCGAAAATTGATTATGAACCTCGAGAGAGAGAGAGAGAGAGAGAGAGAGAGAGAGAGAGAGAGAACCATCGCAACGTTCGCAATAAAAGCAGACGCCTGGGAGGGAAAAACAGGGCCCCGATGGTGAAAGAGAAAAAAAATATCCGGCTCTCCCGGCGAAGAAGATGGCACACTTTACGCGTTATAATACTTTTGGACACGAGAGAAATAACGGACCGGAGCCCGTCTCCTCTCTCCCCGGGCAACCCTTCGCTGGCGCGGCGCGTTTCCCGTTCGTTAGGTCCCGCGGGCGCATTACGCCCGAGCGAACGCGCGTATACCCATTGTCCGCCCAATGTCAATTTTCGAGAGCGCGGCAACAGATGCGCGCGCGCGCCCCCGAGCTCTTTGTTTCAGCGGGGCGAGAATAACGCGCTTGGGCATTGTAACGAATACTACGCCGCGGCGGCGGTGGCGACGCCCGAGATAATTTCCGAGCCTTTCTTTTTGCGCGCAGTTTGTTGAACTTGGCATGCTCGCGCGCGCAAGGCACGTCTCTCTTCCATTTTTCCTCGCTTATTTCTTTTTAAAAAGAATTTTTTTTTTCCTCTCTTCACGACGGGGTATCGATTTCTTTCCCGCGTCGTCGAGGTTTCTTTCAATATTTTCGAGTATTGTTTAGCATTTTTGCGGCGCGATTTATCAATTGGAGCTTTCATTGAACGACTGACGTAAGAAACGAGCGTTTCATCGCGCTGCACGTCCGCGAGGAAGGGGGGAGGGCAAGAAGATTACACGGTGAAGTTGTATGGAGAGCTTTAAATGCGGCTTCTCATCGGCGAGGCATTACTGTTATTTGTCAAGTCGAAATCCTTGAGGCTCGTACGGTACACGAGCATCGTTTCTCTCTCCCTCGCTCGCACGCTCGTTGCAGTCAGCGGCATAAAGAGCTTTGTGCAAAAGAGCGCGCGCGCGCGCGCGCTTTTTCAAGCGCACTTTTCAGCGCGGCCTCGACCGAACAATCGAAGAGCCGCGGCTTTTCGTTATCTATTGTAAAAGCGTGCGCGCGCGGGGACGTCTCGGCGAAAGTGCGCCTCGTATGTGCGCAATTGCACGAGTCATTAATCTCGGCTACCGCACCGCCGCCGCTATCGCGGATCGAAGCGGCCCATTCCGCGTCGCGCCCGCGTTAATTTATGCTTTCGCTCGGGCCCCCGGACTGTGTGTAACGCGCGTGTGGGTAAAATGCCGAGGGGAGCCCGCCCGCGGACAATGGCTTTCCTTCTTTTCCCGGGAAATCGACGATTTCCTATACGCGCGGCTGCGGCGCGCGATTATTCGCTGCGATCGACAAAGTTATGTATACACGGAGTTTGAATTTCGCGTTGTAGGAAAGTTCTGCGCGCCTCGTTGTAAATGTGTACGTACAATCGGCGAGTGAGAATTCATGTTGGTTTTATATTCTTTAATTTAGATTAAAAAAAAAAAATGTTTGCATTATTCGCTGGTTTTACACGTGAAAATGAGAATGATATGTAAAAAAAAGGAAAATTTAATTACAAGCTGATTGGCGAATTAGCCGACACGAACAATCATTGACATCAACAAATGAATAACAGTTGCGAAAGTCATATTTATTCCCATTTAAATAAACGGACAGCTTTTTTTGCACATTTAAATTTGCTTATAGAGCTTGACAGCAGCATATTAAATCCGCGTAGGTATCAAATTTTTAACGCACGCGTATTTAATGATGTGGTAATTCATAAATGATGTGGTAATATCAAAAGCGTGCGTATCGAATCTTAAATAACATACAATTATATATCTTATCTCATCAGCGGCAAATGAAAACATTAGCAATATAAGTAGTAATAGTAAATCCAAGATGAAGAAACAATAAAAAAAAAAAGCGAAGATACATCAGTTGCTTTGAACCGGCGCAAATTGCTCAGTCGTTACAATCGACGTAAGCTCCATGATAGCGGCAGGTGCGAGGGTGCGCGGATACTTTCGGGACCTCACTTTCACGCGCCAACGAGTCGTGCACACACCGACACCGTTAAAAAGTGTCACGTCTAGCCGGCGGAGTGTAGGAGCGAAAAAAAAAATCTAGAAACTCCCGATCGCGGTGAAAACGGTCGACGTCGTCCCCGGGGCGACTCGCGAAAGTGGACCCGAGCGCATCCCCGGCTCTCCGCGGCTCCGGGAACGAGGTTAACGCGCGAGCTCTCTAATGCCATTAGGGAGGACGAGCCTCGCGGCGCCCGCGTATGCAGGATCGCCGCGCGCTTTATTGCCCTTTTAATTGGGCGAGGCCTGAAAAGGCAAGTGCGACTCGTTACGCAGCTCCGCAGCTTCACGTCGCTTAGGATCGACGCTTTACTTCATGCGTGTATATGTATTGTCCTTGGTGAGAGTCACGGACGGTCACTTCGCGTGCCAGGCTCATGCAAATTTGTTCAGGAATTTCGCGTTATTTTCGCGGAGGTCGGGACTTTGATACGGCGACGTAACGCTTTAGCCGAGACTCTGCGACGAAAGTTTCCCGGAGAAATTTTTTTTTTTTGCTCGTCTAGACGCTGCCTCGATCATCTTAGGCCAATTTCCTCGGTATTTCGCAGTCGATTTCCATATTTCCACGGTAATAGTTCGTGGCTCGTGAAAGGAAGCGAAGGAAAAAAAATTAATACCGAAAGAAGTAGGCCTCGTTTGAATACATTAATGAGTCACCGATGTCCTTTCCCGGCTGCTTGCACACAACAGGTTGCCCCGGAGTTTAGTCGCCTTTTGTCAGGCCTAAGGAGCCTAAGATTATCCGAGTACCGTACTTTCGATCTCGAATATCTCGTAACTTTTTTTTTCGGTAACCTCGGGCGACGCTGATGCACGCAAGAAAAATATCGACGTTTAGCAGGAAATGAAACGTCTCCAAAATGAGCAATCGAAGCTTTTTTTTTTCTCTTGTTGCAGTAAAAATTATGAAACTATCGTTTTAAGGAGCACACTTTACTTTTACCTCTTTTTATCTTTTTATATCGAAATAATATTCTTTAACAGCCCTACTAAAGCATTGCAATAAAAGTTTCACGAGATACACCACGGAAACCCATTTACTTTATACCGAGAGACTCCGAAATAAATATATATTGAGATATCTCATGAATTTCATAGCAGGCGCTAGACTACGAGTAACGAATATCAAGTAAGCCAAGTACATAACTACACGTTAAAAATAAAAGGAGTAATCTCGGAAAATTTCAATCGGATCGTTCGGCAAAAAGCCCCCCTCGGCCCCGTATCCGCGAGTGAACCACGTAACGAAATCACTTAGCTTCCATTACTCACTCTGGACTTTTCCAACGGTCCGATTATTTTTCTAAACGAGCAATCGATCGATCGCACAGTCGCCTCCTCGGGGCACTCGACGTCGATTGTTGTTGTTGGCTCGGCAGACGGGTTAAGGTTGGGTCTTCCAAGAAAACGCATCTCTCTCTCCCGAAGACACACCTTGCGCTCGCCTTGCCTCCCTAGCATCCGGAAAGAAAAAGAGACGGAAAAAGGTGGAGGTATATATATATATACATATACATGCGCGCCTATGCACTGTGTCCACAGGTAGGCCTCGCTTCTTTTCTTTTACACCGAAGAGTGCAGTCGGGCCTTGAACCCTCGAGCTCGCCGGACAGCTGAGCAGCTCTCCGTGTGTTTAGGAGGCAGGGAGAGCGAGAGAGAAAGAGAAAAAAAGGGAGAAGGGAAGAAAGAGAGAGAAGAGAAGCGGACCCACGCCGCCTCTTTGTTGACGCTGCGCAGGTAGACGCGTCGGGGATGCGCCGAGAGCGAGTGGCCTGCGCTCGGACAAAAACCGGCTTGCCGATCCCCTCGGCCTCCTTCTTCTTGCGCCCCGTGCCCGGCCGCTTTCGTTTCATTATTTTTCATTCACCGCGCGAACGCCTTCTTTTCCATCGGATTTTTCATCGGCGCGCGAGCTCCGCTCGCACTTACAGCGATTTAATCGCGGATAACATCGCCGCGCGTGAATCACGCACCTCGGGATTCGAGCATAATCGCGCGGCGGGGAAATAAAAGTGGGTAAAGGGTATATTATATACACTTTAAGGACGTTCCGCGAATGTGGAATCATCGCCGGCCTCTGATTAAACGAGGAATCATCCTCGAGCCGCTATAGAAACTCGACGTCGATACGATACTTTGCGCACATTTAATTAAACGCACATTTTAATTAAATACACTTGCATATAGAGTGATTACAAAGACACGTGGCGTTTCTTCATACATATACGAAGCCTCGCCACGGGAGTCTCCTTATTAGCACGCGAGAAAAGATCGATCGCTGGGTTGTTAACTGCACTTTCAGCCGGTTAATAAATGCACGCCGTTTGCGCAACGTCGATCGGAGCGGCCGCGCTCGCGCGAATTAGGCGGGAATTTCAAACCGCGCGCTCTGCGCCTTTATCAATATTCTGCTCGACGCACGCGACACAAGACTGGGATAAGTACAAAAATTCACACAGAGAGAGAGAGAGAGCTGAGCTACTCACGCTGTAGAGCGACTTGAGCTTCACGTGGTTGATGGCCGGCACGTCGACCATGGAGCACTTGAGCAGAATCGTCGTCGTCTGGCTTGGCATTTTGGGGCCGCCTCCCGGCACAACGGAACACTGGGGACGGGACGCGCTGCACTACCTCGCGACTACTGCCAGGCTCATCGGTGCCCACTGCTCGCGCGTCATCGACGGGACGTTGACGCCACGGACTTTCGGCTTCGGTTATATACACGGAGAGACGCACGTGCGCCACGGCGAAGGGGGCTCGGGCGGCGCGGACTCGGGTTGCCGAGTGGACCGAGCGACCGACTGACACTACGAACGCGACTGCTCCCGCGAGGCTCCCCAGAGCCAGCCAGCCAGCCAGCCTATCCCTACCCGAGCGCGCCGCACACACGCGGTGTGGGGGAACGCCGCAGGCCCGCGAGCGCTCGCCCCGCGTGCGTCTGTATATACACCGCGCGGCGTGTATTATACACACCCCACCAGGCCGGCGACGCGCACACGTGTGCGTGTCCCGCGGCCACGCAGCGCACGTGTGCTCTCGGCACTCCACGGCCTTTTCCCACCAGAGAGAGAAAAAAAAGGGAAAAGGAGACGTGGACCGGACAGCTGATTTTGGGGATCCCGATGGGAGAGGGAGACGCGCTCGGCTTTGTGCGGAGGAGGGCTTTACTTTGCGAGGGGACGCTGAAAGAGGTGATCCCGCATACGGGACGATCGATGCTTTTCGGAGTTTCTCGTTCCGGGAGTAAGCTACCGGTGTGAAAATAACACCGTTGCTTCGAGTGGATTCTACGTGCGGTGCAGAGGATATTTGAGGAAGAAGTGATCCGAGCAAAACTTCTTCGAAGCGGTAAGATTATCTGGCGCGATACGAAACGTACAGTATCAGCGAGAAATTTGAACTGATATTTGTTTCGGCTGAAAGGCGGAGTTCACCGCGGCGACGGCGACTGAGACAACTTTTATGCCGAGCTAATGAAGTCATAAAAGAGCCTTGTATTTATTTAATGTTAAGAAGTAGGCTACGATGTGAATCCATTAATTAAAAAAAGATTAACGCGATACACTTAAGTTCTTATTTGCGTATAACGACGCTCGGTATACATTTGGCGCTTTAATTGCGGAAAATTTTTATTAATTTACCGAAGCGCACGAAGTAAATATACGACTTTAGTTGCACAAGTAATTTTAATCCTCTCCCGGCGAAATCCGACACCGCGTTATACTTGACGATCCCGTTGAAGCGTTTCCTTTTTTTTTCGCTTACGTGTACCTTCGCAATTTTTTTTCGGCACGTTACGATAAATATTTTCTCGATTTTGTAATTCCGGAGTCGGACAAAAGAGCGCTAAAATCGTTTACAGTTGCGTAGGCTTTAATTCGTGCCCGCGTGTAACAGTAAAACAAAGTGCAGCGGGGAGGGAGAAAGAGAAAGAGAGAGAGAGAGAGAGAGAGAATGCACTAAAGCGGTTGGTCACCTACGCGCGCCCGCGATAAATGCATGCAAGGGGGGAGAACACGACGCCCCTTCTTCCGCAGGCGCACTTCCTTCGCGTGGCTCTGCTTTACGCTTTTTGTTTACATATTCGCCCGAGTTTCCACAGTGCATCCCGACACTGCAATTACACCCCCGTCACGTGTACTATATACGCGTGTTCATTTCGTGTGTACTGAAAAGCCCACGAGAGATAACGATATGTTGTTTCTTACGAATGTATTTTTTCCCCTTCGGAGAGCCTTTTTTGAAAAGCAGGAAACGAATGGAAAAAAGGAAATGAACTTGTCGCTTTCAGAATTAATCAATTCATTAATACAATATAATTTCGATGAAAGTCGAAGTGGCGCGCTTTATCTTACGGAGACGTGCAGTATCGCCCTCGATTGTTGTATCGCTAGGAGGCTCGGCTTGTATTAACTTTAATAATACGCAAAATAAACCGATAACAAAAAAAGTAAGTGGCTGTAATCTAATCCAGCAGAGCCGAGTGTCGGGGAAAGAAATCCGAGCGATTTTCTTCCGACACCTAAACAATAAGAATAGTGCAAAACGAGGCGCGTTGGCCATGTATCGCGCTGCAAATCCAGACGGCCACTTTTTGAGATACAGCAAACGTTTCTCGGAAGTATAAATAGCCGAATGCCCGTTCATCTGTAGTCCAGACGTTTCTCCGAAGCAACTTTTTAGGCTTGAAACGCTCGCTCTCCCTCGTCTCCTTTTCCGTTTCTTCGATGTTTTTTTCTTCTCTTCATTTTATAATCCACACGGCCGAAGGCGCGTAAAAAAAAAAGGAGAGGAAGAGACGACGCGGGAGCGATTTCACTCCGGAGCGAGGCGAACGGATATGCGCGCACTGACGAGGCACAAAAACCAACAACGAGGCGTTCGATTTTCTCGTCCGGTCGTTCGTCGAACTGATAATTAATATCAGCGCGAGACTCCCATTATTCTCGGGACGGTGGTGTGACCCCGAGCGAAGGGGGGAAAAAAAGGCGAAGGTGTGTGTACAAAGGCGCTCGAGTGTATCGACGGCCGTAATCGAGTTATGACACAAGGGGTAATGACGGGGCGCGAGTGTGTCGTGCCTGACGGAAACCGCAGAATCGACCTATCAACGTCTAGACGTAGGGCCGTCCCCCCCCCTTTTTGCTCTTATCAAACTTGTTTCGGGCAAATTGATGCGATAATTGATTCGAAGAATAGGCGATGACATACTTTTTTTTCTTTGAGCAATCGTTAATTTTGTTAAGTTTGTGAATCGGTGCATCTTTTAAATACACAGAGTTCGTCGACAAATAAAAAAAAAAGTTGATGTTTCCTAAAATACAAATACAAGTTTACGAGAAAATAAAAGTGCAGAAGATTTATACCTTAATTTACGATTTTACCTGACACCGTGGTCGTAAAAATGTGATATTGCGACTGCAAAGTTAATTTATGTTCTTATGGGATTAGTTTTGTAGTTTATAGATTTTCGTCAAATTTGCTTGGTCTCTTGCATTGCCATACAAATTTACTATTTACATTCGTCTCTAACTTATACGTCGACCAGCGCGCGACACAACTCAATAAATTATTATTTTCAATTTTAATTTACGTACGCCCGTAAAACTACTCTATGAATAAACTATAAGAAAAAAAAATACTTTCTAAAAAGTCATCTAAATAACACAGAGAACGCGACACCACAGAAAAAATGAGTCCCTTGTCTTTCATCACGAGTAGAATATCAAGCGCTCTTTGTCAAAGCCACACGCGGAGAGCTCACCGTATCGGCTCCAAAAAACTTATCCACTCCATCGAAAATTACTGCTCGAGTTTCATGCATCGGTTGGCCGAGTTACGTACCCATAAACACCGGCGGTCGTGAGACGGCGCGCATCCCCCTCTCGGCTGCATACCCGCAAAATCGAAGAATCGGCCGGCGGTGTGCAACGCTCGAGCGGGCACGCGATTCCGCGACGGCGTTTACATAAGGGATTAGGCAAATCGTGGCCCCCGGCCGATGCAACGATCGCCGCCGTCGCGTTTCCAGCTTTCCATCGGCGCCCCGGCGGGAAACCGTATTACGTTCGGCTGCCCCCGGCGGCACGGGTGAAATCGCGAAAAACAATCGGGGGCCCGCGGTGCATGTGTCGCCGCGACGAAATGCGGGTCACGCGAGGAAGCGCCCGATCTCTTTCTCCTTTCTCTCTCTCCTCCCCCTTTCGCCCCTCTTTCTCTCTGTATACCGGCAGCGCAACAAAGAACCACGACGGTTTGTTTTTCTTTTTGTCGCGCTCGTGCTCCGGCTAAAATTGGACCGCAGCCGGGGATGAGACGCTGCCGCGGCACAAAGGACTGCTGCGCGTCGGGAGGGTGCGATGACTTTAAATCGCTTTGTTCGAGGGACTGATTCCATTATGCTCGAACAAACGTCTTGATAAAATCAATTGACGGTGAAGAGGTAAGCTGTAGAAATAATAACATTGTCACTGATTACACGTCGGTGCTGCGATAAAGCGACGTTACGTTGGTCAGATAGGAAAGTGTGCGAGTAAACAGATGTTCGGAGAGCGGATGACATTTTTTTTATCCGAGGGAAGGGAGAATTTGGAAAAACCTGGACGTTTCGATGATAAAAGGAGCTCCAAGGAAGCTATTGCCTCTTTAGTATTCCGTATGGACTCACCGGTTTAGCATCTATTAGCACCGCATTTCACGGTACTGTTGATGCAGCAGCGGTAAAATATGTCACGAACGCCTCGCTGGAATCCGTCGTTCACTTTCACGTTCGGTCCCCCTCTGAGCAAAACGATCCTCGCCTTCGGTAACAGGAGGATGGGAGAAAAAAAGTGTACGAGAGGAAGAGAAGTCGACTTCGAGTTTTCCTCGGCGTCGCGGGGAATCGATTTTACGGCTTCGAAAATTAGTATGGAGAGCCGAGTGGCCGCAAATCGACGTACAACAGCGCGCGCCTCGTAGGTGACACCACAATGGGCTTCGTGATTTTGCGAAGCGAGCGAGCCTCTGGGCAGGTCCGGCCGCTCGCCGAAACCGTTAGGAGCCGTTGTGCCATTACGTGACCACGCGGGGGCCCCCCCATTAGAATTTCGAGCGCACGACGTATAAATTTGCGCACAAAAGCCGTACGGGATGTTTTTCACTTTCCGTGCCGTTCTCTCGCTCTCTCATTCCTCTTTTTTTCCGGTCACCAGCGTGCACAATCGCAGGAAAAGCGCGGAGCGATATAATGACGGTTAATCTTTTTTTTTTTATTTAAAGAGTTTCGTTGGAAAACGAGTGTCGTTTGAATTAGCGCCTAGGACTCATCGGAAGTACGTAAGACTAATGATTTCTCCGAGATGTTGCGCGCGGTGATTATAAGGCTTACGTAAATATAAGCGCCGGTGATACCTTGACTTCGGACTTGGCTTCTTTAATTTTGACGGTCAGACGAGCGCTGATGACGCGTGAGTCAGACCTGCGGGAGAAGAAAAATCCGAGCCCGGAATCTCGTAATCCGGTTTAATGAATTTTTAATTCCTGCGGTACGAATTGATATTAAGCGATTTAACTTGTGTGTAATTAAATGAATCTACGACAATTTAGTGTTAAAGGAGTCAAATGCGATGCGACACCTTCCTCCACGTGACAGTAGTATTTTAACGAATAGGGCACTTTCTAGGCTAATGATTGTTAATTTACTTTCCTTCCAGTATAAAATACACAAAAGAAAAAGAAAAAAAACAAGTTAATTCTACGTAGCACTTAAAAGCGCATTTTAAACTGTATTTATCAGAAAGTGCCGAGTCGAGCGTACATCCATCGGAAACAAGTGGGAAACAAATATCGCCGATAAGCCCATTACCCCGTCAATTATCGCTCATTATAAAGCGAGATAATTACATGCATAACGCATTCGGGGAACGGCGCGAAAAACCAGCGGCGCAGCTGACTCACGCGGGCGACAGCGAACGGAATCGCGAGCCGCTGCTGAATCGTTATCACTCGTCATCGGCATCTGCAGCAGTAACCCCGCGGATTGGATGACTCGTCGGCGGCGCGTCACGCCAACGCGTCACCGACGCCGTGTCACGATCTATCCGCGCGCGCGGAAAGCCGGAAAAGTCCTGGTCGTCCTTTCTGCTCATTGTCTGCCGGCACTGTTTTCCCTTTTTTGCGCGCTGTGAACTGGTTTCTCGCCCACTTTTTGTTTTACCGTTGAAAAAAAAAAAAATTCGCGCGGATGCTGCATTGTTTAGCCCGCTTTTTTTTTATGTGTTCGCGCTTAACGGTGCATCTTAATGGTATTGACCGAGTTGTTTCGATTGTTGCTCTCTTTCCGTTCAATTTTTTTTTTTCGTTTAACGCGTCGTTGTGTTATCGCTTCGTTAAGATATCCTAACTTCCCCGGCGAATTTTAGATAGCGGCTTTCTATTGTGTTTTATTAAGTCAGCTGATAAATTAATTACAAGGACATTTCAGAAACTTTCTGTTTGTCTTTTTTCGTTTAAACTTTGAACATAAACTTCGAGCGAGTACATTTCTAACCGCTTATCGAAACTTTGTGTTTGATTTGGTTTTAATAGCATTGTTCTGCGATAAACCGCATGAAAAAACACTAAGTTACACTGCACGTGTGTTTAAGTAATAGCATCATTGTGCATTCAGCGGGTCGGTCTAAAAATAGACTCGTCCAAAAGTGCTTTGGACGATCGAAACATCCGAGGTGTCCATTAGAAATTGAATGAAAAAAAAATTATCAACGCGCACCTCGCCCACAGATAAAAAGACTTTCTTTGGAAGAATAAAAAAGAATTTCTCCACTCTCCATAAACAAACGACGCAGGCTCACGTCTTCGTTCTATACAGTATTCATACCGGAGCGTAGCTCGCGGCTCTCCCGAGTGCTTTGACAGATAAGAGCCCGGATGCGCGCATCATCCTGACACACGCACAAGCACGAGTGAATGCATGGGACACGCAGACGCCGCTATTTTTTTTTTCAAAGACAATTTCGAGCACCTCCTGTCTCTTCTTTTTTATCTCTCCGAGCATTACGGATTCATAAGCGGGAAATACGGACCGAGATAGCGACGCTCGGAGAAAGCGGGGGCGAGGGAAGCGGGACGACAGATAAGATTGAAACACGGACTCGGACATTTTGCGATTTGTTCGCTCGCCCCGAGAGAACTCTCTCGGGTTCCGCACAGAAGTGTTTACAGATCGGAGGATCGATAGGCTTCCCTCTCCCTCTCCCCCCGCCGTTTCGGGCTTATCTGGGAAACGAGTGTTAATGTGTTAAATGATTACGAAGATTAGACCTTTTCCCTCTGAGATTTATTCTGCCGTTAGTCGAGGTTTCCACTGTGTAAATATCGCCGGGACATATATCTCTATTTCAATTTTACCGGGCCCGCCGAGTATTTTACCAGCGCCAGGCACTTCGTACATAAAGCTCGATCTCTCATTTATCAAAAATTTTACACGCGAAAGGTGAGAGCACGTCGGTGATAAAATTCGAAGGAGATAAAGAAAAAAATCAGAGATGCTTATAGAAAAAAAAAAATTGGAATGTACAAGATAGACGATCTCGTATAGTTTGTTAACCGGAAAACTTGATATACCTGTATAGCACTGGCTACTCGAAAATTCGAGGCCCGTGAGAGAAGGCAGCGCTCAAACCGGAGCGAAGAGGAACCGAGACAAGTGTATTTACGGATGTAGGCACTCGGCGGTCGCCTCGGCTATTCGCGAAGCTAGAAAACGCAGAGAGCCGGGGCTCAATTACGGTAGAAAAAGGCGGGGAAGGCTAATCAAGCATGACGACTCGCGAAATTGCGCGCGATCGGTGAAAGGGAAGCCCGGTGTACCTTACGCGCGCGCAATACAAAAGCGCGCAGGCTCTCGAGCCTCCGGCGCTCGAGCTGCAGTCGCGACCCATTGTTGCGTCTCACGGATTCGAAACGTACCTACGCCACGAGAGATCCGGCAGCGAGATAAGCGTCGTGGGCGCGAGCGAAGTGCCTGCCCGCCCCCCCCCCCCTTTCCTCCCACTTTTTACGCCTTCCCGGAAAACTCGTAAAAGGCTAACGGCCGCGCTGAAACTCTTGCGCCTGCAATTCCCTCGCGGCCGCCAGGCTGTCTCGTTTCGCGAGCCGAATTCCCGGTAAGAGTCGCGTGCGTCGCCCGCGGAGCGCTGTCCGGTTTATTGGCGGTAGGGTTTTAAGGGAGGGGGGGTGGAGGCGTGGGCGGCACGGAAAATTTGAGCGCGATGCGCTTGGGGGACGATAAGCGCGGCGAGCGCGGTCGACGCTGTTTGAAGAGAGATAAGAGGTCAGTGCATCCAAGTTCGATTGTTGTTTTGGCGCGGCGATCGTGACTTCGCCGCGGGATTATCGAAGTGTGCTGCGGGGCTATTTTCAGATGCGACTGATTCCGATGCGCGATGTACGTGTGTTGCACGATTAATATCCGCAATCGCTTAGATGCTTCGGTGTTATTGTTGTTTTGGTTGCCTTGGGCAATCAGTTTTAAATACAAAGTTGCAGCTGATAAAAAGAAATTGTTGATGAAAAAAAAAAAAAAAAAAAACGTTGCAGCAACATTTTTTTTTTTCATCATTAATTTTTTTTTTATAGTTGCTTTAGACCTATGTATGTATAGACCGATAAGAATAATGAAATAAAAACTGGTTGATAATGGAGAAGCCACTTGATAAGATCGGCGAGTTTGAATTTTAAAGTAGACCGCTAAATTTCCCGCGAGGCAGAGGTTTGTGAGCGGAAAAAAAAAATTTCGCCCTCGGGAATTCGCGGGAATATTCGTATAATAATACATATGCTCAGTCCGTTAATAATTATTTAAGCAGGGTCCATTAACTGGCTTGGAATTTTTTAAGAGGTTTCTTAAGGCAACGAAAAAGTTTCGCGCGCGTCAACGAAACTTTTTCTCACACAATTACGTCAACGAGCAATTTTCGCGCGGCAGGTTTTCAGCGGCTTTTTTTCTTCCTCGAAAGGGCTGGTCAAGGTGAGAGCGTACGCTTTTCTTACACCCCAATCCTTTCACCGAAAACGCAAATTCGGACGCGCAAACTTCGTCGCGTTGGATCAATGAGAGAAAAAGGTTATCGGCGTGTGACTAACCGATATCTCGGCTCGTATTAGTTGGGGATTCGGAAAAAAAATCTTCCTACAGTTAACTCGTAAAAAATATCCGAGTTGTAAAAAAAAAGGGGTAAACACGACGCTCCGTATCGGAGGAACAAGCGCGCGGGACCCGGCTTTATCTGTTTAAAAATGCACTATCTCTCGCGTTACAAACGAGCGACGCTCGCGCGCCGATAAGAACCACCCGAAGACTTGCTCGCTTTCCCCCCGTGGAGAATCGCCATGAGAAAATAATTTTTAGCAAGGTGCAACGGCTTGCGCTAAATGTCGGTGAAACATTATCTCTTTAGTTCCTTTTTTGTACTTACTTAGGAGATAAAAAAAACAAAGAAATGTATCAAGTTTAGCCACTTGTGTGAAAATATTTTTTATTTATAACGACGAATAATCTTGCTTTTTTAAAAAAATATTGTCGATGGCTTCACTGAGAAAAAGGTATTGTTAAAATTTCTATCTGTATAAGGAATGAAGCCACAAGACTGGGCACTCAGATAAACATTACCATACTCTGTACTAAAATTTACAATAATATATGGTAAATGTTACTAGACAATATTAGAAATAATCTTATATATACATACAGCAAATTTTACTGTAAAGTGTGATAATTTTGATCTGACAGTTCAGTCTGTGGTTGCATTCTAATAAATTTTTCTCAGTGTATTGATGAGTTCAAGGGTTAATAATCACTCGAATGACACGTCAAAATTGAAAATATTTTAAACGTGAAATAAAATAAATCAATTAGTTTTAATGTTTAAATGCAATACATTCACTTAAAATAATTACTTTAAATAGTCCTATTAAAAAGAAACGTATTCTGATAAATCTTGCTAGTATATACATATACAAAAACTTTCTCTTAACTTCATAAAAAAAAAAAATCACTTTACGAAAAGAAGAAAGAAAAGATATGCATCACTAATAATCGCTAGCTGCGTACATTCAGTAACAACTGCCCATAGAAAAGAAAAACAGTACGAACAATAAGTGAAGCTCTGGCCGACGCACGTATATATAGGCACGCGCGTCGGCCGGACAGCTCAATTTTTTACCAGTGTACGCGAGCGTGTCTTACTATTCACGTGCAGAGTGCCCCGGCGGAAAGCGGAGCTTCCGCGCTCGGGCGTACACGCGAGCGAATGAAAAGAGCTTCGAGGCAGGAAAAGCGTCAAAGGGCCCGGCCGAATGCATCTCCCTGCGCGGGGGTCAATTGGGCGGCGCTCTATTCAACGCGCCCCGCCGCCGCCGCCAGGTACACACGCGCGGCGCGTGTGCGCGACGGGCTGCATGTGAATTAGCGCGGAGCGTATGTCAAGGGTAGACCGGTCGACCTCCTTTAAGCGCCGCCGGAGATTCATGAGCCGCCATCGTACACTCGACGTCGAGAGATCGAATTGATCTCGCAGCTACGACTATGGTGCCCGGAAAATACGAGAGTGAACGGTAGTGATACTATGCCTTTAGAAAGTTTTGAAAGCGACGAAACGCAGCTTTATTATGTTATTGGAGGGGGGGAGGGGGGACTTTTCCGCCTCGATTAGGCGTTTTATTAATTCCATCGGTGGGAATTGCTTGTTTTGAGAGTGAATCGGATTTTAGGGATAGCCGTGCGAAGTGCGATCCTTATAAGCGACAGCAGCGAGCGTTTATTGAAACGCTTTTCCGTTATTTGCCTACATTACGAGTATTACCTCTGCCATTGTTTGAGCCGTTACAATGGAAAGGCTCGAATCCCTCCTTCACAAATCGCTCAAAAATCCTGACAATAAAATAGCCAGTCGCCTCTTCACCGCACCCTAATCGGCAAATATCACTCGTGCTCTTTCACAAACATTGGATATACCGGGAAAAGTGTTGCATTAAAAATTATTATAATCTTTATCGAAGCGTGGAGAAAGTCAAAAAATCAAGAAATTAGTATATCGAATAACATACTACAACCGTACGTAAAATTTCATATGAGTGCTAAAAACTTCTCTATAGTCTTATAAATTTCTTCAGATTAGTAATTTTTTTCGGGTTTTTCCTTTATTATACAGAGATAAATTCTTTAAGAAATTCTACAGACTGACATTATTGAAAAAATTACAATAGTTTTCTTTCAAAATATACTGTAACTCACTCGAACAAATTGTGTTCTTATACTCTATAACTCTTGTAAATTTTTAAATAAACTATTAAAGTAATTTTTCCAGTTTAATGTCAGTCTACGAGGACATTAAAACTGACTACAGCAATTTTAGAAGTTCTTTTCTCTCCGCGTAAAAACAATAATTTGCAATAATAAAAAAAAATCGATTTCGAAAAAAGTAGAGAGGAAACCGTCGTCCATTGAGCCTTTTTTTTCGAAACGTCGCGCATGTGTCATTAAAATCGGACAGGCAAGGCGGAGCGAGGAGAGCGTTACCTTTTCAATCACACGTGGTTCACGAAACCGCGGCCTTTCGACACGGGGACAGCGCGAGCGAGCCTATTATAGCGGCGTCCCGACGAGCGTAAAAGACTTACTATTATTAAGGTGGGTTATGTAAAGCCGGCGTTTGGGCTCGCGCGCCCACGCCATGGGATTATGCCTGGAGCCCCGACCTACGCGCGCGATCGCGGCCCTTTTTTTCCTCTCCGTCTTACATACCTTTGTAAATAAATGCAAAGAAGCGACGGCGACGGCCTGACACCGTGAATCATCGCCGTGGAAAAATGCTTTTATTATTTTTCGTTCGGGACCGTGTTACCCGTAACGGTCCACCGACAGGTTCAAATTACTCGTTTCTCCCTTTTTTGTGTATGGATGATTTTTTTCGAGCTCTACCTGCGCTTTTGTTATTCTCTGCGAGCACGGGGAAATTGCTTGATTTACGATATTAAATTCGAGAGAAACGCTCGACGAGCGCTGGAATATAGATGACAAATAATAAATACGCGGGGCGCGCTCTCTGCGTTAAGCGGGAGATAACTTTTTTTATGGAAATAAATATTTTGATTGAACGATTTTACAGCGACGAGGCACGAATGCGAGAAATCGCATGTAATTAAGCAATCGTAAAAAACGCCATGAAAAGGCAATTAATGTTCAGTCCGCGAATTATCAATGACCCAGTTGAATAAAAGACACACAATCGCATTATGGTAACTGAATTCATTTGGAAAATTATTTTGTTTGGCCGCGCGTCGCAGTCCGGTATCTATACGCTCCACTTATTTTTATTATTTTTAGCCTCGCCTATTAACGTTTTTGTCGCAATTTCATATAGTTTGGATATAGATCCAGTGACTCACTTGACTTATTCATCTAAGTGAGCTGTCGCGCTTAAAACTGACTCCGCAATAAATATTAATTGCTCATTACAACGGACTTACCACCTCCACCGTTCGCGTTTTCGGTGCACGATTACTTACCTGAAAACAAAAAGAAATCATAATTAATTGCATGTTCGAATAAATCATCGTAGAAAAGCAATCACTCATTAATAAAACATCATTGTTATAAAAAAGACAAAGCTTTCAATGTAGTCTATTCCCACAGTACGACGCGGTACTGTATATAAAATAAAACTTTCCTTTCTCGGATAAAAAGAAAAGAAAAAAATTGAATATTTGGCACACAATTGCGCCATAATTACAATGAGGATAAATTATTTATAAAATCAGAATGGGCCGCGGTAGCAGCGGCGCCGATGCAGTTCCGCGCCTTTGTAACATCGCGATTGACGAAAGCAACTGCGCGGAATCGCCGCCGACGGCCCTTTAAGCCGGGCTCGTAAAGTTCATTGGACCAGTGCGACTTCCCTCTTTGTCGCGGCCGTTATGGGCTCAATAAACGGCCCGAGCGCTCGCGACGCAAGTCCTTTATGCGCAAAAAGTGACGAAGCGCTCGGAGGAAGAAAAAGAAAAAAAGAGGCTCGACAGCGCGCGTGCCAATAAAACGTTAAAGCAATGAAAGCGAAACGATGTACCATTCTTTTGTTCTCTCTCGCGCGGAATCTTACTTTCCGCGGTTAATCGCTCCTATATGTGGGACGATTTTGCTGGGTCGCTCGATAATTTATGTTTTTTTTTTATAAATTATTTTAAAAGTTTTTGTTTTAAAGTTTGTTTTGGTGACGTAGATTTACACGTGCGCGTGACTTCGATCTTCCTGTATTTCCCAATATTCTAATCTACTACGTCGCAGGGTGACCTAATTTCCGAGGCGACCCAAAAACAGACGTTGATTTATTCGGCTCTTAAGTGCATTTAAGCCCTAGCAAATTTAATTTGAAATTTCAGAGCTAAAATACGTGTACTACCCAGCGTGTACATGCGCTGGAATGAAAATTACACCAAATTTTTTATAGACTTTTAACATTTTGATATTCACTAGTTCTTAAAAGCCTCCTCTGATACTTATTCCTCGTGCAAATTTTCCGCAGTTCATAGCAAACGCTCTCGTAAATTATTTACCCATAAAAAAAGGAGCAACTACTTCGTTTTTTTTTTTTTTTTTGTTTACAACTCTTTCCAGTCGTTAAAGTAACCTTTTAATTTTTCACATAAATATAACGCGCACACAAAAAAAAAATATTCGTAACTAAACAATATCCTTTAACTTTTCCAGCCAACACGGGTGAGCACACCGCGCATAAAAAAAGAATAAAAGGTTACACCGCAGTTTAATCCGGAAACATCGGCTCGTAAAATATAAAACGACGCGGGTAATACCTCGCCCAGTGTATGACATACTCCTCCGGCGCCTCGATGACAGGCAGCATTACGCGAGCCAGCACATATCATATTTAAATATTTAACATCGGTAAGAGGCTTAAAAGGCCTTTAGCCGATCAAACTCTCGCGAAAAGCGCGACCACGACGACGTACCTTGCGCGCCGACAATGTTGTCCGAGTAAACTCGTCGAGAGACGCGCGTCTACGCTTCCGCGACGCCCAACTCCTCTTCCATCCATCGCGAATCATTCGTAATCTAAGAAACACTGAAGTTAAAAAGAAAAAAAAAATTTTTAAGCCGACGGAAAACTGTACAAAAGCGAGGAGTTTGCGGTCGGATCGATGGAGCCGCGAGGAGTGCGTGCGAGGCGCGGATAATTATTATCGGCCGGTCCGTTACTCCCGGCGAGCGAGTCGCACCGCGGGGCAGATAAGCGCCCGGCGCGCAACAATGGGGAGAGAAAGTTCTTTCTGCGACCATGTAAACCGTGTCGGATTTTCATTTTCCCCGGCGATCCCGGGATCGGCGCGAGATAACGAGCCGCGCGGTCCGATCGGGGACTAATGAGCGTCGTCGGGTTTATTGGAAAATTATTGGGTGTAGGGATAAGTTGTTTCGCGTAATAAGCGAGCAGTAAAGATAACGAGTTTGTTAAGAGAATTGTCAAGCTGAATTACGGGATGTTTATGTATTTTTTGCTTAGCCGCTAAAGATAGGGGATTTTGAAATTTTAACGTTTTTTTAAATACACGCTTCGTGATTGTGCATTATAAACACGCGAAGAAACTTTAAAGTTTCGTGCTCGATAAATAACAATTATTTAGCCGAACGGTGATTATTTAGTCGCGGAAAGCGGAACGTTGAGAGGATAGAATGTCAAATAATTTATAAAATAAATAGTCGGCGCATTTGAATGTTTAACCAACGGTTACACTGTCTATATAAAAAAAGATATATAAATTACGAAATGATAACAAAGTCGCCAGATTTAATGAGGAGATCATAATTAAAGCGGCTTATATATATATATATCTGCTTCTTTAGCTGCTATAAAGAAGCCACTAAAATGCGAAATCATATCGGGGTAACGGCTTTATGAGCCCCTCTCCGTTTGTTATTTTTAGTTCATTGCCGCGCGGCGTCGACGGAACACCAAAGATAATGCACGTCGGAGTATCGATTCACCGTCTTTGAGGTCGAAAATGTTCTCGTCCCGGGGTCACCCGCGCCTGAAATAACTGTAATTGCTGCTGCGGCGCGCAAATTAGCGGCACACGTCGTTGGAGATATTAAATTATTATGCGCAAAACCGATGCGGAAGCTCGACGAGGCTCATATTGATTGTTTCCACGAGTTTCTTTATATTTTTCTTACTTGATTCACCCGGTGCCATCGGTACATTATCATCGGCCGCCGCTGCCGAGTGAATCAGAAGACTCGCAATCGCTCGGGCCCCAGCGCGCGCCTTTTTGTTGTTTTCCTTCCCGTTGCGCAGCTGCACAATCTAATTAACATGCACTTCTGCGAAGAGAAGCCATAATTGAGAGGATTGCGTTGATTCTTTGTTTCGACGCTATTTTTTTCTCTCTCCCTCACTCGCTTTTCATTCGACTAATTTGCGCTGGGAAACAAAGCGCGCAAAAATTCGCCGAGTCACCCGGTGCACCGGCTACCTTGCTCGAATATAAACGCGCTCGTTATGAAAGTTTTATAATGAATTAGATAAAACGCGCGCCGTGGAAACGGCCGATCATTGTTGCATAATGAGGCTTGTTGTTCTCTCCGCACTTATCTTATTTAAATTCCTCCGCGAGCGAATTTTATTGTAACGTTACATATGTTAATTCGACGAAAGCAAACGAGCGGGAGAGAGTGAGACAGAGTTGAAAAACTTCCATGCTCTCGCGGTAGTGAGCAATTTTCAAGACTCGTGCTCTTGAAAAAGGAAAAAAAAAATGCACAGTTGGAGATAGAAAAAAAATAACGCAGCTCCGCGCTTACTCCATTGTTAAGCGTGCAGCGCGCGAATTTTTTTCACTCACCTCCAAGCGTCTGTCGACAAAAATTACCATGACCTCGCCTTTCTTTGTTTAACCAGGCGATTCCTCGCGCGGTCTCCGCGATCCAGTGCCAAAAAGCCGCGGATTCAGTAAATACAAAAAAAAGAAAAACATAAAGAAAGCGATAGAGAGAAGGAAAAAAGCCAGAAGAAGCTCAGCGTCTTTCCCACGGGAAAATGGGGGAAGAGAAGCTTTCGGTTAATTGAAAACGAAGTGGTCCCCTCCTCCCGCGCGTGCGTCACACACAGAGCAGCGTGCAGAGAGCGACTCGAAGCGTTATATTGGAATTAGCGTGCGCACGGGCTCGCCCGCCGAGTCTCACCGAGAACTTGACGCTGAGGAGCTCGTAGTACTTGACCAGAAATTTCATCGCCGCGTCCAGCTTGACTCGTCCGAGCTTGGCGCTCGCGCGAGCGCCTATCAATTCCCATTAACGATTGCGCACCGTCACCCCGGCAGCTGGCGCCGCCTTCCTCCTCCTCCTCCTCCTCCTTCGTGTGCCGGTCTCGCGGATCGGCACTGCACTGCGTCTTTATCGCCTCAGTCCGCCTGATTGTATGCTAAACAACGCGCTACTTTTTTTTTTGCGCGCGCGAACGGACGGGCGATAAAGAAGTCAAAGTTGCGGATCTCGTTGGAGCGGCGCGTCAGTCGCTGACAGGTGGGCAAAAAGAGACGCGCGACGCCGGTAGCTCATGAATCTTTCAGATCTGGGTTAGATCGGCGCAAAAACCACGCGCTTGTGTAATCTTCGTTTCTGTTTTTTTTTTCCTTTTTTCTTATTTAGAATAGGGAAAAAAAGACGATTATCATTTCGCACGTCTATTTTTTCTCTTTTGAACTGTCACACCACTCAAGTTCATTTGAATTCCTCCGGTCGAACTTGCACTACTGCACTGTACGCGTGTTTTAATGAGCCGAGCAGCGGGCAACTTTTTGAGTCCCGATGAAAAAAAAATTAATCGATGCAATTAAACAAAGTATCTCATTGAATAGCGTCGATTAGCGACAGCATAAATTTTGATATCAAAATTGTATCCTCTACCAATTACTATTTTTTTCCCTTTTTTTTTATTTCTTATATATAATACAACTTGCCACTCAACACTATTCAAGGAGGCACTGAACGCTCGAAGAAAGAAGCACCGCTCGACTTTTTTTCCCACCGCGGGGTTACGACGTCACAGTCGTGGTCACTGGTTCCCGATTTCCTCGCGACTTCCCCGAAGCTACTGGCCGCGCCGTCGTCACCACGGACCGCAGAATCGCATCAATCAATGTGTAAATACCCATTTGGCGGGAAGTGATAGTAGGTCGGTGGTGGTGCACAGCTACGCTTGTTCCTGTTCTCGCGCGAAATCGATCCAATTGCCGGCTCGTGGACGCACCGACTAAAAAAACGGAGGGAGCCTCGCCTCCCCGCGTATCAGCTGATTGGCCGAGGAGCGCCGCCGCACGGGGTTACGCAAATGCGTGCGCCGCAGCAGCTTTGTTTGGAATGCCGCGCGCCGCATCCGTGCCACCGTACCCCCGGAGCGGCCGGTGTTGCGCAACCCGAGGCGCTTATTTCGGATGCGCCGCGGAGCTGGGCCTCCTCGCCGGTCGCCGCGCGCGAGCCACTCGACGGGAAACGTACTCCTCGAGGAGGGGAGCTATTCCGCGTTTGATCGACTGGCTCCGGTGCTCGAGAGAGCTAGAAACCGATACTTTCCTCTGCTCCCGCGGGTGAGTTCTTGCGAAAGATCGCTCGGACGTGATCGAAATGCGCCACAGAAATAATCTTGTAATGTGGTTGAAGTGCTGCTGTTTTAATAATGCTGCCTGGGTGCATTAGGTAATCGGAATTTTTTTCCCTTCATTCTTTAAATTGAAAATTAAGTAACTTTTTTTTTTCACGAAAAATTGTACGATTGGATGCATATATGATATTGCATTACGGTATACGAGCTGCGCACTGATTATTATGTAAAAAAATGAGCGACACTGTAATGAGACACTTATTGATTCTATTTAAATATTTATCTTCTTTTAAATCGATTAATAAATTAAAAATAGTCTGCTATCGATCGCTGCAGAATTACGTGTATATATACACACAGTCTATTTAAATTAACTTCGACATCGGCCTCATTATCAAACGTATCAAAACGAAAAAAAAAAAAAAAAGTAAAGAGAAGAGAAGCCCTGGCCCGTGGGGATACCGTAACCGCAGACACTAACCGAAAACTGCGGCCTCCTTATTACGCGCGTAAATCCAGCGGCTCGCGTCGGGTTTTCATTACGCCGTGCAATATTCGCCGGGATGGAGCAGCCGCCGCGCATTACGCAGGTTGCGTAATAACGCGCGCGAGTGGCCGGGGCTCGCACTCCGGTTATGTAGGCCGTGCTCTCGGGCGGGATGCGCTCTCCTCGCGGGGCCCGTGCCAAAAACCGAAAATAATCCCCCTGTCGGCGTGATCCGCGCGGGTTCCTTGCACGCCCCCCTCCCCTTCCGACGGACGTTATAGGCCAAATGTTGAATAACAGCCGGCGCATCGTAGGCCATTGATTTCTTGAAGGCGCCCCCCCCCCCTCCCCACCCTTGTATAATAAGGCCGAGTGAGCACTGCCGAGACGTTTGCCCGAGCACCACGGCGTTTGACGAGGGGCGTGTGCAGTGACGGACGCTGGAATTCGCTTTGCTCCAAATGGATTGCCGCTTCGGGTCTCGATTATTTAATACTGTTTAGCAGTTTCATATTGTATATTATGGTGAAATTGCGCCGGTGAGCAGATTTCATGAGCTTGTAATTAAAAGTTGTGCGTACTTTAGCGATGTATAATCAATATTGCGCGATTAATTAAGAATGATTTGTAAAATATACGCTGCCGAAAAATAATATCTGATGTATTAAAAACTAAGCATAAATTTTGTAATAATTTGCATTCGCATTGTATAGGAGTAATTACTGTGAATCATGCGAGTCAGTGAAACATACCTCTATATACTGTAATAGTACTTTTTTTTGTTTCTTTTACTATTAATCTAGGTTAGCTGACAGTTATTTCGATAAGAAAACTTGATGTAATTTTGATAACTACGAAATAAGTATGTGATTACGTCTAACAGCTAAACGTAATACCTATCCACTTTTAAATTTTGTTTTTTGTTTTTAAATTTTGTTTTAATAATTACACTATACCCTTCTTTAAAGAAATATAAAAATACGCGAACAACGTGTGAAATGTTGACTTATTATTTAAAATAGTACCACTCTACGGTATACCAACCAATAAGTCACTGCACTTAATGTGCTGTATTTAATGCAAGTATCTAATAAAAGGATTTTACATGAAAGTGAGTGCTTCAGTTTCCATTCTGATTTTTTTCGATACAAGACTCAACACGCGCGTTGCATACATAAATCAGCTCGATTCGCAACTGCTAAACAATAATCGCAGGTACAAAACTAATGGAAATGAGATTTTAAGGGGAGCGCGATAGAGATCTTACATAATAACGATTTCATTATTGTGCGAGAGGCGAAACGCAAGGTTGCGCTTATAAAAAAGGATAACTTCGAAACGAATTCACTTTAAAAGTTTCATTGTATCGCGAGATTAAAAATCCTTATACTATTTTACGATAGCCAGTAACATTACGAATTTACGACTCACGTCTTGCTCAAAGTGTATATGTGTATATACGTGCAATAGTGATGAGTAATGTAATTGCAATGAGAAAGTAATATTGCGCGTTTCAAAATTTACTTCTATATTAAAGCTAAGGCGCTATTATCGTGCTCCGCCGAGCTATTCTTAAAAATCCCCTTGACATTTAATTGTCCGACGCACCCTCCGCCTCTCCTGGCATTATCTCGTGTCCGTTGAAATTGTTTACGAGATGCGTTAAAACCAGAGAAATTTTTTATCGAGGCCCTCAATTACGCCGAGTGCGCGCCGGGGTGAAAAAACGACAAGGGCAAGTCAAAGGCAAACCCCGCGCGACCAAATTCAATTTCTTTGTCCCGTGTGTGCGTAATATACGCTTGTTATTTCAGAAAAAATAACGCACACAATTTGCCGCAAAAACCGAATGAACTCATGTGCGCAATGTACGCTTGTCATTAAAAAAAAAAAAAAGAAAAAGAAAAAGAAAAAGAAAAAGAAAAAATGAATTCGCCGCGAAAAGCGAATGTGAAATTAGTTCGGGGTGGAGAAAACGAAGTTTATTGAATGTAAGGCGAGAGAGCCTCCCGGTACTCGCGAGAATTTCCAAAGAATATGATGGTCCGAGCGCACTTTTACGGCCTCTCCCCATATAAGGCATATTTTTATGTCACTTTAACCACAAGAATTACGCTCTTCCCGCGGCGCGGCTACTTTCGAAAGTATATAACGCGGCGCTGCACGCAGCGGCTCCGGATAAAAAGGAAGAACGAAAAAAAAGTCATCGCCGTGCGTTAAGCTCGATTTACCCCGCGAAAAAACGTGCAATTAGTCCGAACGAGGCGGGCTCCGCGGGAGCTTAGCCGGACGCCCCGGGGTAATCGAGTTTCCGCGGAAACTTGGGAAAAGCGTCGACGACAATGGAATATCGCGGCGGCGCGACACCGACCGAAGCCGCGCACGTGAGAGCCCCGGCTAATCTCCGGATTTGCGCGCGCACGTGACGGCCACCCCCGAGCGCTGAAATTTTAAGCCGCAACCGGCTAATTGGACCGGCCGCCGTTTCGTCCCGCCGCGATATTAATTCGCCCGCGAGCGCGGCAATTCGAATCTCGCGTTCGCTTCGCGCATAACGCCGCACGATTTATGGGTCTATTTGCCCGATTGCGATCTGAGCGAGCGGAATCCGAGGCACTTCGGTTACGCAAAGAAACACGCATAAATATTCCATCGATCGCTTTGAGTTTCTTCGATTGTTCCGATCGATCGCTTATCTACACCGCACTCAACTACTTAACGATCGATTTGAAAAAATGCGAGGCATAAACTGTGTATAAAATTGACTACGTCGAGAGTGAGCTGTAACAGCACGAATCCAAATACTTCAGAAGCTCCCTCGCACGAGAGTGTCTAGACTAAGCGAAAATATACGCGCAGAGATAACGCGGAGGCCCATACGCACCGTCCGAAATAGTTCCGAAATGGAATTTTCCGAAGACGCTCCTAATACCGGGCCAATTTACCCTCCGTCTCGACGCAAACAGATCGTTATCGGGTCTGGTTTCATTAGGAGAAGAAGAAAAAAAGAAGGAGGGGATGAGGCTAATTTCTCCGGGGGACGGAAGTCGCGAAAAACAGCGAGTAGTTTACGACGGGCCGGGCTCTGCTTTACAGCACGTTCGAAAGCTTCATCCGAGATTAATGGCCAATTAGGATTTGGCCGATCTTAAATAGAAAAGTCCCGAGACCCTCTCCCCGCCCCGAGACTCCGGTCAGTAGGTCAAGGGTGTCGACGCGTGCGCGCACATTCGTGACGCTCCCTTTCGGGGTTGCGAGGCGTCGGGAACGTTACACGACGGCGTGTCTCTCGCTCGAGCTTCTTTTTTAAGAAAAACTCGTCACACGTCGTTCGACATTCGCCCGCTAAATACATACTTTATGACATTTTGACGTTTAGCCTATGTGCGTTTTGTATATAGGGGTCTGGTGAGGATGAGAGTTTGGCATTGGTTTTGTGCAAGAAACGTGAGTCATCTGAGAAACAAAATTAAGTTCATGACTATTATTCGCATTGCGCATAGCTTTAGTCAAGGGAAATTTTGAAAATGATACCTAAACGTTCGTATTTCAATTCAATTTTGACTATAAACATACACTCTTTACTTGCAATAAAGTTTATGTAGGTCAAAGTAAAATGTCAATAAACGTGGACGTTTTATTTCCATTATCAAATACGAAGAAAGCAATTAATGAATAGAGCGTGCAATAAAAAAAAATCGTAAAGCCGCACTAGAATATCATAAAAAATTTCCCGCAGCATTTACGCAAATGAAAAGTGATCTCCGCCGCCGAAAAATCCCCTGAAATTTTAAATAAAGCGAAAGTACGCCCCGCGATAAAGGAAAAAAAAAGGAAGGGAGGCGAGCATAAAAGGCAGCATCAGCGAAGCCCAGCATCCGCGGCCTTGCGCGCATGCGCTCCTAACATCGGCGTCAAGTGCATTCAAACGACTACTTAAACTCGATTTTCTCCCTCGAGTGCATTACGCGCGCCGGCGGGCGGGCACGATTTTTCGCGCGGGCGCGCTCTTCTCCTTTTTTTACCCTCGGCCGGGCAGCAGCGGCAGGAGGTCGAAGGGGAGGAACCGGTTTGGCGAACCGGACTCTCTCGCCGGGAGGAGCGACGCTCGCCGAGGCAGGCGTTTTTCGGGGAGGGGACTTTAAAATTCAAGGCCCCTCTCCCCCCGCGAGGACATAACGCCGCGTGGACGCGGAACTCGAGACGGACGCGCGCGGAACCGAGGGAGGGAGCGCGCGCACCTCTATGCGCCAAACGGCCACCGCGAGAGATTAACGTTCCCCGCATTTCCAGCCAATGACGAATCGCCCGCGTTTGATAAAAGCCTTTGTGTGTTGAAATAAAGGAGGCGCTTATTTTTTTTCGCGCATCCCCGATGCATCATTTATTATTCGTGTTTATAAAGAACAAAAAAAAAAGAAAGAAAATAAAAAGAAGAGAAAAATAGAAGAAGAAAAGGTGAAACGGAGAGAAGTGGAAAACCAAGTAGATCAGTGTAATACAAGATGACTGTGTATGTCGATGTCTAGCACTACTCTAAATTCCTAGGCATTTAAGAAACTTTAATTTATTTACCAGGATATCTTGCAAAGACACCGGCATCACGGAGCACGTTGACATTCTACGATGGTCACTGAATAATTCCGGACCTTTCTGCCAAGATCCCCACGACACTCGCGCACGCACACACCGAGTCTTGACGCCTCTTCTCTTTCTCTCTCTCTCTGTCTCTTTCTATTCTATTCTATTCTCTCTCGCTGCCTCGAGAGAATGTCAATAGTTCAGGAGAGACGAAAACACGCAGCCGGTTGGCGGCTCATTCCTCTTTCAGGCGAGAACAAAGCGGCGCAAGGAGCGACGCGAAGAATACGTGTTGACGGGAGCCCGGCCAGGCGGACACTGTCCGCTCCGATTCCGCGGAAGCTAGCGTAACTCCGCGGCTATATTAAATTAACCCGCTTAAGAGCGTGGCCCCCAAGTGCAGGAAACGACGACGGCCGGCCAGTCAGCGCGAGCCTCTTTCACCACCATAATCCAATATGTGTCGCCCGACTGACGGATCGACGCACGCGTTCCGCGATCTATACCTCGCCTTCCTCCACCACTCCCGGCCCACCCCCGCCTTTCCTGCCTCTCCGCGCTCTGCGAACCGGACAGGCGGATTCGCCCCGAACGAAATTGCCTCGCGAAATTCCGCCCGAAGCTTTTTCTCATCCTCTTCTTACGAGCGATCGTAAGATTTCCCGCGGAGCCCTCGCGCGAAAGGAGCAGACCAGGTGGATGTATGTATATATCTGTGCGGATGGAATGGATACTGGGAAATACACCGCGGAATTAAGGGAAATTTATCTGTCAACGCGCATAATGCCCGGAGGGTTGAGGAGGAGAAAGAACGAGGCGAAAAGCTCCGTTGGTGGAGATCTGGGCGTGGGTGTGGGTGGCTTTACGGTTCAAACACCGCGGCAGTCGGGAGCGGAGGGGGAGAGTCGCGCAGTGTACGGCGGCGCACCGGAAGAGAATCGATTTTCGGTACGAGACTCTCTTGTCCATTGACCTCGATTCCCGTGAAATGCAGCGTACTTTTCGATGCAAAGTAATGCGCGCGCGAGAGCCCACGCGACACCGGCGAAACGCGCGGGCGGGACGGAGGTTATAAAAAATAAGAGGCCCGCGGGAGGAGAGGAGCTTTCGCGGACTTTAAAGACGTTCCGCGAACGGATAAAATAAATTGTTGCGACCTCGACGCCTTTGTTTTGCGATCGTAAACGTTTCTCCCCCCACCCCCCCCCCCCCAGTTTTTTGCGCGCCGTATTAATTCCGACCATTGACTACTTCGATTGTCGGATGAGCTTTCTCGTTCGACAAAATAATGTATCACAGCTTTGAATAAAAAAGTTTTTGAATCAACGAACAAATAAAGGTAAAAAAGGAAAAAACTGAAGTGCTGCACTTCTAAAGTAGCGTTCTATCGAGCGGTTTAGCCGAAATTTGCGAGTGAAGTATTAAACTGGAGCTCGAGGGTCGGTGAGGGGAGGGGGGGGGGGGAGCAGGGAGAAGCGAGGGTAATAAAAACTAGACCCGCAGCTGATCTCACCCGCAGCAATTAAGCATTCATTGTCCCGCGTCGCGATTAGCCGACGCGGCCGATTTTCTCACGGGTTCTCGATCGAGCGGACGGCATATGCTTCGCGCGGATAGGTGGGGGAGTCGAGGTATAAGGGCCGAGCCCCGGGGCTCTCCTTCTCCACTCGTGGTAATTCGATACTGGCTAGGGGCCAGGCCCGAGACTTCGGCTCGGAAAATAACTCGTCGCTATTATTTTCACGCGCCGCTGATGCCGCGCGCGCCAGTTCCGACCATCCGAGAAACGGGAGCGCGACGCCGCCTTCTTTTTCCCCCCTTTGCGGGGCTTATTGACGATCGACTTTTCGGCAGACCGCGAAGATCTTTGCACTCGAGGCTGGCCGATTGATGATATATAGATATTTTGAATGAATCACGCGATTTCCGTTGGAGACTCGGACGCGTTCGGGGGGCTTGGTCATTGACTCCGCGGTATTTTCTGCACTTGGATGCGTCTCTTTAATATTTCTCTTCTCTAGATTAACTTTTGATTCGTGTATGCTATAGTATGATTTTACAGATCGCCACGTAACAGTGGAGCAATTTTTCATTTCTATCTGAAATGCAATTCTTTTTCAGCCTTTGGTTTTGCTTTGAAAGAGAAATATGTTTCGACCCGGTGCCATTTATCTTCACTTGAAAACAAATTGCACTTTCGTGCAAAAAAAAAAGAATAACGTTTTGTTTCTACAGGGAACAAGTCAAAACATCGCTTAGTCGATAAACCAACGAATTTTTCAAATGATTCAGCGCCGCACAAATCGCATGATGCAAGAGACATCAAAATAAAGGAAAAAGCTCATCAAACATGACTTCTTCCCTCGAACTCTTCCGTAACGTCCGCGCGTGATCCCACACTCGGTAAGAGAATCCCGCGATAACCCGAACACGCCAAAACCGCGTAAATCAATCCCGACGTCTAGAGCGCCTCGCGAAAGCCACTTTCTTGCGGGTCTTCGCGTTACACTTTGACCAAGTCTTACAAAGCGCGAGAGAGACAGAGCGAGAAATAGAGAAGAGGACGGACAATCGAGACTTATAGTACGCGTCATGAGGCGCTGCGCCCTGAGGCTGGACACTCACTGACCGCGGCTCCGGAGCGCGCACCGGCCACAGCCTCGCTCGCAACAGGAAGTCGCGAGTATCCCGCGCTAGGCTCATTGTCAGTGCGCTCGCGCGAGTTCGACGGACTCTCGGGGGCGCGCGCGCGCGCGCGAATCTTAATCGCCGATAATTTGGTCCGAGCGACAATGAGAGAGCCGGCCTCGGCGAGCTCCTACGTGACGAGATATACGCGCTCGCGCCTTTCTTAATTGGTCGCTCTCGGCCCGCGCCGACGGAGCGCAGGCAATTCTTGGCGCGGGAACGGCTGAATGGATGGGTCGCCGGGTAAACGGCGGAATGTATTTTTTTAATTATTTCTGGCTGCCGTTTGTTTTCCATTTTTTATTTTGATACTCGTTGGTATCGCTGCCTCTTTTTCTTTTTATTCTCGCCGGAGTTTTACACATTGTTTCGCGTGCGCATATTATTTAAATCCGTTGCATCACTTCGGCGCGATAACAAATGTTGCTCTTTCAATTAAATGTACGCGTAATATTGTTATCTTTCGGAGTGCACTGCGCCTTTTGATTATTTTCATATTGAGCGAACAGAAAAAACAAGGAGGCATTATTTCGGAACAATAAAAGAAGAGCCGCCCGACAATCCAATTATATTTTAATGAAATACCTGGCGTATACACGACGGCACGTGATATTTCTTTTTTTATCCGAAGCTTCCGGATTTCCTCGAAGTTTAATTGGATAAACTTCAAATCCAAATCTCGGGATTCAGCGGTGTGAAAAAGCATTATTTTTTTTTCCGCGTGACGCATCACGTGCGGACGCACGAATTCGCTCGCGCGACCGACTCGAATACTCGCTCCTACCATTCCTCACGTGCACCATTTCCAATGTCTCGATGTTTATTGTCGTGAGGTGCCCACGTGGCCCCACGAAAGTCGGGCTCGGCTTCGCCGTCAAATCTTGTTTGGCGAAGCCTCTCCGGCGTGTACACAAATAATTACGCGCGCTCGACACACGCACAGTGCAATACGACGCGCTCGCCCCGTTTCCGATCCAATTTTTTTCTCTCTCTCGCTCCAGCACACTGTAACTATCTGTCTCCCTCCTCGGCGATTCTAATGGTTGCGCAAACGACTGCGTTGCGCGATGAAAGTTCGATAAAGCGCGTCGCCGATAATTCGCGAGGCGTCTCGCAATGACGAGTAATTTCCGCCGCGCTCCACATTTACCGTCGCGGAAAACAATGCGCAATAAATCCAACGATAACGCGAAATTATCAATATTGCCGCACGGAGCCTTTTCGCGCTTACTTTCGTATATACGCATTGGCGGGGGGACTACGTCGTGGACGGCGAAAAAAAATGAACGAGGGGAAGGAAAGAAAACGATAGCAGACACAATGAGCGATTTTTCGCGGGCCGCTTTCGCCGATGTGCTTTAGAAAGTTCAATAAGCCGTTTAACGTCGCGGCATATCGTTGGAATTCGAGCGGGGGGAGGAGGAGGTCTTTAGCGCGAGCTCAAATTGAGGGATAAAAGCGGCATGAGGCCAGAAGTCGCGGACAATGGCGCGGCGTGGGTGTGTGTAGGTGCGCTCGGTGTACGGCGAAGAGCCGCTGCTCGTGGCGACCTTTCTCGATAATCGATTACGTCGCTCCTCCGTCGCGTCTCTAATTCGCTCGCTTGCACGCGATAAAATCTAATTACGGACTCGTCGCTGCTCATATTATTTATGGAATGTACACGGGTTCGGGTTTTAAATCGTGTGTATGACCGGACGGTTTAATGTGTCGCCTGGGGGGAGGGCGAAAAAAAATCGAGAGCTTTATTTATTCGGCTCGGGTGTTGTTAGTTAACTGCTCCCAGCTGCAAGCTGCAACTTTGCGATTATTCATTTTTTTTGGACTGGGTCGTTTGTTTTCAGTTTTTATCTTTGGTCTGAGCTTAGTCGGGCGTTTTATTTCGCTTTATTGTTAATAAATGGAAGAGAAAGTGAAGGGTTCGAGCTTTCGATACTGTTGATTTTGATGGATACAAATACGCTCAGCTGATCTGACAATCGATTGGTTTCGTTGAGCGATAAATCAAAA
Source organism: Sycophila texana (assembly GCA_035582955.1). Lineage (NCBI taxonomy): Eukaryota > Metazoa > Arthropoda > Insecta > Hymenoptera > Eurytomidae > Sycophila > Sycophila texana. The sequence goes on along the minus strand of JAWWEN010000009.1, from coordinate 17,609,798 downwards.
AAAGGATGCGAATGAAAAACTATTTTCTACGTCACCCTATTTTTTCTTTTTTGGTACAAAAAAATATTTCAACCCAAAATTTTGTGGATGACCATCACAAATGTCGAGGCGATCCACCAATTTTGAATTTGAAGTACTTAAATGTATTTTCATGAATTATTACTGCGACCCATGAAAGATTTGATAAAACGCTTGGGTAAATTTACATAATTAATCGCTAATTTTTACTGACGGTTAGATAATTGTCACTGACACCTCGGTAATTTTTGCTGACATCTCGATAATTTCTACTGATGTCGGTAATTTTGACTAATGATTGCTCAAGAAAATAACTCGTACAAGTTGTAAAATTTATAAAAGCACTTGTTTTTACTTTTATATACAGTATTCTTAATCGGATCTCAAAGTTACGTAAAATTTCCAGTATCTAAGGAAAAATACCGTCGGTCAATTAAAAGACTGACCTGCAAACAAAAGCTTAATCAAACCGAACAATATAATAAAAAGAAGCCGAGAGAAAACAAGTCCGGCTTGTCGTGGGTAGAAATTGCAGATAAGAGTCTCAGATCGATCTCGATGGACTTTCCACTCGTATAGGCATGTATTTGCGGCTCATTTAGGCCCGGAATCTCCTGTTAGATCGCGATTGTTTGCAAATTGAATATTTTTATGCCCTTCGTTATCCATACATCAGCGCGGCTGCGGGCAGCATAACGCCAGATCAAAGCTCGCGGGAGCGAGATCAAAAGCGTCGATATCGCCTCCGCGTTCGGAAATAATGAAAAAAAAAAAAGTATACCCATACATACACGCGTCAGTCGCACAACTTGGCCTTAATGATACGTGGAACGACCGGTACTGCACGTGCAAGGTCCGCTGATAAGTCAAGTTCACCGGGGCGAGAGTGAAAAATCGCGAGGTATAATTTCCCGGGGAATTTAGCAAATTGCCCCGTCGTCCAGGGCCGAAAGTGGGGCTCGCGGGGCAATGCGTCCGGCTTCGCGCCTGCTTCTCGCGCCGGTAATTAGCGCATTAGCCTGTCATATTTTCCACGTACCAGCCAGGCCATCTGCGAGCGACGTTGAAGCGGACAAGTGGCTCGGACTAGTCTCATTATGAGTCAGAGCGCGCACTTGAGTCGCCGCTGCGCGTGCGCTGTACACACATCGGCCAAGGCGCGAGCCCCGATCGGACTACTATTCATACATCTCAGCGACAACTTCGCCACTCATTATCTCGGACATCGACGCATCAATAGCTGCTTTGTTGCACGACAGCTTTTTTTTTATTCTCCCTATCCGCTCGCTTCTCACCAAGCAGTTTTTTGCGCTCTAGCGTTTTTTTTTTTTTTTTTTTTTTTGAGGGTAGATCGGGTGCAAGCTTACTTATTTGGCGTTTTCGTAGTACGTAATTTTCCGTTTGCTAAGTGGCTGCGTGTCGCCTTTTTGTTTCCGCGATTGCCAGAAATGGATTTCGCGAAACCATCACTTTTTTTCCGCGCTGCTTGACACAGCCTTGCCCCGGGAATTTGTTCGACTTCTCAGCCTCGGATTCGATTGATCGCGGATCATATAAACAACGAATGAATTTAACATTCGCTCGCAGCGGCTTTCTGCGTGCACTGCGTAATTATGCCAATAAGCGCAACGCTGAAACCTGCGAAAACCGCGCATAATCATTAGAATATTCGTATAATGCCTGATCGTGACTCAGCTGGCGCCGTTTGCAAAAGAAAAAGCTATAGCGCGCGTAATTGAAAGTCAATAAGCTCTCGAACTAATCAAGCTGCGATTAAACAGGATAGATAAAATTACAATCGATTAATGTATATATATATATATATATATTTGCCTGTGGGACAAAAAGGAGAAGCTTACCGCGCGACTCTTGTGATGCAGAGTGTGATGATGGTGATGGTGCAGATGATGGTAGCACTTCTCCTTGACGAGGTGCTTGTGGTGCTTGCTGGCCCGGTGCGGCGGATACGTGTAGTAAATCAGGTTGGCGCAAATGCAGGGTTGACGTCACCTGACTTCCCCGATATTGCACTTGATCGACTGATTCGCCGACTTCTGGTGGTTCTGGTTGCAGCCGCCGGTGCTCTTGCGCGGCGGCACCGCGGGCACCAGCTGCTGCTGCTGCGCGTTGTGCGCGTTCTGCAGCGTCAGATCGGTCTCGGCCATGTTGTTCGCGTTGAAGTTGATCTGGTGCTGGGGCACCAGGTTCACATTCGTTCCGATCGGCGTGACCGTAGTGGCCGGGTCGAGCTTCACCAGAGCAGCCTGCAGCTCCAGCGCGTCCATCACTCGACCTTGTTCAACCCAGTTTATCACTCGCGCACACTCGATCGGTTCACGACACTCGGTTTAACGATCGACTCGGTCGCCTCGGTGTTAGCTACACCACGAAGCAGCGACGCATTAGCCTTTCCTTCTTTTCAGTTCGTTGAGAGTCTCGATTAGGCTCTTGTGCGGGGTCACGGTTTTCTGGGGTGCTCCGGGGTCAGAGAGACTCGCCGCACGAGTATCGACGAAACTCTCCGAGGATCATGAAGAATCTGTATAGCCTGGTGCAGAGAAGAAGTTGGTAAACGAGAGGAGCGATGCGCTGGAGAGCTGCGCTCGGAGCATCGAGGGGGAGAATTTTCGATAGTTCCCCGCGGCGAGAGAGTGTAACGAGACCTCATTGTGCATTGCGAATTAACGAATTGGCCATTCGTGTTCCATTGCCGTGGCCTTGCAATTAGAACTTCATTGTTTTGACGCCGCAATCGCGCATCGATTATTTATTTACGCGGTGGGGATGCGCTGTATACTCGCGGAAACTTTTCCAATTAGATGCGAGGTCGCACGAGTGGCCGAATCCCCCCCCAAAAGACCCATTATTCAGTATTATTCAAAATGAATCGTGTTACTTTTGCACTACATGCTCCAGTTTTCCCATAGATAACTGTTTCCTTCGCCGCAAATTTTACTTTGCCTGCCTCGTGTAATTACTTCGTAAAAATGACTACTGTTTTTTTTTATAAGCAGCTTTATCTAATATTTTATTAATCACTTGCAACCTTTTGCTAATGCGAATCTATAAGAAATTTTCTTTTTATAAAAATTATTATAGTAATCTATAATATTTTGACGTATATTAAATGCCCAATTAATTTAAATCTATATTGCAATTTACTTTTATAATCCGTCAGCTACATTTCTAATTCAATCTAAAAAAAATTTCGAGTGAAATTCATGTCAAATCATATTTAATATTCATGTAAAAAAGCATTGCATAAACACATCGGCAATCCAAGTGCTATTAGAGCGCATTCAAAATTTAAATTGATCAAAATTCGCCGGATAATAACAGTAGTTGAACGATAAAAAAAAAAAAAAAAAAAAAGAAAGACGTAAAAATGTTCCATTAAAATGTCCCCTCGTTTCGCAAGCGCTCCACTTTCATCTTCCTCGACGCGCGCGTTCGTCATTATTTTGCCCGATGTCACTTTCATTAGTTTCACGCGAGGAACTGCTCACACGTCCGGAGAACGAGTTTTCTTCGCGGACACCCGAGTAATTTAGGTTCCCGGGTATGCAAACGGGGGGGGGGGGGGGGGGCCACCCGAGTTCGCCCCGGCCTTTACCTATCGCACGAAGAAATGTCATCGGAAGCGGATCGAGTTTTAAAATCGAGGCTAATAACCGTCATTGAGACGCGCGACTCGCATGCTCGGCGCAAAAGCCGAACGCGATCTTTCGTGCCGCTGATTATTAAGCGATCCTTTCTTTCGATTTCCCCTCGTTAGAGCGGCGGCTTTCCTGTGGGCGAGCGTCTCGCGTGATCCCCGGGCCTTTGTTAATGCACGCCCGCTAAATAGCCACCCGGCGGCCAGTACGCTTCGTTATGGGTGCATATTGCGACTCCTCCCCTCCGCTGCAAGCCGTACATTGTGCACGCGAATGGACTTCTATTTTCGCGAGCGCCGTTAAGGTCTTTTATTATTGGAAGCGATCGCGCGCGACTCCCTCCCTTCCCCTTCTCTTCGTGCGGTGGCTCACTTCGTTTTTGCTCGGCCGCTGGACGCGAGTCTGGGACGGGGGGACAAAGAGCGCGAGAAACGCAGGAGAGGAGCCAAGAGTGTAATTAAGGACCTTGAAAATTAGAGCATTGTTGCCAGAAGCTTTCTTCTGTTTCTCGAGCTTTATAAGCGCGGCATGATGCATCCTCTCCGGGGTTTCTCTTGTTTTCAATCTACACCGGGGAGCAATTAGTTACCATTACCAGCGACGAGTTTTGTTGCACCGGCTAACATCTGGGATAACGGCCTGATTCCCTTCTTTTTTTTTTCTTTCATTTCACATCTGGTTTATTAAAACGGAGTTTCGCGTTTTAGCGAAATCATTCGTGCACGGCGCCGGGAGCTTGTTACGTGTACGCTTAACGGGAATGAGGATGAAGGCGCTACGAGGATAGTAGTATTGTTAAGAAGATGCATCTCTCTGCAATTTTTCTTCTTTTTTTTTAGCCAGTTAGCTTACGTGCTCGGAGGACTTTTCGCGAGCCCTCAAATGTTTACGGGAGTCTCGCGAAGTTTATTCTGAATGATACGCGGTTAATAAAAAATCTCGGGGTCGGCAAACTTTGTACAAACGAGTTTTTTCTCTCTTTTTATTCGACTATTAGGAGCAAGAGCGGCAGCATGAACTATTTTCGTTTTAAGGAAACGGAAAATAAGAGCAGGATTCCTCGGGCGCCTTTTTATTCCAGAGAAGAGAAAAAAAATGAGCGCCTTGCTCTCCCGAAGCCTTCTTGTACAGATGAAAAGTTGAGATATATAAATAAGCTGCAGATGCTCTATATCGTTGAAATTTTCTTGGAGTACTCTTCAGAAAGACACAATTGGCTTCAATTACTGACAGAAAGATCGGAGATTATCATGAAAGTATCATGCGCGTGTAAAAGGCAATTCGAAGCGATGTTTAAAAATAAGTGTGGCGAGGTTGCGAGAGAAAATTGTGGATATCTTTTTTCCAACGAGAAGGAGCCCGAGTATCGGCTTCAATTAGGCAGGCTCCATAAATTAAATCGGACAAACGTAGCGTAAAATTGAGCGTCGATGTGCCTATCGGTAACCGAAGTAGGTTTATTGTCCAAGACATTTTGGATGTACCACTACGGTGAAAGTCGGTCGAGCAGAAAAATCCACGATTTTCCCGGAATCGCAACTGAAAGTCACGACCGGTCCTCCTTTAAACCTCATAAAAAAAAACTTTTTCGACGCATCGTCCGCGGCGAGCATCGAGAATTATTCGCAGCGCTGCAATTAAGTTAGTAATTGCGTCAACAACAGAGAGTCAACCGGTGCGCACTACCCCGTCGCGAAAGCAGCAATTAGAATCGTCCGGACCGCCGAATTTCTCCCAATTAACATAATCGCATGAATCACGAGGAGCAGTCGGGACAAAGCGCTACATTCCGGGAACGGGACAAAAAGCCGCGGCGAAACCACGTGTGGTTACGTAGCTAAGCCGAGGAAAGAAGAAGAAAGAATATCGAGACGTGCGCGCTCACACCAGCTCCGAGATCGAGAGGAAATTCCGTGAATACCGGAGGAGAGAGAAAGAAAGAGATGATGGGGAGGCCGAGAGTGATTCCGATACACCTTGAAATTATTTATTCCTCGCGCCCACTCGACGGTCTGCCCTTTAACGGTGGGCGCGCGTTGATTCATCGACGGCGCATAAAGACCTGTTTCTGCCCCGCGCGCCTGCAATTTCAACCGCTGACAAAGTGGCCGGCCCAATAAAATTATACCGGACTGATGCTCGCGAGGGAGAAAGAGAGAGGAGACAGCCCCGGAGATCGCGCGGGCGATAAGGGCTCGCGCGCGCATACCCGCGGCTTGCGGGCTTATCTACCGCCGATGATTTCCAATTTGGGGTGTCGTGAAAAATTTGCCAGATTTTCCTGGAGATTCGGCGAAAATTGCCCCGGCGATCGCGATTACTCGACAATTAATTCCTTTGTATGCCGGACGAGCGCTACAATTACCCGCCGATGTACGAAAAGCGAAAAATAGCGAAGATGCCGCAGTTTATCTCAATTCGTCTCGGGGTTTCGCGCGCGATCTTCCGCCGAGATTTTAAGTGCAAAAGTTTCGCGAAGGAAACGGTGATGGTATCGTTTCAAAAGTTCGTCCAAGTCGCGCTCGCATTTAATTGCGATTTAATTTCGCAGAGAACACTTCGATCGAAATTTCGCGGTACGATTAAAAACGTCCCGAAGGTAAATTTGCACCTTCGAATTTGATAAGGCGAGGTAGCCCCGCTCAACCGAGGCGTTCCCTTTGAGTATAAGAAAAAATCCCGTTAATAAGTCATTCTCAGCGGCGATAGGGCGATTAAGCAAGTAGTTAACACTCGCCAAGACTCCATGCATAAAGAATGGCCGGCGAGCCATTAAAGTTGAACCCCCGTGGGGCATCCAATATCGATCGCTCTATTAATCAAACAAAATAACTTTCTCCGCGCGGGGAATCCGGCAGTACGCGAGAAAAGAGGAAGTCGTAACGAGTAGCGAGTCCGACGGGAGAAGAAAAAAAAATGCGATCCTCCGCCTACGCTCGCCTACACCGGACCTTCTCGCGTCGCTCGGGTAGCACAAAGACCGGTCAAATGGAATTTCGAAGGCCTGCAACTCGCGCTCGCCTCTGTGCCGGAGAGCTTCAGTGCCTGCGGGGTTTAACCTCCTTTTTTTTATCTCTCTCTTTCTCCGTGTTATTCTCTTCCCACTGCTGGCTCGGACGATTCGAAGTGGCCAATCTAATATCGTTTTCTCACCCCGAGCGCACTTTGTGTTTAACTTGGCCGGCCGGAGAGGAATTAGTATCCGCGGCCAGGCGTACGGGAGTCTCTCCGTGGGGAGATAAAAGCCCGAGGAGGCGAGAGACTACTCGGTGACGCGCGCGCGACAGCCGCGTTCACGCGTGGATTTACTGTTAATGAGCTGACGAAGGAGGAACTCACTCTGCGGAGAGGATTCTCTCGGTCTATCGGTTCGGTATTGGCCGGGCGTGCGCTGGAATCACGCATCGGTGGAATTCGAGGAGCGCGAACAAAGGCGCGTTTTTTGTTATCGACTTTGCTCGAGGAAAGAAAATGCTCGATGCTCTCTTAATCTGAATTAGTGAAAGTTTCACTAATTTCACAAGTGAATCAGATTTTCACATAAGAATATGTGAAATT
>JAWWEN010000009.1:17583833-17602466 GCA_035582955.1 Sycophila texana | reverse complement strand
ATACTTTTAGCAATTTCAAAAAGTGACTATTCACTTCGAATTAGTGAAAGTTCACTAATTCAGATTAAGAGAGTGGATTTATCCGGAGCGAAGGCGGCGGCGTAGTAGTTCGAGGGGTTGACTCCGGGAAAATCGAGTTTCGCGGGCCCTCCACGGCCGCTGTAACTCCTTGAATCAATACGTCAAAATGACGTGGGGTCGTTATCGTGGAATGCCAGTTTGTCGGTTTCGCCTTAATTGGCCGTAAGAGGAGGCAGCCGAGGGAGCACGCCGAGAGCTCCAAATCCGCGGTTGATTGAACTGCAAAAAGCAAGAGCGAAGATAACTTTCAATTATCAGCTTTTTCCTCGGCCGCGACTCTCGTGCAGCGCTCTATATAAAATGATTGGAAAAATGATCGATTCCTCATCTCCAGCTCGAGAACAATAATTTCAACCCTGAAATTTATCCGGGGCAAGTGGAGCAAAATTCAATCGCTTCGGATCCTCCTCTTCCTGCCCCTCAATTTTTCAATTTTAACGATGCAATTTTCTCGAATTATTCCCCGTGAAAACAAGCGACGAACATTTTATCCCCTTCGTCTCATTGTAACCAGCCTGCGGAGAGGGGCTCACCCCTTTTTCTTGCCCGCGGAACTTTTTCAAGACTCTCCCACCCCCGCGCACTTGTACACCCCCCGCGACAAAACAAAGCGAGCCGCTCGGTCTCTCTTTCTCTACGAGTTAAAGCTGTGCAATAATGGAGGACATCGTCGGCCGTAAGCCAAGTCGTTGGGTTGGGTTGGTTGATAGTTAGCGGCAATAATAGCCGGGCGGCAGAGAGGCTTAATGAAATTTTCCGTGTGCAGTCCGCGCGTCTCGCGAAATTGAACGAGAACCATCGAGACGGCCTTCCATCGTCCAGCGACTTAATCTCTGCCCTCTTTCGCCGGTGGCTGCCGTGAGTCGTACTTCGACTTCAATGTCAGGCGTCGACGCGTGTCATTACACAGCTTCTCCGTAATTTGTTTTTGCGAGAGAGCCTCGCGCGCCGATCATTATACCATCCGACGAAAGGCGAACGGGAGGTAGAGCGGGTGGGAGGGAGGGAGCGAGACTCGAGAAATTACGGAAAATTTCGAGGCGCGATTGGCGGATTCGGAGGACGTCGACGCCGCTCGCCTCCACCGAACGTTAATGCTAGCAGACGAGATGTGCACTGCCACACGCACACACGTACAGCGCCGCCGCAAGCGTAGGCAACGCGTACACCCACTCCCGCTCTACTCGCGAAATAAAAGTGCCATTACGGCCGAGACTGTATTTACCTTGATAAACTTAATGTTTCCCGCTGTTTCCTACTGAAACAAGCGGAGTCGCTTTATATATGTACATAAAACGCGGGCGTACTTCGCACTGACAACGAGCGGAAATTTAATATTTAATTGGAACGTTGGCCTGTACAAACATTTGTCTTGGAGGAAGATTTGGGGCGCGAGAAAGACGAAGTTCCGTCGCGGATACTTCCCTAATTAAAGTTCCCCGGCACAGTCAGGATAACGAAGGAGGCTTCGATTGAACTTCCAGACGGCTCTCGACGACCCTCTGAATATTTTCCCTGTGACTCCTCTCACCGACAAAAAAAAAAAAAAAAAAAAAAAAAAAAAAAAAAAAAAAAAAAAAAAAAAAAAAAAAAACACCAGAAAAAAAAGTCCTCGAAATACACCTGTAGTCCTCGAGAGCAATTATCCCCTCGAGTCGCATCCCCCTCGTCGACTTTTGGAGGACCCCGGAATATAATCAACTACGGCACAGTAGTATAGCAAAAAAAAGCACTCGCTGTGTATGCACCGCGGCGGGGGCTGCCGAGAGGGACGCGCGTCGAGAGAAGAGGCGACATCGACGGGGCCGCCCCCGACGCTCCTCGCGCAGCGCACTCTCCTTCCCTTTGAACTTACACACCGTGCGGCGTCCTCTCGAGCGCACAGACTCTCGCTCCGGCTGTCCGCTGGGCTGCACGCACTTCCGGGGACGAAGCTAGCCGACGGCGCAGGCGGGGTTCAGGTACACACGGCCGCGCGACCAAACGTCGATGCACACTCGCGCGAAGACGCGCGCGGCACGGCTAAGGCGGTTCCCTCCTCCTCCTCCTCTCGCTTCTGGTGCTCCCTCGCACGCACACGCACGCGACGACGAGTCTCCCTCTTGCGGGGGGCGCCTGCCTAGGGAAGTTTCGCTTTTCCCCCGGGCGACCGGGGGGTAGGCTGCGGGAGCGAGTGGATGGCGCGCGCGCTCGAGCGAGAAGGGCGCGGAGGCTGCGGACGCTGGACCGACTCTGCTGAGTCCCGCCGTCGCCCGACGACGATGAACCCGACGGCGACGGCGCCAGCGGGGGTGGGGGCCCCCGCGCGCCCCGCTCCATCCCCCTCTCGCTTCCGTCGGCCGCCCCCGCCGGCCTCTCGCTCGCTCCAGCTGTAGCCGAGCGCGGCGGCTCGCTGGGGTGGGATCAATATGAGGTTGGCTGAACGCGAGCGGGAAATTCGCGCGCAGGTCCTAGTCCTGTGCCCCCGTAGCGCGCGCAGCATCCCTCCTCGGCATCAGCCCACCCAGCGCTGTCCCTTGCCCCCGACCGACTCCCCTTCCACTCCGCACGCACCACGGCGCCCTCGATTCGACTCTCGCATTTTTTTTTCTCTCAATCTCTCTAGTGTACTTCTCTCGTCTACACGAACGTACGTTTTTCTAGTTCTTTCGCTTTTTATATTTACTTATTTATTTTATTTATTTTAATTTACTACTTTTCTCGTGTGTGTATATAAACTTGGCCCTCGGCCTCGCGTGTCTCGCGCAGTTTACACGAGTTTCCTCTTTGCCCGATAGTCTTTATTGCGCGCCGCGTGGGCGTGCATTAGCGCGTCCTCCGGCGTTGTGCGAGCGACTAATGAGGCAACCCCCTTCGCTTGTAGACGACAGAGCTGCGGGCAGCGCTCTCTTTCAATTGGGCGACGCGCAGGCGGCCGTCGGCTTGATGTAAGGTCGGCTCGGTCTGCCTCGGCTGCTGCGGGTTTTTCTTCGTGAATTTTTCACGGTGGGGCCGATCAATTTATATCCCGGCGCCGGGACTTCTATTTGCGGCGCGCGGAATTGTCCTCGCTTATTCAGTACCCCCGACCGATCTGTGCTCGGCCTTAATGATTCGCACGGCACGGCGGAATGTAATATTACAGAATGTACGTGGAATACCCGCCGCTGGATTCTGGTCGGGGCAGCGATCGCTGTAATCTGCTTTATCGAGAACCGTTGGATATTTATGCGGGGGGCCGGCGGCGCTTGATGGATACAGCAACGTTTTATTTATTTTTTTTTTTTCATCCCGCAAATTGATCAAGTGCGAGAGAAGAGGAAAAAAAAGAGCGAAATTTTATTTCGCGGCACGATAAAAAAAAAGCCGCAGAATCGGCTCGTAAATCTCCTGTTTTTTGTCTTATAACGAGGCGAGCAGCGGATTCCCTCCTAAGAACGGATATAAAGCAAAGCACGACTTCTCCGTGTTATACAGGCGTGTAATGTATAATGAAAAAAGTTTTGTCCAGCCAAGGTCGGCAAAAGAAGTCCCATTAATCTTCCCGCCGATATGATGTATTTATTGGCACTGATAAACATCTCGTCCCGGTCAGAGCGCCAGGGCAAGGGAGACCCTCCGGCCGGCGGTTCACCCTCGATAAAATAAACATTCTCGCCTGCCGGCGGTCTGAATCTTTAAAAAACGATTTTCCAGCGTAATTATCCCGTTCCCGCTCGCGCGTTCAGCAACGCGGAGATAAATATTTCCCCGGTCGTGAATTAGACTTGGCTATAGCCGCGCAGACGCTCGGAAATTCGAAGCCCCGACGAATTAAGACGACTCCTCTCGCGCGTTCCATCGCGCCGGGAGTCGAATTTCGCCCATATTCGACAGCTGATTGTTTGACCTACTCGCGCGCACGCGCGCCACTACCCCCCGAGCGCGTCGCTCTCGCTTTCGCCGCGTGCGGAGACTCGACCGAGAGAAAGGACGGGGCGCGTTTTCGATGGGCGGTAATATTGCATTGGCTCGGCGGCTCGGAAATTTTCGATGTGAAAAGAGCCGGGTATCGAGAGCGCGTGACTGGCGTCGATCAATGTCATGAGTTTCATCGAGTTAATACGCTTCTCTTTCTCGTAATTGAGAGGCGGCCGCCCGCGGTACTATCCCCAACCCAGCCTCGGCTTTTCTGGTGCATCTGACAGGAGCAGACACGTGCATATACACTCGATGCTTGAAAATTTATTCGCGCGTAAATTCGAGGGACAATAAGCGCGTGTACCGCGGTTTTACCTTCGTTTGTGAGCGACGCTGATTATATCGAGCGACGAGGCGCTTTCACCATTTTTTTCGTTTACGCCGACGAGTGGACAGAGTGAAAAATTTTGCGGGATTTTAGGAAGAGTCGAATTCGCCGACCTTGTCAAAATAGATTCGCCGCTGCTATTTCCACCTGGGCGAATCGATTGATTTCATTAAAGCACTCCGCTCGGACTTTTATTTAGGAAGTACAGGAAATCGAGTTAACGAATCTTTTTGCGCTTTTTATATGTAACAGTAATAGTAATGGATATAAAAAGCGTTGATAAAAAACGCCCTTTATTCCTTTGTAGTCACTAAAATTGGAGCTACCGCGGCTCAATGAATATCATCCCTGGCAAAAATCAGAAACTGTGTTTCACCTCGTCTCGTGTAAATCCACAATGAACGGCCCATTCATATAGAATAAAAGGAATTCGCTCAATAAATAAAAAAAAAAAAAAAAAAAAATACATTTCCCAGCTCACGAATGGATATAAATCATCAGCCCAACATTTCAAAAAAGAAAACTCAATATATGAATCTCGCTAATTCACAATCGCGTAAGACCACGCCTTCGAATTTCCCATCCATCGCCAATGAATTTTGATTGAATAAAATCAATCTGGATTAGCGCGATCGCTTAATTACTCGCCAATACGTATGCCACCAATACTACGATCTCGCGGTAGCGGCGTTCGATCAGCCAGAGATACAGACCCGGGCACAATGCGCCGTCGGTGCAAAGCGACTCCGTAACGAGGCTCGCGCCGTGTATTTACTCGACGGTGGCGGTGCAGACGGTGGGGCTCGCCGCAGTGTACCGCAAACGTCGCGGCTGATCCTGCGCGCCTGCACAAAGGAGAGAAAAGAGAGCCGTTGTTGTTGCCGGCGTGACGTTGCGCAAGACGCGCGGAGACCTGCGCCGCTGCAGCGACACGAGCCACGTACATATAGAAGCCTACTTGCCCAGCCTTCGTCTCGGGCTTTTGCGAGTAGCACCAGCCGCCGCCTAGCCTCCTTTTCTCCCGCTGGGTGACGAAATTCGCGGGCGCAGCGCGAGGAGACGAGCAAGTCGAGCGTGCGAAGTGTCGCAAACGCCGCGGAGAGCCGGGAATGCCGATAAGACACGGCCGGGAAGAGCGGAGGTGCGAGCGAGCGGTAATCTGCGTAATGCAAGCGGTATCGCGGTATTTTCTCGAGGACGAGGTGGCCGGGCGTTTCCAGCGACCTTTTTTTCCCTCCTTTGCTCTCTCGGAGCCTCCGCGTAACTATACGGAATTTCTCAAGCGACGCGTTAGACGTCGACGATTCTCAACGGAGTTTGTACACCCGGTGCTGATTCGTATATTTTTGTTTGGAGGGGGATAAAAAAAAAAAAAACAAGGAGGCGAGTTTGAGCTCGGAGCGACTCGTTAACCCTTTTTTTTCTCTCGTTCGCTCGAAATGCTGATCGAGCGCGCACTTTGAATTTCATGAGCGATATATAAGTGGACGTCTGTCGAGCGTAAAAAAGGAGGCGGCTTAAAAAACATTAATCAGCTTCCCCGGTGCCTCTCGCGCGCATTAAACGGGAGGGACTTCTCTCTCTTTCTCGGGCGAAAAATCTTTTAAATCAAAGGTCATTCGCTCGGAGCGTCGGCATTGTGCGCGCGGAGTCGCGCGGCCTACACTTCGCGCTAATATACGACGCGAGTTCGGCGTCTCGCGTCCCGGGCGCATATAATCTCTGCCCGCGCGCTGCACTTTATCACGCCAGGAATGAAGGCAGAAGCTACGGGAGGCCGTCGGAGGCTCCGGTTTCCTCGTAGCCTCTTTTTCCCTCTGCGCGCCTTATCTGCGCGCGCGATCGCGCGGATTAAAATTATGGCCCACTCCTTATTTCCATTATTTTTTTTCTTTTTTTTTTTTATCCTTCTTCGTCGTTCATCCTCGCTAATCGACCCACACGCGGACTCTCGAATTTCCTGTCGCTCGCTATAAATTCGCCCGTCGTGCTTTGAGAAAATTTCAATAACTAATTTCGGCGATGCTAATGATCCGTCGATGGTGTGAATAAACGGCAAATTAAAAACAAAAAAAAAAAAGACGATGGATTCCAAGAACCTTAGGTAGGCTCCCAACGTTCACTTGATTTTTATCGGACACACAAAGGATTTCGTTATTCCTTGTTCAAACCATGTAAAATGAATAATTAATTCGGTTCCCACGGGGCGCGAACGGGCCAATTCCAAATGAGATTCAGTCGATTTCCGAGTGCAGAGGAGAGACGAATCGAGGCGACTGCCAGTGTCATCTTGGCGGTGTACATCGCAACTCTCACTCCTCCTGCAGTGGTAGAATGCTGGTCATACAGAAATCTTCCGTTTCGATCGCTCGGGAGTCTACCTTACCGACCATCTCTAAGTAGATGGAGCCTCGCTCCGGTACGGCAGCGTCCCAGCGGCACGCTGCTTCGACAAAAAAATGTAAACAAAAAACAAAAATTTCGCAATGGGAGGTCATCGCTATTTCGAAGTCATCTACTGGCGATGCAACGAGCTCCAGAGCACTTGAGGCCCTTGCGCAAACGCCTAGATGCAATCGCACATTACTCTTGGGACCGCTGATCCCGACCGCGGGTATTTGCATAATCCTAACGAGCGACCGACGAGATCCTGCGGACAGGACTCTGGGCCAGCCGAAAATAGGGGAGTTACGTCAGCCTGGCTCTAGGCCGTGCTTGCTGTCTGCGTATACGTACGTTGCCCGCAAAGCATTTCTCTCGGGGCGATAGCGCGGCCACTTCAAGTTCAAAGCGCCAGAGCCATTGACTCACGGCTAAAAGTTTGAGGCGAGAGAGAATCTTTTATTTTACCTTCACAGCAAACATACGTTAATACAGCTTATAGGTACTTAATATCTTTTTGATTCTTAAGAATATCAGTACTTTGTACCCTAGTCATAGTGTACATAACAAAGATTATATCTATCAATCAGTGAAAAGAAGTTATTAAAAAGATTACATATTAGTGATGAGTCAATCGGGACATTTCTTTACATTTATTTATATAGAAAGTAATACTATAGCCACTTTAAAAATCCGCTTTATATTCAATTCCTCGCTCCCTCCTCTCCGCACTACACCGCTGCCAGGCCGAATTACGGGCCTGTACTGCATCCTGTTCTGAGGCTACACAATAATGTTATTAGCAACTTTATCTGCATTTTTTTTAAGTGGGAGTCAGACATCCTCCACGCCTGGCCAGATATCATTCCGCAACGGTGCCAAATGTACCTGAGAGAGAGAGAGAGAGAAAGAGAAAGAGATAAAGAGAGACGGAGAAACCGAGGGCTGCCGCCACTTCGCGTCGTCCGCCGCGAGTGTTTGCAGACACACTCGCGTTGTCTCGGCGGCCCTCGACTGCAGCGCGCGAAAAGAAAAGCACCGAGCGCGTGCACCGCGCGGGGACTTTGCGGTTCCGCAGCTTACGCTACCCGGTTTACTCGATCTCCCTCTCTCCCCTCCACAGCCGCCAATCTGCCGAGTGCGCTCGTGTAACCGTGCACCTTTCAGCGCGAGGCGATGCGACAAATGCACTCGCTAAATCCACGCTAATCTCGAGCGCTCCCCTCGCTCGCTTTGTTCGCGCGGCTACCGCTAACCTCGTTTTTATCGTGCGTACATGAGGCGAGGAGAGGAGGAGGGGGGAGGATGGCCTATAGACTAAATATCGGGATTGATCAGATTGCGGAGTTTATGGAGGATCGGTGTTAAGTGTCTAGATTGCAGAATCGATACTTTTAGAGATTGGGAAACATGTTGGTTTTTGGCAGTTTGGCAATGGCACATTTTTGTGAAGGGCGTATGTTAGTTGTTGATGATAAAGTAAAGAAGTATTGAATATTTAGAATACACTCAGAGAATACACTTAGAGAAAAGAAAAAATATTCGAGTGGAAATTACTATGTTATCTGGGAAAATGATCCCAGACTGACTGACAAATAGTACTCTACTTTACAGTAAAATTTACTGTATATTTATGAAAATCTACAATACTTTTTGATAAATTTGTCTATACAGTATGGTAATTTTTTTTTAGAATGTCAGTTTTTGATCATGTCACAGTCATTACAGTAATTTTTACTAGAAGATCGATGTTTGTATAAATCGGTACTGCCGCTATTCTCGCCGCGCAGCTTTAAAACATAACGAAGGAAACAGTCAAAATTAAATAATCTTTGTTTCGAGCATAAAAACTTGGTCAAAAAGTTTGGACGCTTCTGAAAGTAATTATAATAGTTAAATAAGCAATATTGTATTTGCATAATTAATAGTAGTAATATACTTTCTAATGAAATTCAATAGTGTATTACATGATTTTTGATAAAACCTTTCTTTAAAAAATCTTACGTCTATAACAAATCTCTTTAACAAGAATACTTGCGTCAATCATTTAAATACTGTACCTATAACTATATAACACGGAGAAAAATGTTACATTAAAAATGACTATAGACTATAAAATAAATTTTAAAATACTTAAGTCAAATTTTAATATAGCCATATTAAATTTTACTGTATTTATAATGAAATTTGCTAGCAATAGTATACCATTATTCCTATTTTCCGAGTTTTTTCTTACTTTAGTAAAGACTGCATAATTTTTAATGTAACGTTTTTCTGCGTGAAGTATTTTATCGTTAAAAGCAACTTGATATTTAATTAAAGCTATCTCCATCTGACTTGAGGATAAATATAATAGAAACTTCCGTTATTCTGGCGGCCGCGGTGTTTACGGATAAATCGCAGCGCTCCTATAAATACCTATATAAGCCGCTCAGGGAAGCTCGAGGCATTCGGAAGGTATAATATTTAGACGATTCCGGTCCAGCTCGCACCATGTCAAGGACGCAAGAAATTCGAGAAAAGAAGGAAGCGAACACACGAAAATCCCCGGCCAATGACGCGTGAAAGAGTTAGCCAGCGAGAAAGTCTCACAAAGGAAAGAGAGTTAATCTGGCGCACGAGTGCGAGGCGGCGCGCGCCATTGGAATTAGATCGGAACACACGGGCCCTTTCGAAACGCCGAGAAAACGAGGGGATCGCGCGCCTATTCTTGCCCGCCGACGCTTCCGCAGGAAGGAGCTATCGGCCAGAATTGGTAACGAGGGGTCGGTTAGACGCCACCCGAACTATCACCGGCGAAAGCGGGATTTTCACTTTTCATCGATCGCGATACTGATCGGTGGGAGATCGATTACGCGACCATCACATGTTCTGTCGCGCGTGTACTGGAATGATTAATTGTCGCGTTAAAGAAGTTCGCGTGGTGTAATGAAAAAAGTGTTGCTGCGGATCAGTATCAGATTTTATATGTACTAATGTTTGTTTTAATAAAGAGTACGATGACCTCGACGATGATGTGTGTGAAAAAAAAGTAGTTCCAACGATTTATGTAAAGTACGTGGCATTTTTTATCAATTATAGCTAAAAAATATGTTATCAGATAATTGCATAGTGTCAGTATTATTTTATTTCATAGTATTACACTTTATCGCAAGTTAGAATCTGAAAGGCACAGTAGTAGTATGATCGTTTTCGAAATATTAATTCTCGAAGTTGCCGCTTTATATCCGTGATTAACAAAGCAACACTTTTAATTATTACAAACCAACTTCCTGATAAATTTTTACAAAAATAATAAACGATATTTAAAGTTGTTATAGAAATGTATGCGTTAAACATTATTATTTAAAAGGAATTACTTATAATCATAAAGTTATATTTTTGTCTTCCTCGCAACGCCACGTGTTACGAGTGCGAGGAGGGGAAAGGACTCGTTTGAGCAGGAGGAACGAAAAAAAAGGGGAAGTACCCACTAACTAAAAGTAGACGGGCTATCTTAACATGCCTACCTACAGTACACGTGCATCTCGAAACTTTTGCTTGAGACTGCGGCTCTTAACTGCGTTAAAATATACGCTGCACTTTATCGTACTTAAAAAAAAAAAACACTGCTTCTTGTAAATAGGCAGCTTCACCATCGCTCGCTCCTAATCTCGTATTTCTAGTATATTTTTGACCGGCGTATCTTACTCCCGTGATAAGGAAAGATAATGGAAAAAGGTGAGTAAGTTAAAACCCGAGCCGGCGGTAAACGCCATTCAAAGTTACTCGAAAAACTCCGGGAACCCCGTAACTCGTCAAAAGTTCCTTGCGATTTCAAGGTGAGCGGGGCACTCTCGCGAAAAAAAAAGTACCGCTCGAAAAATCACGGAACTTTCGGCCGAATCGACGCGCGGAAATTTCTATTTTCACGTGCTGTACGCAAACGTAAAATTACAATCGATATACGGCAATGCGGTAACTCGTGCGGCGATCGTGCGCGACTCTCATTCGCCCGGAACTTCGCTGGCTTTTTGTCGTACCTGCCGCCCGCCCATTCCACTTTATTATCTGACTCCTTTTTTTCCGCCTCCTCCTCCTCCCGAGTTTCTATCAATTATGCACGACTTATTCCGTGCTGCGTGCTCAGGACGCCTGAAATCCCTATGCAGACGATTTAAGTTCGTGAATTTCTTGCATTGGACATAGTGACCTGAAAGTACTTGAGACTTTTTTTCTCAAATTGCTCCAGTTATTGTGTTTAAAGCGTACGTGTTTTACATAGAAAAAAAACGCTCTCTCTCTCTCATCAAATTGAATAGTGAATAACAAATTTTGAAAAAGACTCGCAAGACTGCAATTTTTGTATAAAAATAAACAACAAAATTTTTTATATTTAAATAAAAAAAAAAAGATACCATCAGGGCTTCACGTAATACTATTCTTACAATTACGCTTATTTCTACTTTATTATTATTCAATAATACAACTCCTTAAAAATTCCTCATTACAAGTTTACTTTCGCCTGCCCAACAAACACCGCAAGTCAACGAGGAGTTGTTAACCGTGAAGTCCGTCGAAGCATTGTTAACGATCGTCATTCCGTGCACGCGCCTACGTACAGTAACGGGCCGAGGCTGGTAATAAGAATTAGTCTCCACCGAATTTGTCGTCGCGACCGGGCACTACATCATGTCACATCACTAATCGCGGCGAGCATCTCGCCGGCGGCCGCGGGGACGTCGAAAACAAAGGGAAGCGAGAGGAGGAGGCCGTTGCCGCGCGATACATTAACGGCGCATCCCGAGGAGCCCGCATAAACAATCGCGTCATCCGGCATCCCCGAAGAGGCACTTGGGGGACGCACCGTGGCCACCGCGCGCAGGGGACACAATCGTGGGCGTGGCGGCGGGAGAAAGAGACACGGACGCCTCGTCGATTATCGAGCTGTCGAAAATTTTATGACGGGTGCACGCGGGACCGGCGAAGTAACCCGTCAAACGGCTATCGATCATCGCGGCGCCCGTGATCCGTCGACGTGCTATTGATAATAACTCCTTGCGGTGTATCTCGGGCACTGTCAGCTTGCCATTTTAATGCAACGGCGTTTGAGTAACCGATGAATTTCGCTCGAAGGGATGTTAAATCGATCGAGTGTATTTGGATAACTTTTAGGTTGATTTACTGGGTAAACTGAATTTTAATTAATGTCATTTTAATAATGGATAAATTTTAGCGTGCTTTACTGAGCAAATTGTATTTCAATGAATATATCGCTTTAATAATGCGCTAAAATAGTTGAAGCTTATTTTGTTTTATGGTCGGTGAAATGGTATCTGACTTTAAGTAAAATTATGATGCCACGAGAGAAGTGTAATTAAAGTTGAAAACGAACGTATTTATGGTCACTTGTATGATTTGCAAGTATTATTTGTTAGATTAAATTTCTACTTTATGTAAAATATTGCACTTGTTCTATGTTCATGTCAGTCTACGACTCCATTACAGTTCAGTATCCATTGCACTTGTTTTCATTCGAAATTCGTTCTCCAAGTACATCGAATGATATATCGCTTCGAAATTTCTTTTTAATTAGCCAAGAGCCAGCTAATCTTTTCCACCGTCTCATCAATTATGCATTAGCAATTACAATCGACTTGATTTCGGGCTAAAGATCATCGATTCGAGTGAACTGCAGTCTAACGCCGAAAAGTGGGTCTTGCGCGAAATGAAAGTTCGTTTTCATTTCACGCAAGTACCACTTCGAGGATTCCGCAAAACGGACAACTACGAATTTATCAATCATAGCCCGTTAAAAGGGGGGGGGGGGAGGGGTAATAGTTCAAAGTGCCGATCACGACTCTCCGATGCGGGCCTACACTACAAAACGCGCGCCTCTCAAACCGTGAGCTTTAAAAGGTACCACCGACCGGACGATTGGGCAATATCAATGCCATTCATTTTCCAACGTCGAGCCTCGCTGATTGAATACAAAAATGGTCCAGTTGATAAATCGACGGTAACGTAAAAAATGACCTTCCGCTTATGATCCTTCGGCCGAGTCCCGAGCCGTGAACCCGTCAATTACTCACTGAGCGCTAACAAAAAAAAAAAAAAAGAGCGAAGCATAAAAAGAAAGAGGATGGAGAAAGAGAGAGAGAGAGAAAAAAAGCGCACAATCATCGTCGTACGGCGAAGTATCCGATCGCCTCTCCCCGATAACGCAGCGAAGAAGTTGTCCGATAAAGCTCGTGCGCGACGTCGCCGTCGTCACGGTCCCATTCTCCCCGCTCGCGGGAAAAGAGTATCTCCCGAACATTCGTGTAAAAATACAACAAAGATCGCCCCGGTAGATTGTACGACGCCCGAGCCGGCCGTTTCTTTGTCAACGCCTGGGTCTCCTCTCCCGTATACCTGCGGCGGGCCGCAGCATCCTCTCTCTCACACTCCCGCGGTCGCGTGCATTCATCGCCGGCTGCTTTATGGCGTGCGCCGAGGAATACTAATGCCGCGAGAAGAGAGACGGAGGATGAGTCGTTACCGTTGGCCCTGTCAAACCCGGAGTGACGACTGAGAAATCACTGCGTATCCCGCGCTCCTTTACGCTTGCGTGTATATATCTCCGCCGGTCCATCGAGAGACTTCCACGAACGACTCCCGGCATTATTAATGCCTTTCGCCGTAAAGAGCTGCGAATGCAAAGGCACTCGTCGTCGACGCGAGGTCGCAATGCCCTTTGGCGAGCGAACCGACCACCGTCACCGGGAGTAGCTCTCTCCGGGCGATGCAGCGTGTGCGCCGGAAACCGCGTTCCTGGTCTATTTTTAGGAACTGTCAAACGGTGAATCGGCCGAAATGAGCGCGAGCCGCTCTTTCGGGGGACTGTTTAAAAGGCACACGTGGGGAGAAAATCGATCGCGTTGTCGCGGGAAAAGGGATTCGTGGGTGGTGCGCGCGGCTTCGGAATTTCCTTTTAACGCGGCCGAAAATAGGCATCGATACAGTTTTCAATTTCGAGGCTTTTTTCTTGCCCTTCCCACAGTGCCTCGCTCTTGATCCCGTGAGTCGCCTTTGAAGAAGCGGGAAAGGCTATATTCGTAGCTCTCTGCCTCCTTCAGGAGATTAAGTTATTGCTCGTTTCAGCGGAAGCTCGATAAATATTGTATTAGTGGGGAACTCTTTCGAATTCATCGCGCGTTTGGTTATTATGAGAGACAACACGTCATACGTTAATGAGATTCGTTTTTGTATTTCTTCTATAATTGCCACATGTATATGTAAAACGAGGGCGTCAAAGGCGTATTTTCTTTTTCACGGTGAAGGGGAGTCCGCGTAAGTCAAATTAAAGTATCAAAGCTTGATGCGCTGGTTTTACTCTTTTAACCGTGCAGCAAATAAATTATTGTTTATATTCTACTAAACGCATACCTTTCAGATGCGCTATATACAAGCATATTTAATTATCAATATCTAAAAATAAATTATGTTAAGCTATTATTATTAAATAATAATTAAATTCAAAAATATTGTTTAATAATAATACCTTAATAAAACATACTTCCCAAAATTTGAATGTCATTTCAAACTTGTGTATTATTTTCAAATTTCATGACGGGGAATCGTACAAAAGTCATAAAAGAATGAAAGCTGAAAAAGCGCACTGTGTAATGAATAAGGAGATCGTATAACCGTTGAAAGAAACTTCCTTCAAAAAGTTTACTACTCTATCCATAAAACTGGTGATTAATTGATTAAAAAAAACTCTCATAGTGTAGGATTCAAAGTAAAAAATAAACTCGGACAAACAGAATAAATAATAAAACAAATCGCACATAAAATAAAAAGACACAATAAAGAAAACAATAATTAAACCAAAAAAGAAAAGAATAGAAACTGACCTCTTCGTGTAGTGATCTTTGCTGCATGCCGGTCCAGCACATCCTGCACCTGCAGAGCTCCTTCTCACGCAGTCCCTCGGTCCAGTCGCGCTCGAGCTTGTCTCGGTCGCGTGCGCTGCTGATCTGTGGCGGCGGCGGGGGCACGGGGGGTGGCAGGGGACTGGTCGCGACCTCGAGGCTGTCGGAGCTCGAGTTGTGCCGTCGCGGCGGGGTGATGTTGGTGACGGTGCGGGTGGACGGGCCGACGCTGGCGCTCATGAGGCCGGCGCTCGCGGTCGCCGTGTGCGAGCCCGAGGCAGCGCGCTCGGCCGCCGAGGAGCGCGCGTACGGCGAAGACAGGTAGAGATCGATCGAATTTTTCGACGAGGCGGAGGTGCCGTTACTGCTGGCGGTGGGCGCTGCTGCCGAGCTCTGGGGTTGCGGTCGCAGAAAGTCGTCCAGAAGGTAGAAGCTCTGGGCGCGGGCCTGGGAGCGCTGCCGGCCGCGGGCGCACTCCTCCTTCGCGTCCTCGTCCTGCGCCTCGGGTTCCTCTTGCGGCTGGAAGAGCCGCCGGCCGACCTTGGATCGGCCGTTCGCGCCGCTCATGGAGTACTCGCCGTTGCTCTTGGTGGAGGAGGAGGTGAGCCTGGAGGCGGACATGGACGGCTGGGCGCGCCGATAGTAACCGTTTTCCAGGGTGGAGGAGTCGCCGAGGGGCAGCCTCTCGCAGTCCTCGATCATGGAAGCGCTGGCGTTGTGGTAGATGGAGGTCTGGCTGGAGCGCGACTGGCTGGAACCATTGACCGTGGCCGGGGAGCTGTTAGCTCCTACCGGTGTTCTCAGGAGTGCGCCGAGTGACCTCCACCTGCGGTCCTGGTTGTTGCTGGACGACGAGGACGAGGAGGCCGTAGTGGCAGGTGTGCTCCATTTGCTGCCGCCGGTGCCGTTGCTGCGACGCTCTGGTGTGATCATGCTGGGGTTGCCGGACCATTTGGTGCCGGATTCCTTCATCTGTGTGACGTAGCCGCTGGAGTTTCCGGGCCAACGGCGCTCGTGCGTGGGTGAAGTCATGCCGGCGCCGCCGTGCCACTTGCCACGCTCGGAGGCTGGCGCAACGGTGGCAGGACTGGCGGAGGCCAACTCTTCGCGCTGCTTGCTCTTCCACCAGGAAGAGGTGGACGCGGTGAAGAGTATCAGCGCACCTCGCAGTGGGTTCTTTGAGTCCTGTCGTTTGTCCACGTCGAGGGGACTGCCAGGATGGTAGTGATGACTACCCGCGGACTCGCGGTAGCTCGAGCTCATGATCTCCCGGTCGCTCAGGGCGCTTTCGCGGTCGGCGCGACCCAAGTATCCCGAGGTCGACTTGGACATGACGTCCTCTTCGGCGGCTCCGTTGGCGCGCAGAAGGACGGCGTTCGTGCTGCGCAGTCGTGGTCTCGATCTGACGAATCCGTAGTCGTTGCCGTTGTCCAGGTAGGCGAGATCCGTCGCTCCGAAGCCCGCGGAGTCGCGGACTCGCGCCGACGACGAGGAGGACTCCAGCGAGGAGGTCTGGACGGCGCTTTTGGGCGCCGACTGCCTGTGCTGCAGCGACGACAGCCCGCCGTACTGGTGCATGCTCAGCTGAAGACTAGGCTGCTGGGGCAGGGTGGAAGTGCGGGCGCGGTGGGCCTCACTACCCGAGCTGCGCTGCAGGCACGAGAAGCTCGCCGAGTGCCTCAGGCTCGAGGGTGGATTGCCCGGTTGGCTCACGCCCAACATCTCAGGGGGGAGATGAGGTCAAAGGACACGGGGGACCTCTGACTCCGCCGGCGGCTTGCACTCGCGGGTGGAGGGGGGGGGGGAGAAGCAAAATTGTCGGGGGAAAAAAAGGAGGCTTTTAGAGGAGGCTCATCGATGCACTAGACGCAGAGAGGAGTCGAGTAGCTGCTGCTGCTTGTGCCAAGTCGCGCTCGATGGGCAGCTCCTTGGCGGTGGAGTGCTGCTTGGCATCTTTCGCGCGTTGAGGGGCGAATTGCTGTGCGACCTGAAACAGAAACAAGAGGACGAGGGTAGGGACTAGCAACTCAAAAAGTAATCATGATGTTAATGAGCGAGAAATCATAACGAGGGAGACGAGGCTACAATGGCGGACTGTGATGGCGGTGTGTTTTTCGTTCACTACGTAAAATACTAAGGACGATGAGAGGCTTTTGTTTGATTCAATGAGATGCTCTCTACGTGAAGATGATGCCTGATGAGATTCGATCATTTCCAGCGAGTTTCTTTTGCGCTTATTATGAAAACTTTTTTATGGATGTAATTTTTTTTTTATTTCGTTTTCGCGCGTGTACTTGAAAAAAAAACTCGCTAGAAGCTTTTTTTCCAGATAAAAAGCCAGGGAGACAATCATTGAGAGAAAGAGAGAGAAAAAAATGTGGGTTCGGTGCAACGCGTACAATTGACAAACATTAATCGTAAATTTGTGATAGCATTCGTTTCCTCTTGGCCTGCAATTAATCGCAATTTACATAAAAATTGTTTCCGGTGTGCAACTGTGCGGGCACACACGTCTAGACGCTACTTAAAGCGTCAATTTGAATTTTTCGGTGGCGGTCGGCGCAGCTGCTTGTGTGACTCACTGCAGTAATCCTCACAACTTCTAGAATTACACGCATAGGTCAATTTAGAAAAAAAAAATTTGCTACAATCAGCTTTAATGCTCATCTGCATAATTCGATAGTGTAATAAATTTTCTGCTAATAGTTTTTAGACGTTTCCATTTGCTCAATCGTAACTGACACGATTTCTGCATACAAAAAAAAAAATAAATTACACGCTTCTTGCAGAAGTACGGTATCCAACGCTATCCTTATTTACGTAATCCTGTTATGTTTATAAATAGTTCAAGAATTTCACATTTTTGTGTATAACATAAAAAAAATCTTATTAATTATTGATATAAATAAATTCTAAGCGTGTTATCTGTGTGCAAATATATCACCATGGGCTGCTTACTATATTTTTTTCTCAAAGCAGAATAACCGAACGCAGCGCGGGAGAACAAAGTTAAAAGGCTTTCAGGCTCCGCAAGCTTGATGAGAGAGAGAAAAAAATGGGAAGTCTAGCGCGAATAAAAAAAAAACGCGCGAGGCATCAATGAAGAAGGCAGAAGAGACACTTTCTCGAGAGCAACGGTGTCTGCGCGTCGTCGGCACCTGGCCTCAGCACCGTGTGCCTCTGTCTCTCTGTGTTTCCAGACAGACACACGTAAGCGCGACACCCACACGCTCGTGCAAAAGGCAAGGCCGTTCGCCGGCGTACGCGCGGCGGTGTTGCGAAAACGCCGCGAGAGCCTCGGCTCCTAAGTCCTTCTCGCTCTCTTTGTTGCGGCAACCCGCGGGAGAGCTCGTTGTGCGCGCGGAGAGTCGCAATAATTAGCCGATCGCGAAACTGCACGGCCCCGAGGGGGGGCTCCGCGACGAGAGGCCCGGGCCGCGGGGAGAGGGCTGCTGTAAGGAAGGCGGCGAGGACGCGCCCGGGGCACTGTATATTGAGTGACGCCTTGTGCGAAGGCGGACCTGCGAGCCCGCTTTTGCGCTCTGGATACGCGGCGAGAGAGTTGCGTCTAATTGGCCGGATTCGCCCGCTCCGGAACTAATTGAGCGCCCGAGCATCTCCATACGTATTCCGTCGGTTGGGCGATTTCTCCCGATCGTGGAAATTCGCGCCTTGTCGGCTGCACTCTGGCCCTTTGCTGTCGATGCTTTTGTTTTCGATTCAATGAGATGCGACTCGGTTAATTTGCTTTTATCGACGAATAAGGTAGAGGGTAATGATCAAAGAAAATTTTAATGGGGGTTCGGTTAATGTTTGCTTTTATAAGGGTAATGTTCAAATGTCAATAGAGACGTATTAATTGAATTGAATAACTTCATGCTGTAGAATAAATCGTCGGTCTGGAGCAAGAAGGTGCCATCTCTGAGCTCGAGTTGGGAAAGGTGCCATCTCGGAGTCCGCTTGGGAAAGGTACCATCTCACCGTCCGTTTGGGAATGGTGAGATGGTA
>JAWWEN010000009.1:17536179-17579119 GCA_035582955.1 Sycophila texana | reverse complement strand
TTTTTTTGATAGTTCCAGTTTGTCCGCGCTTTAGGTAAAACTATAGTAATTTTTAATGGAAAATTCTTCTCCGTGTATTTCACGCAAATTCAACTTACAAAAAAAAAAAAAAAAAATATATTAATCAACAAAATTTAATTGAAATACAAATACAAACAGTTTCCCTTTCATTAAAAATTTTCTTTCAATTTAAGCTCGATAGTATCAGCTCTCTCTCTCCAACTGAGAAATAAACGAACATTCAACCTATCCACGGAGAAGAAAAAAGAACAGTCGCGAATTGCACCGATCGATCGACGTGTAGCGTGCAATCGAGCAGCGCGAAACGTACATATATATATATATAGTCGATCGCCAGGGGGAAAAAAGGCAGTCGCTTTACCCAACAATAGTCACGTACGAGCGTTTGGCAAATCCGGGGAGACTTTCATCCTTTCGAGGATCCGGGCACTTGGCGGTGGCGGCGGAGCGCATAACCAGGCGGCGTGTGTCGAAATCCACGCGGTGCACGCCGCACACAGACAGGCGGAGGTGCGCGCTGCAGCAGCCGCCGCGGCGGGCTCTGAGTCACGGGCCCGCGGCGCTCAGTGGCATGATTAATGTCACGCCCCGTACGTGCACGCGGTACCGCGTGGAGCAATCCGCGCCAGGAGTACGCGTATCAGGCGCCCGCGCTTAATATAATATAACGCGGTTTGTTGGACACGGCGTCGGGTTACCAAAGACAACGCGCGAGGAGAACCGCCCGCCGTTATGAAACGCGGCGGAAAAGCGCAAACGCGTCACGTCGTCACGGGCCTTACGATGGGAAGCGTTGCGGCGATGATTTTTCCGCGGACGCGGAAGGCAAGGACGGACGGCTCGTCTGTCGCGTGCTTTGTCTCCGGAACGGAGGGGGATGTCCGATCGGTGCTCTGCGATAGTCGCCTTGGGCTTTCTCTCACATAATCGGTGTTTTTAGGATCGGGCAAAAAAGAAGCGATAAAAATCGCGGGGGGGTCTTCCGAGATGGAAACCAGTTTGGCAGTTTGTTTCTTATACCTCTGGCGAGGGTATACTGTTGCCGTGACGATGATTTATGCAGATTAATGTAAGAAATGCATTTGATTGAATAAAAAAAAAAGTGGAAAATGATGGTGATTTAATGGAATGATAAATGATAAATTGCATTCGATTTATAACTGTTGCATAAAATATTAACAGATTTGAAAACGATCTTCGTGTAATGTAATTGTCTCGTAGAAATGTTAAATATTAATAGAAAAAAAAAAAGGATTACTTAAATTTCTGTAGAAATTTGCACAAAGGAAAATTTATTTTAGACAGATTCTTTGTCTATAACAAACAAAGCAAGAAATAGCTCAGCGTTAACGTAATCCTTGGGTGATTTATCTGAAACGCGCAAATGACGCCAATTTTAGCGAAGCTTAAAATAATGAGGGTAGAAAAAATTAATTTATTTAATAGATGATGCATTGGCAATCTTCATTAAAGAAAAGTTAAAAAAAATAAATAGAAGTTAAATATTTGAGCATATATTGATGAGGTTAATGAAAAATGCACTTAATATGGAAGTGTTGCAAGAAATTACGTATATGAAGTAACAAAGAAATGAAAAAGAAGTACGAGCATTCTTAAGAACTTGCAGCACGCTGATTACTTAGAAGTCTATAACAGAGAGAGAATGCCTCGACTCAGGGTCAGATTAAGTACAATCATCCACATCGACAGCATGAGAGATTTCTACGGTATATAGCCTACAAATAACAAAATCTCAGAAAAATCCTTGAGGCTACTTTTTGCACATTCACCGCGTTAACTTCTCGCCGAGCGAAAATTTTATAAAGTTCCCGCGTGTTTTCCGGCTCGGCGTATAAAATCTACTTAGCTTTAGAACTTCGAAGCTTCAAAGCCTTAATCCCCTGTCTCGAAAGCTTAAGTAATATTTACTCTTGTTGTACCGCAGTAATAACGGAATTATTACTTTGTTTTAAGTACTCGGAACATTCATAAACATTACATCAAGTGGGGGCTTTTACGGGCGAATAAAGGCACTTCCCATCAAGTGCCTTCGGCCGCACTTTAAAATCCAACCTCCGAAGCTGCAGCAAGCTTTGCCGAGCCATCGGGAGAGCGCCTTGACGACCAGGCGAGAAAATCAGGATCGCGCCGTCGGAGTGAAACGAATGGCCGCGCCGCGAAAAAAAAGGCAATTACTTTCGATCCCGGACGCGTGTAAATTTTAATTATCCCAACTTAGATCTCAATTCTCTGATAAGGGAAGATAGCGACGCTCGGTCGCATAAATTTTTCAGGAAGAAAGTGCAGTTATATTAGGAGGTAGGGGTGGGGGGGGGGTTGTTACGCGGGCGGGGGGTCTAATTAGCGACGGCAGCGCGGAGAAGGCGCGTGCCGCGGGTGCAAGGAAAGCGTGAATCTTTAACGCGCGGTTATTATCAAGTGCGCAGCAGCTCTCTCGAGAGGCTCTGATGCGCGGACACACTATTTTTTGTTCTGCGCGTCGCGCGCAGAGGCGCCGAGACAATACACCGTACGCCAGCGGTCTTTTGTGTTTTACGGGAGCAACCGATAATCTCGGTCGTTTTCTTTGTGGTCTACGAAGCGAAATTCTTCTTTTTTACGTGCGCTAAAAAAAAAAAAATAAGAAAAAAGAAAACAAAAATAACGGACGTTTTGCAGGATAAAGCCCTCTCGAGGATCACTGATTGTCCGTTTCGTGGAAAATTAAACGTTGCATTGTTTTCTCAAGGTAATTATAGGAGCTTCTTTTCTATACGAAATGAAAATGTCTGGGATATAAATGATGTGTTAATAACTAATAAATATCATGTAATAATACCTGTATACGTTATAACAGTAGATCAGGAAGTTACAGTTATAATGCGCATATGTCAATTAACTGAGAACACTTTTTATCACTTTTCTTTTTCCTATCGTACAAGAATACCCATCGCGGACAAAAAATTAAATTTTGATTCAAGGCACACGTGTACTTAAATACTTAAAAGCGCATAATTCTTTCCAAACGCATATAAAAAAAGAAGCAGCCATCGTTCGAGCAATGAAATCGTGACTTCATTAATCAGCAGTTTCCACGAAAGTAATGTTAAAACAAAAACGCAAGTCTGAGGTTCTTATGAAACGGGGCGGGAGGCGTCGTTACGCGCAGCGGTAATGGAAAGTACCCGTCGGCCGCGAAGGATGCGCACCCACAAGAAAGCGCGGCCTAACGGCGGCGCAGGGACCACCGCAACGGGGGATGGGGGGGGGGGGGCAATAAAAATTTCCCGCGTCAAGATTCCCGATAACGGGGCCCCTCTCGCCGGCGCTCGCCTCGCGCGCATTATGCGTGCGCAATGCGGCGAGGCGAAAGAAAAGCGAGATTTATCAAAGCGGAAATTTTGAAGAGTGAAAATGCGATTAATTCCACCTACTCGGGGAGAAAGCACGTGCTCACTGTACTCGAAAAAAAAAAAAAAAAAAAAAAATGATACACGAAGGCGCGTATACCTCCCCCGCAAGGAAGAAAAAGAAAACGACGCTCGAGGGAAAAGCGCGCGCGTCGTCGATGATGCACGTCGAGGCTGAAACTACTGGAGAGAGAAAGAAAAGTTGACGAGGGGGAGGAGACCGCGGTTAAGGGTCTCCCCCCTGGTTCGCGAGACGGGGGAGGTGTGTATATATATAGAGCGGCCGAGGCGAGTTAACGATCCTTCGCTGCTGGGCATTGTCTACTTTGGGAGCTCGCCCACGCGTTCGATGTAGAGGCCTAGGCGAAACCGCGAGGCCCGAAGGTTTCAACGACCTCAAGCTGCAAATTACGCTTACTTAAATCGTCCAGCGTGACAGCTACGCCGTGACGGGAGAAAGAGAGAGAGAGAGAGTGGCACTTCGGTGCTGCCGGCGTACGCGACGCGCTCCTCCGACACTGTCAATTTCAATTTCCGAACGGCCGAGCCTTGATTCCTGTGCTCTGGTCGTAGGAAACGAGCGGGATGTGTATCGGTCGCGCCGAAAATTGAGAGTGCCAACGATACGGCGAGACTAAATAAGGGCCTCGGCGATGATAGAATTGTTTTTGGTAAACGTTTGATCGAGCGATTTCGAGATAAAATCTCTGTAGCCGTGATTTAATAGCTCGAACGACACGTGTTTTTTTCTTCGAATTTTTAGAAATTTTCGTCCAACGAGAAATTTGGAATTTATTTTCAGTGAATTATTGGGTGTTCAGGTCGTAGGTGGCAGCTCAGCAAGAGAGAGAAAAAAAAAAACAGAAATTTACATATGTAAGATCGGTTCACACTCCATTCAACTTTAATTTCTGATTATTCGATATTTCATTAAATCACGGGATAACAGACTTTTTATGTTTTTAAACTCGCTCTTAGAAAACAATAAAATCTTTATTTATCCTCCAAAATTCGCTTGGCACGAGCCTAGAGATAAATCCTCTAAATTAATCGGTACAAGTGAACAAAAAAAAAAAATAAAAAAATAAAAACAATAATAACAAAAGATCATTCGAGATTGTTTCTTTCGGCAACAATACCTCAGCCTCCGCCAGGCAAGAGTGTAACTTTTTGCAAGAGTAAATCTATAGTTACATTCGAAAGCCAGCGATAGTATTTTGATTTTCCTAGAATGAGTTTCGCAAAGGCACGTAATGAAATATTTGCCCTGTTATGATTGGTCATGGCCTACCTTTTAGCGTGCATTGTTCTTCAACAGCCGTGAGTCACTCGATAACAGCTCGTAAACGAGTTCGTTTGTTTAGCGGACGACTGTGAACCGAAGATTCCGAGAGATTATAAATACGCTATCGGATGAATGAAGAGCGTCCTTGGCAGCCTCACATCGGCAGATTACGACGCTCCGCGCGATATGCCCCCCTGCACCGCTGCGAAAGAACAGTGCGCTAAGAAAACGTCTCCCCCCTCCCTTTCCCAGAAGCAGTTTCGCCGTAATTTTCAACGCTGGCCAACTCCGAAAAGGACACGGAGCAACGAACGGCGTTACTCTGAGTCACCGAAGAGGAAGGAAAAAAAAAAGAAGAAAAAAAAACTAACGTCGACACGGTAGCCAAATCGATCGTAAGCGGGCTATTTCCCGGGGGAGAGTAGTCCGCGCGGTCGCCAATCAGTTAGCCCCGGGGCGTCGCAATTAAACCGGCAATTTACACAAAGCCGCGCGAAATCGTTCCCCCGCGACCCTTCGCTTTATTAATAGGCGTCGCGGCTCGCCAGGGGGATGCGCGCCGTCGCGGCTCCAAATATAAACCCCGCGTTAATGCGACGGGCACAAAGAGAGGAGGGACCACGTCGCCGAGAAATTCGCGACGAATTTCCGTTGTTACGCGAGAGAAGGACCTCGGCACTATGGGTCCGCTGGTAGGAGGCGAGTCATCGACCGGCGAGGTCCGCGAGTCCACGCACACGCACACGCACACACACGTATATAGGAGAGGTTCGCGCGCCGCCGAAGATGAAAGAAGTTCGCAAGGCCAGGTCATTGCCGCCGCCGGTCAGCTCCTCTCCAAGCCCCTCCACTCCCTGTACCTACATATACATGTATATAACGCACGCGGAAATCTCGCGGCATCTCCGATCGATCGGGTCCGCGCGGCTAAGTTTCATTATCTCGTATTCCGCGCGCGGATTCCGCGAAGCCGATATACACGGCCGGCGCGACGGGAGGGTCTCGAGGCATTTTCCGCGCGCGCTGCTCGCCGGATGCGCCGGGCCGCTTCACCGTTACAATCAATCAAGAGTAATTTTATTTCTCGCCGGGGAAAGAAAGTCGCGCGAAATTCGTTATATGAAGACATTCCCCCCGGTCCATTCATCCCGCCTAATTGAGCCCGCTCCACGCATCTTTCTTCCTCCTTCTTCGTCTTCGGTCGTTTCCTCAAATCTAATTTAAATTCTCGGAAGTGCATTTCAACGATGCGGATAAAAAACTAAATAAATATAAATTTTAACAATTTTACGTTAAATGTTACTTAAAAGTTATTAAATTAAATGGCAAACGCAGTACATAAAGTTTCGCGCGATCGTTTGCTTTTGATTTTTATTTACATACTTCAATTGAGCTTTCAATGTAAGTGCATTCAATTTGCATTAAATTCGTGGCAATTTCTAACAGTTCCCCGTTTTTTCCTTTTTGCGATATTATGTACGCTCGAAACGACTTGATAGGACGCCTCTCGATTGCCGGAGTATGCCGAGGAGAATGGCGAATGAAATCCGGCCATTCGTCAATAAGCAAACGATACCCGCTGCGGCGCGGGCCCGCATGGAAAGGCGTTAAACCTCCGGCGGGCAGGGCCGAGGCGTGTGTGGGTGTTGCGGCCGCAGGACCCGGCGAGAACTCGTCCGCGCGGGAAAGGGAGAATAAGAGAGAGCGTGTGCATCCTCTCCTGTCCGCGTGTGTGCATCGTTTCGCCGGGGCTACACCTTCGCCGTGTACTACACCTTCGCGCACGTGGGAGTGTCTCTAGAGTCTCGACTCTCGCATTTTTTTTTCTCTCTCTATCCCTCCTGCCCTCTTCCGACTATTAATAGCGAGCGACAAGTGCGCGCGAGCGTCAGCTGCGACATCCGCGGTAATATAATCCCGCGACGAGTCTCTTTTGCCCCGCGCGATTGCATCGATGGATTTTCCCTCTCTCTTTCTCTCGCTGCGCCTCGCCCCGGCGTCTTTATACGGTGGTAGATGCCACGGCGAGTTGAGCAGCGACTTGTAATATCGGAAATCGGCGCCGACGTCGCGAGCTTGTACTAAATTTAAAGAGACACGCTTCCTTTTCAGCGAGCCTTCGCAACGTAGAAATTTTACTTAGCTCTAATAGTGTAACTTTCACACGGTCGTACGAGCGTTTTCCACGGCAATGGGCGGTGATTATGCCGCGTATAAAAAGCAGTGATTATCGTCTTTTAAGGAACAGCCTGATAATATCTTCGGTAATTGAAGAAAATTTAAATGCACGCTTTTTGCGTCCATTGGAAATTCTTATTTGTGTTGTGGCGGGAGAGTGAGAGAGAGAGAGAGAGAGAGAAAAAAAGGAGTACGGGCAATGAAACTCAGCCACCCGATAAGTTTTTGTTATCGCCGGCTGGAAGAAAGTTCAGCCTTTTTAACAGTATAATACATCTTTGTGTACGAGGTGATTTCTACCATCGGTCCGGCTACTACGTCGAGCGTAAAATGTAGTTCAGCAGTCGTGTATATAATTCGATCATTATTCAATCGCTTTCAAAACGCTCGAACCCCGTAAATTATGAACACACTTTAATTGGCTCACTTTTAATGCACTTTACTCTCGAATTGAAACCCGAGGAAATATAAATCAGCGGGATATATATCAATCGCCTCCCTCGTCGTGCGCGCACACTTTACATGCACTGCGCCGCGAGTGTGAAATCAACCAAAAGATTTTACCCGGTCGATTTTCCTGCGGCGTGGCTGAAACACTTTTTCGAGCGCTCATCAAGCGGGTTAAGAAAAACGTAGCACACGGGACCTTCCCACCACCGCGGCCCATTGTTATTTTTTTTTTTTTTTTTTTTTACATCGATGAGGCAACCTCCTTAACTCGGGCGTTACGGGCCCGATCCGTTCGAACGATTCGAAGGAGGCGCGGCATCGTCCGACGAAAATACATTTTCGCGCGCGCCGGTAATTGAATAGGGATTGCAGGCTGCTTCGTGGCGGGTAGAAAATAGCTTCCTAAAATTGCGGAGCGCGTCCGCGCGATATCGATCGGGTATATAATACCAGCGTCTCGCGATCGTGACAAGCGCCGCGCTCCACCTACGAGGGATAAGGATAGACGTTCCCTTCGAGCGAGAGAGCGGCACCTGCCGCGCAGTCTCCTCCGTGTGCCTCCTTTTTTTTCGCTGTACCCCGAGCTGCAAAAAGAGGAGGTACGCGAGGCACATCCTGCTGGGAAGGTATACGCGCTCCGCAAGTGTATATAGGCACAAACGCGTGTAGCAGCGGTTGCGGTGCTTATGTTGATTATAGCGGTTATAGGGTCTCGCTCCGTCTCCCTCTCTCTTTCTCGTCTAAGACAGAAACCAGTACAGTTGTTGCCCACGCCGCCGCCTGCCGGTCGTACCGCCCGCGGCCTTAACTCGAGAGAGTGCATCCTTCAAGTGCCCCGTCGCTGCCTTTTTCCGGCCGCGATTTTAATTATCCGAGCACGGGCTAATTAGGAATGTATCGGTACGGTGTATACTTCGAACGGCGATGTTAGAATATTTTACGTAAGATACTGTGAAAACAAATTTTTTTTCTTCTGCTCGCTAATGCTCCAGGCGTTGCTTTGTTATTGTTAGCGCTGTAGGTGCCAGTGGGAATTAGCTTATCAAAATAAAAAATGATGTAGGCTAATACACTGCACTTAATTCAATCACGACTTTCTCAATATTCGTGAACGGTTTATTATAGAAAGTAATTATAAAAGTAATGTTTGTTTTCTCCTATTATGATCCTTTTACGAATCAATAAAGTACATTTAATTAAGTAATAAAGCATGCACAAATTTCTAATCTATTAAGGAAAAAAAAAGAATTAAATATAACGACAAGTAAGTAAATTCAATTCAATTTAAAAAAAAAATCGAAAGCTAAATCAACTTAATTCCTAACGATATTAAACGAAAACTCCCGTCCAGTCTAAATAAACCAACGTAATTTTAGATGCGCGCGCGCACACATTCCCGCAATTTTAACGCGATTAAAAAAAAAAAAAAAAGTGAAACGCGTGCATCCACGCCTCGGCGAGAAATCCACCGATAGCTTCCTCTCTAACTGCAGTGTCGTGGAAAAATAAAGGAAGTAGTCGCCGAGCGTCTCCACCTATGCCGCTTCCTCCGCCCCGACCGCAAAGGAAAATCCTCGTAACCGGAGCATTTTGAAAGTTTAACGCACGTAGCACTCTTCCCCGGGCAATTATGAAAAGCAGCGGCGCACTGAAAGTAATTTCCAGCGCGTTATATACCAGGCCGGCCCGATCGAGTATCGCCGCGGCGTCCTCGGTGCATGCGTGCCGCAGCGCCGCCGGTGGAAAGCTTAATATAAATGCATGATTTACACGCTAGAGCAAGTACCACACGGCGAGGCGCGTGTCTATACGCGCGGCGAGCGCGCGTCCGTAATTATTCCAGATCTTTCTCTCGTTTTACGATGAGCCGTTCGCGCGTGCCGCTTGTTAGTGGCCTTGGGAAGTCCGAGATCTTGCGCTGGAGAAAATTTCGACGCGGTATATATGGAATGAACCGGCGCCCTGCGTTAGATCGCCGCGAAGCGACTTCTTCTTTCTTTATTTTAATCGCTTTGGCGTCGCGTGTGCAGACTGCCAACGGAGCTGCGAGTTAATTTCCCCGCAGAACGCGAACGATCGGATTTCACTCGAGGACTTTTTTTCTACAAATTGATTCTTAGTGGTGGTCAATTAAAATTGCAATTTTACGAGGCTATCGTTCGTCTGGTTTCTAATGAATTCAAAGACTGCGCATGAGAGCGTTTAGGCTAAATTAAACAAGCTATTATGATAGGATGTGTTAATGATGGGGAACGGACGGTACGCCTTAATGAAGATAGTCGGTTTATTATAATGTTTATTCGTCAATGTGTGCACTTGCATAAGAACTTTCACCTCGATCAGTGTATATATGTATATATACTTTGCATATTAATGTGCCGCGGCGATATGATCGTATAAGAAACTGATGCTTCATTTCACACCGTATATTGAATGCCCCGTCTGTGCTCGGTATCTCACATCGACTGTACTTCTTGTTTCCTAACAAAGCGAAATTTCCTTTTGAAGACAAAAGTCTGGTGCTTGATGCACAAAGATAATAGATGAGCAAAAATTAAAAAGTACCTTTCTTATGTAAAATTTGATAGACCCGACTACGTCAAAATTTCTAAATGAAATAGTGAGAAACGGTCTTTTAGTTGAATTAAAAAATGGACAATTCAGCTGTCGAAACCTAAGCCAGGCCGAAATGTTTCTTGTCGTAAATACAGTAAAAAGAACTTTACGATGATAAAAATCTTAATTTATGTTTTTGAAAGAGGTGACGGATGCACTTAGGCTTTTTCGCAACCAGCCATAAAAGTAATTCAGCAGCAGGTGCTTTTAACTTCTTATTTGTTTTAAACAATAAGCAGTTACAATTCCTGCGCGCCCGATGCATTTTCCCGTGAATTCCGGCATCCTGTGAACTCGACTAGCCTCGCCGAGCCTCGCGTTAGTTTCCTTACCCGAGTAAAAAAAACGTCTGATGAATAAAACGCCCGCCTTTCAAAGCAACGCGGCAATTAAACAAAAAAAAAAAAAAAAAAAAAAGAAATAAAAGAAAACAAGAGCAGACGCGCCGGTAGAAAAAGCGTAATGGACGCGATTATAAAGTCGCCCGTGGACTCCTTTAAAATAAAATATGTAAGCGGAAGGAGCAGGAGGGGAGGAGGGTATGCGTATACGTGCGGATCGACGAAAAAGCCCCACGCGGCGGCGAGAAGAGGAAACAGGGGCAGGCGAGCGCGAGAGGGGCGATCGTGCACGCGAAGAAAGCTGCTCGTTAGATGCGGCACACGCATTGTGCGTGTCTCCGCGGCGTATGAGAGGCGCCGGAGTCGAGGAAGAGGCCCCCTCGCCGACAATTTGTATACAACAGCCGCGAGCTGCAAGTGCCTCGCTTAAATTCGCCGATTTGACGCCGAGATTAGGTCCTAATGGTCGAGTCGACTCGTTTGGGCAATATTTTTTATGCCTGCGTGCCGGGGGGGGTTAATCGCGCGGCCTTATCGCCCGGCTTTGATACCTTTATTAATAAACTCTCTTTCTCTCTATTTTCTTGCGCTATTGTCTCAGCGATTTATTAGGGGTTCGATGACTTATTGTACGTAGTGATTGTGAAGACTTTTAGTAGGTGTATGTTATTAACATAAGAGATTGCGCGATCCTATCGAGTAATTAGTTTCTGAAAATGAGATATAAAAAAAAAATTATGTTAATTGAAGGATGCGTTTATGAAGCTTTCTCGATACGACGTAATAGAAGGTTGCTTTTGTTATGTTCTTTTATTAAATCCACTCTATTAGATAGCTATTCTTACACCGCTACAATGAGACAAATATAGAAATAAAAAAAGATGCTGCATCGAAAACCTCTTTGACGAAGACGTCACATTATCTCAGAATAGCCACTCTATTGGGTTTGTTCTCGCTCTTTATTTAAAACAAAGTATCCGTATTTAAAGCTTCATCACAAATACTTCGAAAATACACTCATTCACGTATAGCGGATCGATAAAACCGTAATATAAGCGGCTGACTGAGGAGACACAAAGCTCGAACGCCCGATTCCACGAGTTTCGTCGTAAAACAGTGAGGGGTCGAAGTTGCCCGATCGGTATCTCGAAATTTTACGTTGACACACGTGTGCCGCGCACGCGACGCCGCAACAGATTCGAATCGCGCGCGCGTGGGGTACCAGCCGGCCACCCGCGACTGCTCCTCGTCTGCCCGCAAATCACACGCTCGATGAGTCTTCGCTCTTTTTTTTTTGTTATCGTGATCCGAACGAGGGAGTTACGACAATAAAAATATTTTCGGCGATTTTTTTTTTTCTTTTTTGCTGGAACGCGACACGTCGTTGCAACTGCATACGACATAGCTTGAATAAGCAGGTGTGGAAAACTACATTCTGCCGCGTGATTTATGCCTGTCATTCGGTGGAAAAGAAAACTATGCGTAAATCAGCATTTTCGAAATGGTTACAAAAAATATAGTTTAGTAGTCCGATTATATACGTAAGTCTACATTTTACGA
This sequence comes from Sycophila texana, assembly GCA_035582955.1. Classification (NCBI taxonomy): domain Eukaryota; kingdom Metazoa; phylum Arthropoda; class Insecta; order Hymenoptera; family Eurytomidae; genus Sycophila; species Sycophila texana. Next base: position 17,567,258 of record JAWWEN010000009.1, on the reverse strand, counting down.
TTACGTTGAAATAAGTGCTCCTTTTTTTCCCTTCGTTTCAGCGAGAATTGCACTCGGCAAAAGCCGTGGGAGTTGGACGTCCATAAACTTCATTCTAATCCACTGTAAACTCGTTGAAAGTGTCTCCAGACACTTGGCTTAGTTTAAATTTAACATACACTGTCGCCGAGGCGAAAGTAAATTACCGGAATGGGAAGCAGCCTCGCGCGCCAAGTATACATTCGATGCACGGGCGGCCATTTGACCGGTCACCACATCCACTCATCAGCCTCGAAAAAAAAGGAACGAAGCCCTCGACAACGGAGTCGACGCAGACGCGTCCGCACCGAAAGCCGAGGGAAAGTGAGGACTGTACGACAGTGGGACTGCGGCGGGGCAGCACGAGCGGGACGAAAGATTGCCCTTAATTGGCGGCTGCGAGCGCGTCACGAGGGGACGAGGCTCGCGTCGAGCGATGATAGGCCGTATCGTCGGCTTTATACGCACGACGCGGACAATTACGTCGCGGGTATCGCTTTCGCACGCGCAAAACTGTGTCGCCGCGCGCCGAGGGTTAAAACGGCGCTCGGCTCTCGAGGAGGCACGAACGCGCGTCAGCTGGTCGACGCGAGCACGAAAACTGCGCTGCTCTGCGTGTATATACCCGCGCATTCCACGCATTTCCGAATTAATTCGCTTATCGCGTCGCCAGCGCGCGAGTACCGTGCCGGTGCGAGATTCACACGATTTTGCGCGGGTATTACCGTGACCGGCTTTCGTATAATATAGAAAGTGAAACGAATTTATGCGCGGCGCGAGGCTTGCGTGTTTACACGCCGGGACAATTGGCGTATTTTATTGTATTATCGCTAGGACGATATGCAATCGTTTAGGCGGCCCTCGATTCGCCTCGAATTACATAAGCGCGGATTACGACGGCGCAGCACCGGTGAGCCGATAAATCTCGCCGCGCAGCCGAACCTGGCGAGTCCGCGCCGATAAGACGAGCCGCGAGGCTCCGAGGCATCGATCTTTATTGTGCGCGGGCCCTATCAAAAGCGCCGCATTTTCTTATTAAGAGCCCGCGCGACGCCAGTAAAATGAGAAAGATTAACGAGCCCGCCGCGATACTCTCACCGCGCGGAAGACGCAGGGGATCAGTATGGGGAAATTATATTGTGCAATGCGAGATCGTCGCCGATAAGTCCCCATAGATTATCGCTGAATTTTGCTGCACGAAAAGTGTCGCCCGGCCAGCGCGGAAATTGGAAGAAAACGGATTAATTGTAATCGATCGCTCAGCGAGAGTACACCAACGAGTTTCCTTTAATTTATTCCCGAGAAAGTGAGAGAACGCGAGAAATCCCGCGAAATCGCGAAAAAAAAAGTATTGAACAAGTTCTGCGTGTATCCACGAGGTATGGGGAGGGGGGTGAGGTCGGTGCACGAGGAGCGAGGATCAGATGCAAGAAAAAAGTGAAGAAGAACCGGGGCGAAAGTCGTCTATTCCGCGGCTGGTTTGTATAAGGCGCAGGCATACCTGCAGCGGCCTATCCGAAGATTCGTGACTGCGCCGGCGGGTAGGGAAGGTGCTCGCTGACCCATGACCATCCGACTACCTAAGGAGATCGAACGGAACGGAATGGATGGCGCGCTCGGCAGAGTAAACCTGCTACGCGACTGTAGAGCGCGGCGCTCGCCTGGCCGCGGGCATAGCGGTACGGGGAGAGGCATCCACACGCCCATGCCGTGGAGAGGAAAGTTGAAGAGAGAGAGAGAGAGAGAGAGAGAGAGAGAGAGAGAGAGAGAGATAAAGAAGCCCCCGCAGAAGCGGCTTGCACTTAGCCGACGGGATTTTCATTTTTATACCAGCGCCCCTCCCCTCCTCCGCCGCGCGATTACGCGACCGCTTGATTGCCATTCAACGCCACTTGTCACTCCAGAATTTTAATTTTCCACGAGCTTAATTACTGCTTGCTTTGACTGATTTTTTCAGATGGAGATTTATACGCGAGCTTGCACCGTTAGAGCGGGTAGTGCACCTTTTGAAAACTTGTAACGTTAAATCCAATGCGTGTAAAGTACGTTACTTTATATACGTTTTACGTATTAATGAAAATTACCATAGCGGCGTGCGATATCCTTCCTTATAAACGATTTAAAAAAAAAAACATGTCTTTTACAGTTTAACGAAGATAAATAAATTTGATCTTTTTTAATGTTTAATCTTTGTGGCATCTTCTATAACTCATGAACGTGAATATTGTTAGAAAAATTTGTTAAGCCTAACGTTACGTAAGTAAAACAGTTTTTTTTAACGACACGTTATGATTTCGCTGAATATTCTTTCATCAAACTTACATTTATGTCGAAAAGCATGAAAAGCTCGAACATCCCACGGAGAATTTTAAATTTGAAAATCCGAGTCATTCGTGGAAGTCAAGTAGCCACTTTTATTCAGCGACGGCGGAAATCGTTGAAATTCGAAGTGGAAGAGCGTAAACTCCCGGCGCAGTGAGAGCCTGTGGCATTACCCGTGGAAAATTCGAACGCGCCATTAATCTCGCCCCGGTAACTCAGCCAGAAAAGTCGGGGCAAACGATCTCCCCTCGAGTAGTAGTGTAAGCGCCGGCCGAGGTGTTTATACACGGGGATTGCACCGAATTATGCATGCGCCGAGCTATTCATCGGCTGAAAAATATTGACCCGCATCATAAAGCGAGCGCGCGCCGCCGAATCCGCGTACACAGACGCTCTACTCCAAAACCTCAGAAGTATACAGAAGTTCGCCACTCCGAGTCACGAAGTCTCTGCTTTACGCAGCACGACAAGAACAAAAAAATTCTCGCACCATTAGATCGTAGAGCACGTCCTGCAAGGCCTGCCTAGATAAACTATGTCGCTCTCTCGGCGTCGGAATGCCGCGAGGACGCGTCACCGCGTTAGCATTTCGACTACTGCTTCTCGCGAAAATGCGGAAACGCATTCTTTTTTTCCCCCGCCGCAGCAGCGTTTCATTATTCCCTCGGTCGATTCACCGTGCACCGATTGCGAAAAATGATCGAGTCGCGCCGGTGATAAATCGAGGCGCGCGCCTTTTTGCCGCTCGCGCACAAAGAGAGGGGGGCTTTCGCGCGCGCGTCACCTGCGGCGCGCAAAAATATGTCTCTCACCGGAGAGACCCCCCGAGAAAAACAGCCGCGGCCCGTAATGACTGGTGGCTTGGACCTTGCGAGTGCAAAAGGGAAGAAAGGAAACGAAGGAGGAGACTACTCGAATGAAAATCTCGTGGTTTTATATATGCACTCGGTTGCTCGATTAATCGCGCGCGCGGGACCGAGTCGCGCAACTTCGTAAATTCGCAAAGTCGAGCGTGAGGGGGAGGAGGCGAAGCAGCGGAGGAAAGGAGGAGGGATCGACTCCCGTGAGTGCGGAGAGGGCGAGTAATAAAGTGGGATGCCTTATGGACGAGATCCCGCTGTGGCTCATCGGCGCGCACGCGAAAGGTCACGGGCTCGCGCATAAAGAAGCGGCCACTTTAACCCGCTCCTCCCAGACTCGCGGACGCACGCGCGCAGTGTATGTACTTATCACCGGCGATTACCCGTTCGCGCTGCGCGTAGCATTATATGTACAACGCGATCTTGATCTCGCGAAGACCCGTCCGTCTTTCTGACGGAGGGGACCCCGGTGGCCGCACCGATCATCGGCCTGCATTGAAGGGACGTGCTCGCATTGAAATTTCCCGGTCGACCGTTTTTCTTTGACTCGATCGCCGGAACGGCCGAGTTACCTTCATTGATATAACAAGTCGCTATAGCGGTTTACGTAGGACGATGTGACCTGCTTAATTTGTAATTTGGATATATGATTTATAATTTAATTTTAGTGTAAAACGTGTTAATATTTTTTAGTCATTACCTTTCATTTAGATAGTTAAAGATTAATAGCTGTAAATTTTAGACTATGTTTAATTAGCAGATAAACGATTAATTACGTGATAATTACTTTTCCATTGAGTTAGTTGATCGCACCAGTAGCTGAGAATTGATTTTGTACCGATTTCGTAGTAACGTGCGCGGATTAAATTTAAATTACATGCTAAATAAGAAAGTGCAATCGAATGTTTTTTTTTTTTAAATTCAAATACATAAATAAATGGCTTTATAAATCAGCCACTTTCCATGCTCAATTTCCTTATCAAGCGATTTTTCACTTTTACAAATGTAAAGACATATTGCAAGGAAGTGAATTGTGAACGTACATTTTTATCGAATTGTTTCCTTTTCATAAACATTATACAGCAATAGTTTACGTTCCAGTTACAACTAAACTAGTTTGGGAAGAGTGAAAATATCACTCGTTTTAATGGATTTCCACTTGTAAAAGTGAAATACGGAAACGATCCGGCGTGCATTCTTTATGTAACGCACATAAAACAAACGCAATAACGTCAATTGGCGCGAGCACAATATTCATTGTAACAGTTATTCATAAAATCCAACTAAACCATAACATTACTTAAACCTAACGCACTTCGCGCAGATCCGCCGTAACTCATCCCCGCGCAGATTTACAGAACTCGCAAGACGAAGCAGAGAGAAGAAAAAAAAAAAAAACAGCAAATCCTCCCAACAACGCACGCGCGCGAGTAGAAGTACTTGGCCATAACTTATAACTCATCGAAAAGGATAAAATTATTCTTCCGTACCCCTAGCCGACGTTAATTATCGACGCGCGTACAATGCGCGCCATTAGGTTGCAGGCGCATTATAAGCGCTCGCGCTCGGGCGCATATAAGCGCGCGGCGGCTGCGGCCGGAGCGCGCGGAGCGCAAACGGGTTTTTCGACGCGCCGGGCAGGTCCTGTGTCTCTGACCTTAATAAGGAGCGGCAGCGCCCCCATGCGCGGCCGAGCGCTCGCTCACTCGGCACTGCTGCCGCTTCTACACGCTGCAGAAAATCCTCACCTCGCGCGAAGGCGCAGCCGGCTCCGGACGGGGACCTGCCGCTTTATGCAAATCGATCGGCGATCTAGCGGGGAGAGGTGCCGGGCGGCCGGGTCAATTAATTTATTTGCGGGTCCCCGCTGCATCTGATAACGCGCGACGAGGAGTTTTGCGAAATTTCGACTTTGCGAAACTATCATCGGCGCGAGTGGATTTAAAAGATTTAGGCGGCGTCTGTATGTGCGGGCTCGCCTGGTTTTTTGCCGTAGGATTGATGCGCGATAGTTTGGATAATCTCGGGTTGCTCGTTGCTTAATTAGCGCGGATTTTTTGAGTGGTATAAATTAGTTTTTCCGACGGCAATTCGAGTGCGTTAGAAGGGATCTATTAAATGTTAATTGCTCGAGCGGTGCTTCCGAGGTTGCAACCAATAATTTCCTCGAGGATAAATGACGCGACTAATTAAGACCCCAAGAGTCGTTCCCTGCACGAGGGATCGACTCTCGCTTTGGCGACGGGAACTCGTTTTTCTGATAAAATATCGGCGCGCACCGAGGCGCGCTCTTCGATTCAATCTGAAATTGCGCAACCACTTAAGCGCGAAATAAAGAGAATAAGCTTGTATTTTTAACTCCGTTAAAGAAAAAAAAAAAGGAGGAGCGCAAAAACCGTCGGTGTACCCCGAAAGGACGAGCGCTCGCTTCAGGCCCAAGTCAAAGAAGAAGAACAAGAAGGAAAGAAGGCGTGCAGGTATATACCGAAAACCTCGCGGCTACTTACATCACCGCGTCGACGGGGCTTAATGTATTCGAAATTCGGATCCTTGTAAAACTGAATTTCGGCCTTCTCTTTTTGTGTTCCGGTCGTAAAGCATCGCTGCGAGCTGCTCGCGCACTTGATCGCATCCTCAAAAGGCTGCCCACGCCACCTCGAAAGGGAGCCTACTCGCTCTCTCCTCCGGCGGCGGGTGAGCCGAGCGAGACGGAAAAAAGGAGGGACCGATTAGTCTATATCGATGCTGAGTCCTTGGCCGAGCGGCGCGCGTATAGTAGGAGCCCCCCTGGCTTTCATTTCTCTTAGGTATACATTCTGCGAAAACGTTAATTGGCACGGAAAAAAGGTTCCTACCGAAAGAGCGGAGGTGGGGAGAGGATCCACGCTCGGCACTTTTTTTCTTTCATTTTTTTTTTCTTTTTTTTTCTCGACTCGTGGGATATTCGATCGACTCTCAAGGACTGTGTTTATACGCGGTGTAGACAGGCCGCGATACATTAAAATAGGAGCGGCGCCATCTTTCGCGAATCTTTATTGCCTCATTGTTTCGGAGGGCGCGAGAGGAGAAATCGCGCGAAGCCAGTTCCATCGCGACTAGTCTTAATTAAGGAGCTACAATGTACGCGGATAGGGAGACACTGTATTTTACGGTGCGACCTCGCGTACGTGCTCGATCAATTTCTTTTTTTTTTTTTTTTTTAATCTTCTTCTTCCGAACACGATCCCCGGATTTTATCGCTGACTAATTTGGAACACGGCAAATTTTCGAGCGTGTACGTGCGGATTCAATAAACCCATAAACGGCCACTTTGACTTTGAAGTACGTTTTCGCACGAGTTTAAAGCCGTAGAAATGCAATTGCACATTCCGCCGGAATTATTTAACCGAAGTTATTTCATTAAATCCCTGCCGGTCTTTTTCTCCTCGCGTCGTTAAGTTTTAAAACTAAATAAATAATGGCCAAATCAAATTGCTCCTCGAGGCTTGAAAGTTTGCTAATCACAGAAAGTATTATATACAGTGTAACAATTAAAAGTCACAAAGAAAAGGCTCTTAAGAGCGGCGCTTTGAATAATGACGCACCGCAGTGCGATATCGAGTGATTCAAGCGCAACCTCGGGCATTATAAGGCACACCATTAAAACTTTATTTTTTTTTATCTCCCCAGCCCCCCTCTCTGTGCACTTCAAACGCGTGTAGTTCTTTTCTTCAGAAGCAAAGGCAAAAATTATCGCTCATTACTCGTTGCGTCTTCGCGTCCAAATCCTATCACGTTTCTCGCCCGTAATACAGTCTCTCGTCGCTCCCTTGAATAGCGAGGCGCGAGCTTTTCTAACTTGGCGAACGTCCGCAGCTCCGCATTCAAGCCGCGGCGCGGCATTCAGCCCCGCGGAGAGTAACTTCGTATATATTAATAAGCCGGGGGTCCGGACGCTTTCTTTCGCGCCCCGTGAAGAGCGGCTCCGAAAGCGAGAGCCGACGCCGGGGGAAGCCATTACGGCCGATCGATCGCCGCGCTGACCCACAGTCTCTCCGCAGGAAAAAAAAACCGAGAGAAAAAGAAGAAATCTCGACGAGCCAGGCCCGAGACAACACCTGCTTCCGAAACTCGAGGAGAGTCAACTCTTTGTCCGAGCCGCTGGCGACGATGCGTTACGTGCGACGAGAGCCGCCCACCTCCTCCTCCTCCTCCTCCTCCTCCCGTCGTGGGAATTTTCACCTCGGCGACGCTCTCGGTTTTTCTAACGTAGCACCGGTCGGCGGACGCGCACAATGCGATGACGACGGAAATTGAGGTGTCCGATGACTTCGGCGCTTCGAACGGGGAAAAGTAAATTCTGTTTTTAATTAGGGAGGAGACGGATTTTGTTTTCCCGTGAAATGCTTTTTTAATTGCCCCTTTCAGTTCACTCTGTTGGCGTTTGTACGGTTGAGTAAGCTGCAGCTGTGCAGTTTCGTTTTGTTATTTTTTTATTTGCATCGTCGGTTAATTTTTTTTTTCTTATACACAATTTAAGTGTTTTTTTTTTTTTTTTTTAATTGGCTGATGATTATTGACAATTTATATTAATTTAATAGAAACAAACGTTGAATTGGAAGAGCTAAAAACTAATTCAATATCCGTCGAGGTTTAATGCGATAAATATTTCTTTCATTGATAAATCAGTAAGTATACACGTAAAAAGAGGCAATTAACGTGATAAAATAAAATTACACGATTTCTTTTTATTCTCTTAAAGCAATTATACAATTAAACAAGAATAAAAAATAATAAAAAAAAAAACAAGCGCATACTTAAATGTACACACGATTGCGATAGGCTTATTAATATCTCAGCGAGGCTTTTAAACTTTTGTTTATTTTTTCAACGAAGGTAGAGGAGAGTATTCTCAGCAAATTTTTCCGCCGTAATATCAGCATAATGTACGTGACGCCGCTCGAGAGCAGGTTTGCGCAATGCATTACGAAGGCAGGCCGGGCGCAGGCATCTCGACGAAAAATCGCCCGCGCGCGACTAGACCATTACTTATTGCCATTCTTCCTTTTGTTTCCCTCTCCCCGGCCGCGTTCACCCTGTTAGAAGCGTACCATAATCGCACACCTACATATAGAGGCCTGCGAAGAAAACGAGACGCTCTAATCTCGATCATTAAGCTCGCAATCGCGTCGTGTGCCATTCTACGCGAGCCAAGGTCGTCGCTTCGTAATTATATGCAAATGCGCACTCGCTCTCTCTCTCCTGCATTCTCGCTCGAGTGAAAAAAAAAAATTGGCACACATTTTATGCCGAAACGGTTAATGAAGCGGTGGATGCACGCAGCATCGCCGTCCCCTTAAAAATTATGCGTACGTCCCAATGGGACTCGTCAAACTTAGCCGTCAAAATTCGCGAGTGCGAAGGAGGACGTAATAAGAGGGTCAGAGAAGCGCTTACAAATGACCGGGGATATTTTGTCTGAGCGACGCCGATCTAAAGGACGATGCGCCGAAGGGAGGGGGGGGGGGGGAGAGGGGAAAAATGCCGCTGCACACGCGCACGCCGGCCGATATGATCTCCTTTGAAAGATCACCGCTATTAAGTCTAGAAATTCATTTGATATCGGGCTACACATCACAAAATGATTCTATTTGCGTCCAATGGTATCGCCTTGATGAAAAATCACCCTCCTGGCAAAAAATTAATGAAGTGCCGTTTTGAGAAAGAAGCTTTTCTTTTTTGCCTTCGCGACGTTGAGCAGAGAGTATTGCGGGCATGGATGGATAGTAACGAATATTTTTACGTTGATTAACACTGAGATATTACATACATGGCATGGCGTATACAAAATGGCATTGCACGTCGAGACTGAATTTTTTTTTTCAGCGTCTGCCGGACATTATCATTGATTTTTTTTCTCGTTCGAATTAAAATATATAAAATTTCGTTAAAAATGCAAGAGCCATAAAGCAACGAATAAATTTAATTATATCTCCGCGGACCTTCAAGAAATTTCGCGAATCCACGCGCTGCGTCGCTCGTAATCCCTCTTGAAAATACAACGACAAAAAATTTTATCGCCCGAGAGAGATACATTCTAAAAGTTTGATATTTTAACAGCATTAAAAATATACAAAACGCGTACGAACAAACAGACCAAGAAAAAAGAAGGGCCCGCCCCGCGCCATTATTCCGGGACCTTAAAGAACCGGGTAAAACTTTATCATTGACGATAAGCATAAACTTCATCGATTTATTTTGTCCCCGGTCGCCTATACTTTTATGACGCCGGACGAGGCAATTTGCTCGTCGCGCACACGCGAGAAATGGACTTCGGCGCGTCGCTCTCTCTCTCTCCCGGTTGCTGCGCGCCGCTTTCTTGGGAGATAATTATGCAGCCTGGTCGACTGCGAATTTTCAACGCGCGCTCATACAACGACAGCCTGGTCACGAGAGAGTGCCGCGTCTCGACGGTCGAGACGAAAGCGAAGGAGCTCACGGCCGTCCGGAAGTTGCGGTCAATTTGGCATATGGCTTATTACAAACCGTTAAAATATAAAAGAAGGAACGAAGCTCGGACAGGAAAAATTACGAGGCAAGCCCGTACCCTCGGCTTCTTTTTCATTCATCCTTCCGACGAAATGTTGTTACACTTTCTCGCGGCACGCACTCGCCGGTACGCAAATTATGCAATTATGAACCCAAGAGAGGAGGAGCGGGGCTGAAATTAATTTTTCAACTCAAATTACAGCTTACTTTAATACAATTTTATTTAACCTTCGCTTATCCCCCGTACGATCGATTAGGGAATTCGTTATTACACTTAAGTAAACGCACGCGTTGGATATTAGCGCCGATGCTTTATCGCAATTATTCGCTCACCGAGAGGTCAGGGAGTCACGCCAGAGCCAAGCAAAATCGTCCAAACAGGCCTCTCCAATTCCGTCCCTCCTTTCCAGCCAGGCTATACACTCTCGAGATACATCTATAGAGCCGCGAACGGATAAAAAAGTCCGCAGTCGATTTTTATCCTTCTGCAGTCCGCCGCGCACCGGTCGGCACGAAGGCGATAATCCGTAGCCACCTCCCGCGAAACGAGCGAGGAGAATCGGCGACGGATCGGGGCCGGCGGACACGCTCCTGCGCGAGCTTCTGTCCTTGCGCGCATAAAAGACACTCGGGGTGAAGAAAAATAAAAGTGAGCGAGTCGTCGCCGGGGGGAGGAGATCGCGAGGATCGATTGCCGGCACGCGAGCCACCTTCCGCGCGCCCAGGATTAGGACAGCCTCGCGGGCCTCTTTCCCCGGCGGTGCGTGCTATAATCGTGCTCGCGTGCTGCTACGTGTATATGTAGACAAGAGAGGAGGTGCGAGAGGCGCCGCCGGTTTCACGGCCGCGGCCCGTGTGTCCTGAACTGGTGTGCGCGCCGCGCCGCCGGGGGATGTCAATGACATCGCGCGCGCCGCTGCAGCTGCCGCGCGAACACACACACGCACACGCACACGCACATGAGGCGGGCGAGCGCCGCTGGAGTAGCTGCACTGCACTGCACTCCCTAGAGTCAAGCGCTATATACGCCGTCACACCGCCTCCCCATACGCACGTTCCACTCTGCATGTATATAGCTGCCCGCGTGCAGCTCGGCCTCCTCTTTTCTTCGAGACTCTGCGTCGCGCCATTTCCTCTCTCTCTTGCATATTTCTTTTTTCGTGGCTCGCTGCCTCTTAGAGCGAATATTTAGGCCCGCGGAATTTCGACTGCTGCAGTGCTCGTACATGTACGCACACGCCCGACTGGCATAATGTATTCCAGGAATTTTCGGCGGTGCGAGAGGCTCGAATCGTTTGCACGTGGATTTTCGAAATTTTAAACCCAACCGAGGGTCGAGTTTATTTCGCGAGCGAACGACTCGCATCCAAATTTATCGCCCTATCGCGCTTATAAATAGCTCGAAATGGACAAAGGCGTCCGAGCGAGCGATGAAATCGCTCAAAATTGTGCACTCGCGTGAATTCTAAATGATCGAGCAAACAAACAAAGTGAAAACTCCGCCGGTGGTGCACGAAGGCAGCGCTCGAAAATACACTTTCGCTCGATTTAAACATCTCTCTCACCTACAATACATCAAATATCCAGCTCCGCCCAACAACGCGGAAAATATTTCGGAGCAACAAATTAGGATAAATGTGTGCGCATACGCGAACGAGGCGGGGCCGCCTTTATTTTAAGAAGCGACATTATAGAAAAGAAGCGTTTCTCGAATCGGTGGCGATAAATCATGGGTGGAACTGCAGCGGAGAGTCCACGGACTGCAGCAGCGCGACGACGACGCCGAGAGGCTGCATAGGCATCGCCCGAAGCCTGGCGTCGCTCGTCGGCAGCCGAAATAGCTCGGCCTCTCGCAAGAGAGGGCTTGGGTTTGCAGCGGGGGCAAAGACAAAGGAGGCGGATGAGACGCGCCGCGTGGGCCTCTCTCTCTCTCCTCCTTCGTCTTCCCCCTTTTCTTTTTTTTTTTTTTTTTTATTTATTCTCCCTCGGCGTCGCGTGTGTCCTTCGCGGCCGTGAATAATTTTCGGCGGGGACGTTGCGTGGCTGCAGCGATAAGGACGAGCGCATATACCTTGCATAACGGTTCTGCGCCCCGGTGAAGGTGAGCTCGGCTGCGCGACGCCCCGTTGCCGTTCCTTTATTTACGAAGGAACGCCCGGCGAGGATGGCTAAAGTGTCGATTGCTTTGCTCATATTTTACGCGGTTATTTAAATACCCAACGTATTATTTTAACTAATTTTTATTTATTTATTTAAACCAGTAAATTACAAAGTAATTCAAAACATATTTAAAAGTTCTCTTTACTTTTTATGCTTAATTAATCTTCTAAAGAAATAAAGGGCATTTAATTTAAGAACAAAATTAATTCAAAATATAAATTGAACGAAAAATAGTTTATAAAAAAAAAGTGGTTAGTAATGGGAGCGAAGAAAAATCGTGATGAAATTATGAATGAATGATGCAGGCCGTGGCATTCGCCCTGTGGACGTTTGGAAGATGCATCGGTCGAGTGTTTATATTGGACGAGAAATAATTGTCGTTCTTAGAAGCCGGGGATGCGTGCGCCATGACGTGTCGGCGCTTATATTTTCCCGGAGAGAACACGTCATGTGAGGTTCTAATGCCTCGATCGGATTTGATAAGCTGACGAGTTTCTGACGATGATCAATAGATCAATTGCAGCGGCGGAATTGTTTCTCCTTCGTCCGACAGCCGGGTGAGTCGCTTTTTTTTTTGGGCAAGTGATCGAGCGATCGGACGCTTGTCGAAACGCGTACAACGTCGGATAAATGCACTCTCCACGCGATGAGCAATGCACGATCGACTTTGACACTGGCGTGCCGCTCGAAAAACGAAGATCCTAAACGCCTCCGCGAATTCAGACGTTCCGATTGATAACAAAACGAAAAATCCTTCCTATACTATCTAAATATGAAAGAGTGAATGTTCAATTTCTTCGACGTTACAATTCATTCACTCTTCCCAATAAGTGGACGACTTATAAACGTCAAAGAGTGAATTTTCACTCTTTCATATTTAGAGGGTAAAAAATTAATTGACAGAGGCAACCTCCGCAAATAAAGTTTCCGCGCATCCGTCGTAAATTAGCGATCTCCCGGCGTCGATCAGTTTCTAAAAAACGATTACTCCGATTGATAATCGATGGCTTAATAGGGGGAGAACAGCTTTCCTCGGCGAAGAGTAAAATAACAAGGAGAGGAAGCCCTCGAGCCCGATATCTCCGGCGCTCCCTTAGCTTTCGCTCGAGCGAGCGGATGCTCGACTGTTCCCCCGTGCTATAACTCTCGCGAGACGAATTGCGCGAACGAGCGAGCCGCGCGTATAAATATCAAGTTGACGGAAGAAACGAGCGGATAGAGAGGCGAGAGAGCGAGGGCCGGGCGGCCATTAACGTCGGAGCGGCGGGCGGGGTGGCCCGATGTGCAGCCGCCATCCAATTAACGCCCCGCGCCAAAAAGGAAAAGCGAGAAAAAATTCACTGGGGCTCGAAACTCTCGCCGTGCACTTTTGCACATCGGCGCCGACGCTGAATTTTCGCGATGCGTGCGATGAAGAATCGCTCGCGGGGCTTTATATACCATCGTACACGTAAATTTTTTTTCGTCGTTTCGCTTTGGGGCGGCGCGTGCGTTTGATGCGTCGCGGCGTTGTAGCGGCAAGCTGTGCCGATGGCCGAGAATGTATTTTAAATATAGCTGAGAAATAGATCGCTGACCCAGTGATCCCCTATTCCCTTTGTCGTTGGACATGCGAGCACGAGTGGGCTTTATTTCTCTGGCTTTCGGGGGAAACCAAAGCGGAGTTTATTTTGGCGAGCGGCGTATACGAATATATATCGCGGGGAGTAAATATCCGCCGTGGCTCTACGATTATACGGACGACACGGAAATGCTAACAATTCGCGCTCATTAATGCTGCGGCAATCGTGAGAAAATGAGATATTCCTGTAATGACCGTTTAGCAGCCAGTGTTACGACTATTTTCTAAATTTTGTTGTTTGCCTTCGATGAGCTCAATAATGTAATACGGAATATGAATAGATTAATTATGCGTACGAATAATATCGTATGTACGTCTTCTTTAATGTTATCTAATGTCTTATTTATGTTTTATCATTTATCGATTACACTTGTATATCTACACTGAGAAAAAAGGATTGTAAAAATTGCTATCTGTATGGGAACGCGACCGTAGACTGGACTCTCACATAAAATTACCACTTTATAGTAAATTTTGCTGTTGTATATATGATTATTTTCAATACTGTACAGTAAAATTTGCTATATGTATGACAAATTTTACTCACACTGAGAAAAAATTCTAGTAAAAATTACTATCCTGTATAGAAAAGTGGCCATCAGACTGTCATGTAGTGGAAAAATTACCATAAATTTTACTAGAAAGTATTATACATTTTACTAGAATTATGGTAAAGTTTCCAATAATTCTAGTAAACTTTACAATACAGGATGGTAATTTTTCCACTACATGGACAGTCTGTGGCCACTTTTCTAGATAGGATAGTAATTTTTACTAGATTTTTTTCTCAGTGTAAAGTACGGTAATTTTCGAGAACCCAAGCAGATAGTAAATTTATAATCTGTTTGGAATATAACTACTCAGCAAATTAAGCATTAATTTAGCAATTTAATTCAAATCAATTAGTCGTTACAAATCTACCATTTCCTCACTTAAAAAAAAAAAAAAACATGAAAGCTCATTTAGGCCAAAATCCTGCAAAATTTAAGAAACAAAAAAAATTTTTTAAAAGAAAGGTCCCCCAGAGCGTCTCGACGCAGCGACTCCGCGGCTCGCGGAGAATCTGGAGCGTCAAGGCGCTCTCCAACGCGCGGCGACTTCCTGCGCGCCAGACGTAAGGGCGCGAGTCGGCGTCAATTGCGTCGCGCTTGCGAAACGCGCCGAGCGTCGTCGGCCTCGTTCGCCGAGCTTGCGACAGCTGCGTGCTCGGGGCTCCGGCTCATCGAGCGTCTCGCGCACATTCAGTGGCCGCGCTCGTTTCCGCGAGCGAGCGGCGCGCACCAGCTGGTCAAGCTCGCTGGAGAGTGCGAGAGAGACGGAGCGACTTGGCTCGCGGGCGAAAGGATGCGCGCCCGATCAGGAGGCTATTTCTGCCGCTGGCGCTCCCTTCGATGCCTATCTTCGCTCTCGAGGCAGTGGCGAGAGCAGCATGCCCTAGTCTGATCGGCGATTCTTTTCGCGAATTGCGTTTTACCGGCTGGAAACTGGTACTCGATGGGGTGAAAAAGTCGCGGCTGTCGCTCGACCACGTGCGGTGGTCCGAATGTAAAAAACGTCGAGTGGGGAAGATTGCGATACGCGTTATTCATTGCCCTCGATTCTAGTCTGCTGTACGTTCGTCTTTAGAATTAATCTAAAATTATTTATTTATTTATCGAACCTTAAATTCTTAGTATCTAATTCTCTCCTTAAAAAATGATGGCAGGAGGTTGTGAAGAATTTTAAAACGCGATTTGATTGGCTCACGGGTATATCCGGTTAAATGGCGCTAAATTTAAAAATATAACCTCAAAAAGACGATTTTAAAAAGGTGGACGCACGGAGCACGTTAGATTTTTCTAGTTACTTAAATATTTGATGAAAATGAAGCGTCTGCGCGGGTAGAAAAAAAAAATAAATTATCGAGCGTGAAATGAACATTACGAAGGTAAAAGAAAGAAAAAAAAAAATTAACCGTAAGAACGCCTGATTTAACTGCGTTAGCCAAGGTGTGTAACAGCTTAACACCGGTGGTGCGAGCGTCGAGCTCTTGGGACAGGGAAAAAAGGTTATCTACCTTCGGCGAGTCCGAGCGGTCTCTCGCGGGTTCGCGCGAACGCACGCGCGTACGTGGAAGCGGCCGCGCGTGAGCCTCGCTCAAAAGGAAAGAAGATCCTATATACTCTCGCTCGGTCTGCTCCTTTTTTTCTCTCTGTCCCTCGCCTCTCCGCCGCCTTTCGTTTTCCAGTGGCGAGGCGCGCAGGGAGGAAGCGCGAGGCCGAGTGGCAGGAGGGGACGTCGACCGAGAGAGCCGTGACACGAGTCCTAAAACTTCTGGAGCGAGAATTTCCAGCGCAGGCAACTTCGTTCTCGAGAGCTCGCGCCGTACCGAAAAAACTTTTTTCGAGAGGTTCCGCCAAGACTCGCCAGAACTATGAATTGCATTACCCCCGTCCTTCCCTCGCCGCGGGCGAAGCTTTTACGAAAAATAAAGGGAGGAGGAGAAGGCTGCACGAAGACGCGCTTGGCTCGTTAGGGGTAATAACGAATCTCTTGACTGGAGCTAATTAGGGTCGTTTACGAAGTCGCGTAAAAAAAAAGAAAAAAAAAAAAATAAAGAGGAGAAGGAGAGATGGCTCTACGCGTGTCGCTTGATAAAGCAACAATTCGCTGATGCCATAGACGAGCCGCGCATTCAGCGGCTGTATAAGCGGCTCTTTATGCGCCGTAATGAATTGTGCCGTGCGAAAAAAGGCAGTGCCGCGAGTCCGACGACGCGGAAACGCGCTGCACGGCTCCCGTGTGCACACGCGTAAGCGGTAACGATATTCTTTTGTTGCTGAGCCACGTACAAACGGCTCCTTTGCTCCACTCTAACCGAGTGTGTACACTGCAAAACTCTTACTTGACGCACAACAGGAACAACGACGACAACAACAACAAAAACAATGGCGACAGCCGAGAAGCGATTGCAAAAGAGAGATGCGAATGCTAAAACGGAAGAAGGGGAGATAAATCTATTCCTCAAAAATTACGAGCCTCCAGAGGGGTAACTGCACCGTTACCGGTCAGTCACCGCAAAAATATTGCAAATGAGCCTGACGAAAACCGCCTCCGGTAAGCGATACTTTCTTCTTTTTCCCTTTATTCGAACGAAAAAGTGACGTCGCTCGTTAAGTATGAATTTTGTACCTCACACGCTGACCAAGTCTCTAAGTAACAAAAAAAAAAAAGCGAAAAGCCGGCACAAATTACTCATGCCGCGTGTTTACTGCGCGCATGAAGATCACCCTGCTAATTCGCAGAGGCTCCGAGTCGCAAAATAATGAAACCATTCCAAATTTGTTATTTTTAAATCAACTTAATTGCCCTCATCGTAAAAACGCCAAAACTCAGAGACGATTAATACTCATCAAATCCGCGATAAAACTGTCTAATATTCCCCCCCGATCAGTACACAAAAGACGCGCTGCTCTAAAAACAGAAATTGGTGTCGCGCTCGCGTAAAAAAAAAGTGCCCCGTAATTGATTCATCGTCATAGAAAGCCAGAACAGAAGGCGAGTCGCTGACTCGTCCGCGCGAATAATCTCAAGTTTGAGGTCAAAACTCGCGCAAAACGCGGTGGAAACGGCCAGCGGGACAAACGCGGAGAGCCTGACCCGCCTACTTGCTCTACCCGTATTATATTTAAACCAAAGCGGAACCTCGTCGCGGTGCGTGGCTCCTCGCGTCCGCACCTTCGCCCGGGCGCGCGTCGTCGCGGTAACGAGGCCCCCGAGACTCCCGCAAAAGTGGAGCTCCGCCGAAAATATGTGTGCCGCTCGCGACGCCGCCGCCGTCGCCGAGGAGAGTAATAAGGCCGATACGCGAAAGTGCAAGTCGTTGCGTAACGGGCGCGCGTCACGCGCTCCGCGCAACTACCAGCAATATAATCTTCGCTTTCAAACGTGTAACGAGTCATCGAGTGCGTGCCTGGCCCCCTTTTTATTCCGCTCCTCTCCCCTGCGCCGCGCGAAAGCGTTTTTTTCGCGATTTCTCGCGAGACGCGATAAGGCTGGACTCTTCCTCTTTTGTGCGTATTTATTTATTTAATTAAAAAAAAAAAAAAAAACAAAATTCTTGAAGAATCACAACTGGCGTGTATCGAGGAGAACACGCATCTGCGAGGCGCGTGTGTCCCGCTTTTTATTTTATTCCACTCCTCTCCCCTGCATCGCGCGAAAGCGATTTTTCGCGATAAGCCCGGACTCCTTTTTTTGTTGTATCTATTTATTTAAAAAAAAAAAATTCTTAAAGAATTGCGACTGGCGTGTCTCGAGGCGTGCGTGCGCGGATATTCGAAAGCCGTCGCGGAGAGAGGCACGCGCTTTCGCGTGGGTATTATAAGGCACGGAGATGCATGATCGTTGCAACATCCGTTTATTTTAAGGAGCGAATTTCTTTGCGCGCCGATTTATTTTTCAATCCTTTCACGCGAGCCGAGGAAAAATCGTTTCGCCGAGTTGCGGATAAAAAAAAATGTGTGCGCCGCTTTTCATCCACCTTGGCTGGCCGGCAATAATTGCCCGGTACTCCACGTATACGTACGCACACGTGGAGAGAGTTTAAGCGTGATGATGTGTATCCAGCGTAATCACGATAATAACGAGGCGACCGAAACTATAATGCACTCATGGGCTCTTAGTATAACTTACTCAGCATTTACACTCGAATAAGTTTCAATAAGAATCATATTATTATGTGTAATTGCAGAGTTACCGCGCGATTATTGCTGCAATAGCCCCACCTCGGTCTTTACGCTATCCGCATGGTGCGCACGAGCAATCGCGCCGGTATAAACACAATGGCTCTCGAAATATTTTTATGTGCGTGCATTGATTCTGTAGATTGGCCAGGTGGTTGTTTTCTTTTTAAAACACTTTCGATGCGGCCATTTGTCCTCGCCTTGCACTCGGCGAAACCTTTTTTTCTGTATTAACAATTTAACGATTTTCAAGAGCGAACTACTCCCTTATTCCAGTATCATTAGCATGATTTATGTATTCATCTTTGTCCATAAGAAGCAAATGACATACGAACAACTAATAATCGATACACTTGACGTAACGATAAAAGTATTATTATAATCGATAAAGAACCGGCACAATGGTATTATTCGCTGAATGACATTGGCAAGCAAACATTTGTGCATTTAAGAGTCTAAAAAAAACCTTTCAAGTTTTCTTTATCCAGATATAGTGCACCATGTGCACCATGTTCAGCGTTATTGATTTTTTGTTACACAATAGTTTAATGAAAAAAAAAAAAATGAAATATTGTATGTATATAAATTTTAAATGTAAAGTATCTACTCCCAGTTGATTGTATAAATAATTATTTAATTATAAATATACGCAAGTATAAATAAGCAATAAAAAAAGACATTTAAATTCTTCAAACAAGAACACTAAGTAACTACTAATACAAAAGCCAATGAATCAGCATTAAAAAGAAACTGAAATTCGCTTTAGAAACAAATAAAAACGGGTACAGGCCGATTAGAATAACCAAAAGCTAATAAAGTACACTAGGCCAGTGTAATATACGGTAAGCATCGAATAAACGTCGGCGCGTAAACGGGCAGCCCGCAATCTTAGATCGGCGTATTTTCGAGTGCACTCAACGTCCCGAAGGCATAGGTTCTATATCTAACTCCGAGGCCAGGGCGGCATGCACGTTACGCGTCGGCTACTATAGGCGCAGGGAGCAAAGAGCCTAAAGGAGACCCTCGAGAAAGGCGCTCTCTTCGCATTGCCAGGCGAGGGAGAGACGGACGCGGGGAGGGAGGGCGCATAGTATACATATGCATGCGCGCCGGCCCAGCGGACCGCGACGCGGCGCGCAAACAGCTAGACGAGAGGAGCGACGACGACGACGACGCCGGACCGAAATAAAAACGATGAATTATTTGGCAGCGATATTGCGCCGCGCTCGCCGCATGTCTCGAGAGCCGCTCCTCGCCGCCTCGCAGTTTTTTGACCCTTGCGGTAGGTCCGCTCCGTGCCGCAGACTCTCGCGCACATATCCTGCATAAACGTACCCGCGAGAGAGCCGCATCGCGGCCATCGATGCATTAAGAGAGAAAAAAAAGTGACGAGGGTTCAATTTGGCCTTTCTTTCATTTCGCCGGCTATAAGTATGGCCCCCCCCCCCCCCCCGGGTAGGGTTAGGACTAATTACCGCTCGAAAACGATCCGCTCGCGCACGCGGACAACAATGCAATGACCCGGGCGATTGTGTGCGCTCATCGGCGCTCAATTTTAATTGTATACGATTAAGAATGGAAAGTAGCGCGCTTATGCGGGACGAGCAGCCTTATGTTTATGATATACCTGGACTTGACCGGGGAAAAGTTTCATTCAATGAAAATCAGACGGACGGAATTGTACAATGAATTCATCGTCGACTGCAGCTCCGCTGAGACTTACGCTTCTACTCCGAGTAATGAAAAAAGTCTGTCTCATAAAAAAAAGAAGAAAAAAAAAATACCGCGAGGGAATGAGAGAGCGACCCAGTGAATTGCGGAATCTGCGCGTCCGCCAACTGACACGAATTTCATATCGTGTGCCTCCTTTTTTTTCCTCTCCTATGCACACGCTGCCGGTGCGCAGAGTGCAAATACTGCAGCGTAAACAAGAGAGAGAGAAAAAAAAAACAAAAGCACCGGCGTGAAATTAAATCGGCGGGCGCGGATAAGACTCCGCGGTACCGCTTCCGCCTCTCGGCGCGTGTGTACACACGCGATAAGCAATTACGTCGGCGTATTCCAATCTCCCGGACGGAGAGCACACGCGCGCTCGCGGATTTTCTTAATTTCGCGACTTTCCCACGACCGCCGGAGTATATCAGACGCCTGTTTATTTTTTTTTTCTCCTCTTGCGCCGGGCCGTCCTTGCGAAATCGGCCGACTTACATACGTGAGTCGCGCGCGGCACGGAGAGTACGATTTTCGCGCTTAAGGCCCGACGAGAGCCCGTGTCGCGGGTCAGGGCTCTCAATCTGCATTCGCGCCTTTTACGGGGAACCGCACACGGGGAAGTCGAAGAGAGCGCGACAAAAAAAAAAAAAAATAAAAAAAAAAAATAAAATTGTGCCGCGAGATAAGCCGAGCGCGCGCCAAGGTGCCAGCGCGATTTTGACACCGTTCTGCACGTGAGCGAAAAAATTTTACGGTTCTACGTATAGTTGCGTAAAGAAACGAAAATTTCATTTTTCAGTCGTACACATTATTATACACCAAGTAAACCTGAAAATGTGATGTTCAATTAAAAAGTGTGAATAATGAAAAATCTTTCATTTCGACTTTTAGTTTTTACATATATCATGGCACACTATTCACATTTTTTGTGTGAATTTCGCATTTTCAAATTTAGAGGATACCTCGTGAAATTCGAGGCGGTAATTCATACGTTTAATGTACGTTTCAATTTTTCTTTTTCAACAATAAGATATAAAGTTACCGTACGGTCCGTCATGGTGGATCCTATACAAATTAATAAAGTAATTCAATGCGCCGTGCATTTAGTTTCACTTATTTTAATTCAAACGAAACTGCATAAAGACTTCGTAAATTGTTGCCTCGTTACTCGCGGACTGTTTAATGAAATTATGGACATTTACAGCTCGGCCATTGTCACCGTTGAAAAGGTATGATCCATTGAGGGAGTAAATTAACTATAAGAAAACTTCAGCGTTGAAAACACTCGTGAACGATAAATCACGTTAGGAAACTGTCTCCGCTGGCGAGAGCACGTATATCCTGTGAATGGTGTCGAGCTGCGCGTCGAAACCGAAGAATAACATTTTTTCAGCACTCGAGGAAAGCCAATGCCGTTGAAATTCGGTGCCCGCACATGCCGATCAACCGAAGCAAAAAAAAAAAAAAACGTAAAGTAAAGAAAAAAAAAACAAAACAAAAAATTTGCGCGACTGCGAAAAACTCGGCGACGAGGGGAATGACGAATTTCTCGTGTACACACGACATCGGGGATCGCGACGCGTCGTATACACTTTTTCGGGAGAGTCGTCCGCATGAGAAACAGCGGCGACACACGCGATCCTCGACCCTCCCTCTACTCGTCAAAATCTCCGCGCGGCGCGACGGGATCATTGCAGGTGCGGTGGGTCCTAGTCCTGGGAAAAGCATTTCGGCCGCGTAATTACCGGCCATTCATGCGCCTCGATTAATCGCTTTGGCGCACTAATGTAACTTAACGGGAAAATAGCCGGCCGATTGTTCGCTCTCCTCGTCGAGAGACTCGGGAAAACTACGCGGGACTAATCTCAAATTTGTAGCTATCCAAGCAGGAGACTTCATACCTGCGCCATTACATACTTCAGTAGCTTACGCGAGAGTCGCAGGGATAACTGTTCCGTATCCAGATTCCACTCAGCCCGGAACAAAGCCCAGGCACTTAAAAAAAAGAAGAAAAAAAAAAAAACAAACGACCGGCTTCTCACATACGCGCGTCTCAAATTCACACAACAGGACATGGGTTTCTTCTGCGAGAACGTCGAGTAAAAGAGTGGATCGGCGGGGTAGGTATAATACGTGTACCCGCAACTTCCCGTCCCGCATATCCTTCACAGCCATTTTCGCCTCCTCGAGAAGAGGCAACGGAAAACCAGGAGCAAGGGGGGATGCTAATCAGGGGCGAAAAACGCACGGGAACAGCAAAAGAAATAGAAAGAATAAAAAGATCGGCACTCACCATGCAGACGATGGATCGTCGGCGATCGGCTGCAGGCAGTGGAAGGACCGTTGCCGAGCGCTCGACGCAACACAGCGAGGCACCCGTGCTCCTCGGCGTACTCCGGTCTCTAAGCGCAAAAAAACACACTGGTCGCTGAACGTGTCCGCACCCGCCTCTGCCTCGATCCTCGGAAATTCGAGATGCTCCCGAGCTCCCTCTCGCTCTCAGCTCGCTCTCCTTTCCCGTGCGTTCGGCTGCGGCGGCGGCGGCACCACTTTCGCCTCCGGAGCCTGCACTGCTCGGCGATGCCGATGCATTCGGCCGATCGCGCTCCCTTTTTTTTCTCTCTCGCTTCTTCTTCGCTTCCTCTTGCGGGGGGGGGGGGGGGGAAGGGAGGACACCCACGGCCCCTCGGTAACTCTCCTCCTGGACTCTTCTTCCCCTCTGCCGGGAGGCGTCTCGGTGCTTTGTACACTTACTTACGTACTCGCGTCGGTCGGTGTATACTCCGAGTTCACTGCGGCGGCGGAGGATTCGCGGAGGCGCGTGTCTGCGCGCGGAACGTAACGGGGAAGTACGGCGGCGGCGACCGAACGGAGCGCGGGTTCAGCGCCCGACTGAACTGAGGATGCAATCGGCCGCTCCGCCATGGCCATCGTCCGCGGCGCGCAGCGACTCCCGCTCCTTCTCTCCTTCTCCCTCTCGCTCGTGGACCCCCGTGGCGGGTTGCTCGCCTCGCGTGTGTATGTAAGGTATACACATCGCGCCGCCACTGCTGCTGCTCTCGAGGCGAAGGCTCCGTGTCCCCCTCCCCGCTCTCTCTCTCTCTCTCCGGCGCAGCTCGTGCCCAGCGCCGAGAGAGAGCAGACAAAGCGGCTGCGCGCGCACCAACGCGTTCCATCACCCCCTCTAATGCTTTGCTCGTGTATGGGTGGAGTGCGAGAGAGAGGAGGAATGGGTATGCCGGCTGACGGCGCCACCGCGCGGATTGTTTCCATCTCGCTCGCTCCTCGCAGTCGCGGAAAGACATGCACGCTACTGCCCTCCACTCTATAGCGCTCTGCACTGGCTCTGTCTCTGTCTTTCTCCGGATGCCGTGGGCCCGCTGATGCAGCGCCCGATGCATGTGCGAATCCCGATGGCGATCCTGCGAATTCGAGGGAGGAGAAAGAGTGAGAGAGAGGAGGGACCCTTTCGCGATATCAAAGACCGTCGTCCTATACTTACGTCGTACGGTTTTAAATACTGCTATGTCAGCCGGCCTGAGAGAGCTCGGTGCGTGTGATTCTGCCGATTCCTTCCCGTGCAGATTTTTTTTTCAGCAGCTGAAATTCATTTGATTTATTATGCCGTTTGAACTTTGATTCGTTGGGCGCTTTGGAGGATTTTTAGTTGAAATTTATTTTTTATGGTTGGGCTTACTTCGAGGGAAAGGTAGATCAGGTTGATTACTTAGGCACTGCAGTAGTTCAGAGGCATCCGTTATTTAGTGCGTGCGGTCGGTGGTAAAAAAAAAAAAAAAAAAAAAAACGGGGAGACGGTCCTCGCCGCTCTCCATTCAAGTTGTGGGCAAGAAAGGTGCTTTGTCGATTGAGAATTAGTTTCGTTCTGGAGGGCAGATCACGTTGTAGCCGACTGCTCTTGCTCAATGGATAACTGGGAACATAAAATGCATGACGTAATGTTTTATAAAGTGATATACATGTATATAATTTAATTAAAGTTGTAATAAATCTTTCGCTTTTTCTTAAATAAAATTTGATGATTTTCTTATTGATTTTTTTTATAAATGTAGTCTTTTTGTGACGCTTAAATAAATATGTCAATTAAGTTATTTAATATAAATTATATAATTGCAAATAATATTCTATCAAAATTTTGAAGCTATCTTTAGTATCTAAAGTTTTTTAAAACTTTTTATTACGCTTTTAAATATTTATGAATTGTAATTGATTACCATAACTTAAATAATTTTTGAACTTAAAAAGTAACTACTCTTAATGTATGTACATAAACCTAAAAAACAAAATGGATCAGTAATGAATATTAAGAATTTACGTATAAGTAAAGAGAATGGTAATTTATTTTACATATATTAACATACTTGTTACTTCGTAACAAACAAAACTTCACCAAAAAATATTTTGGCAACAATATTTTTATTGCAAAAATAGTTCTATGTATATGTCGACTATTCTTTATATATCTTTGTACACATATAGTTATAACACAATAACAATGTTCTTATGCCTTACTCAAAATTAACAAGACAACAAAATGAAAATTATATTTTCAATTGTGAAACAATCATTATAAACAAAAGTTAAGATTTTTAGAATCGTACCCGACGGTTCTATCGTTACAAAAGAATGCATTTAGAATGTTTCGTTCCTCAAAAGCGTAAAAATAAAATAAATAAAAAAAAAATTATTAAAGCGTACGTTATTCCTTCCTGTTTCTTGGTAATGTAGATTAGAGATGATTAATCATTATGATCATGCAAATTTAGTTTTGTAGGCAGCAGTCATTTGTTCCAAAAAGATGAATGTTAGGACAGTATGAGGTCCTAATCTGGCATAGTAAGGGAAGAATCCTTTCCACAATGCAAACAATCCTTCGTGACGTACAACTTTGGTGAGTACATCTATGGCGCCGGTGAATTCTGGTTTTCCATTAATTGTTTTCATATTTTGTATTCTAAAACAATCAAATGAAGTGAATATTAACAACTTATAATTTAGATAAAGAAAGTACACTGAATTGTTATATAATTAATCTACCTTGTTTTTGCGATATCAACTGGCATTGAAGCAGTTGTTGTGACTAGACCAGAAATCATAGAGCTTGTAAAATGCAAAGTAATATTTTCCTCAAAATAACCTACATTAAACAAAATTTTATTAATTAATAAAATACTTGATATTTATATTGTTCAATTTTAAGCAATATTTCACCTGTCTCAAGAAGAGCTTGCTTAGCTTGTGAGTAAGAGGCTAACTGAGCAGCATTAACTACCATTGCACGACCCATTGTAGGGATGGCTCCTCTCCAAAGAGTAAAAATCCCTTCTTCCTTAATAATGCGGAATAATGCATCAAAAACATTTTTGTAATTTCTTCTCTCAGCTAAACAGAAAATATTTAAATATAAATCAAGAGGAAGGTCACTGAATACGTATATAGATTTATATTGATTGGCAAATAACCAAAAGTAGTAGAGGAAGAATTTGATTCTTACAAAATGTATATTATACAAAGAACAATTTGTTGCACAATTACCAATGCGCAATCAACATATTATACCTGCAGGTAATCTTCCATCAGCAGTCATTCGAATCAATGCAACCTCAGCTGGAGTTCCGACAAATGCACCTGCACATCCAGCAACCATTCCAAGACCAGTCATTGTTAAAAAGTTAGGCTTGCCATCTTTCCTGTAAATTTAAATTAAAATTTCAATAATTCATAACATTTTGCATCAATTTATCATGATATCCCTTTCACTTACGATACTAATTCAAACAGCCAATTGTAAATTCCAAGTCTTGTTGTTGTATAAGTAGCTTGACGCATCAAACCAGCAGACAGCCCTGAATACATAGCCAACAGGCCTTCATTTTTTAATATCGACGAAATTACTGAGACTGTCGAAGTTTTGGTTCCACTTAGTTGCATGCGATTCTTTATAAGGTCAAGCGGCTGCACAAAACAGGTGGCTGCCATTCTATAACATAAAAGTAAAAAATATTAAAAAAGTCCTTCTCAACCAGGTACATAATAACAGTCGTAAAACATCCCCTCCATAAAAAAAAATATAGGATGACTCTGCTAATCAATGAATATGCAAAACAGAAATAAATATGTTTACACAGTGGCAATTGTATCTGTAAGTAGATACACACACCAAAGGTTACGCATTCCGCTACTGTTCCATCAGATCAAAGTCGTGCAATACACCAAACAAGTGGCTCATACTCGACTCTTAATCGTCGAGCATTCGCTATCAATTGAGTAACCAAACGTTCGCTGATTGACCAACGACCAACTCGAAAAACATGTATGAAAATTCTATCGAACCCACTGCCCGTTTTGTCATATTCATCAATCCTATCCGAGAGGAGAGGCTGCACCGGCGCACTGATAATTACCCGGACGTTCCGCCGATGAAGAACTTGACGGCGTTCGGCACCTTCTTCTCGTCTGCTTTGGCCATCCTCGCACCGGGGGTCTTCGGCCACTCACTGTGCAAAATCGCCGCGGTGAGCTTCTCGTGGGTCGTTTGCTCGACTCGAAAAGTGAGGCGAATCGAAAGAGGTGAGCTTTGACCTCGTCGTCGGCCAGCAGCGACGGGAACTCGGCGGGGACCTTCGGGCGCTGGAGGGAACGGGGCCGCGCGTGACACTCGTGTACGTTTCGCTGCTCGCCGGGTTGCCAGACACGAGCGAACTCCCTGCACAGGAGACTCGCGCGAAGCTCATAGATGCACGGATATATTATCGCCCACCCACCCGCTCAGCACACAGTGGGCTACGCTGGTGCCGCGCCGCGGCCACTTAGAGTACTAAGGCGCGGGAGTTTCTAATTTACGCGCGGAGGACTCGCTAATTTTAGCTTGGCTTTACGTTTTTCTTGTATGCAATGCTATAAGACCTCCGGTGTGATTCACCTATCGAATTCCTGTCTTTTTCTTTTTGGATGATTTCTGCGCGAAGGTTGCGGGTGTATCTTGAGAATCGAAGATAAAAATAAACTTCCCATTTTTACAGTTTGTTTGTGCACCTGTTTATGAGATCTAATTTTTTTTAGGCAGCTATGTTGATTTTCTGTGCAGATTATATAAAAGATGCGAAGATTTTGAAGATGGTATAGGAATTTATCGTGAATATCAAATTCCGGAGAAATTCGGGTCATTTTTTTTCTCTTTTTGAATGATTTTGTTAGAGTGAAACTTGTGGATGCGCCTCGAAATTCTAGTGTAAAAATACAGTTTTTTTCTGTATTTGTTTAAGAGATCTGATTTTAAGCGGTCATACTGCTATTTCGTACAGATTACATAAAAGGTGCGGTAAGATTTTAATAAGAGTTTTTAGTAAAAATAAATTCAAATTAATTCGGTGGTTGAAAATATTCTATCGGTGCGACTCGATTGAAATAAAGTAAGCGAAAAATACGTTTCATTCAGTTCGTCGTTATTATTCAAGAATAAAACCTTACGTGTTACTAGAAAAACAAAGAAATGTGCCGGAAAAATTCCTTTTCAATCCGGACTCTGTTGAATAAAAAATTCGTACTTACACGCATTCTGGTCAAACTTATGTACAAATCCTCGAAGCAAATCTTCATGGGACCGACAAGTCCAATGTAAAAAAAAAGAAGAAACGACAGAAGAGAGAATTATTTCATGTAGACTTGTCGGTACAGTCTGGTGAACTGTTCGTTGAACATCAAGGTGATTACGGTGTGTGGTCCGATTTTGCAGTAAGTTGGCCAGAAGCCCTTCCAGAGGGCTCGTATGCCCTCGGCCTTGAAGATGCCGTACATCATGCCGAACATACCCTGGGCTTTGTCGCCAACTTTCATGTTCTGCAGACGCGTCTTCGTGATGTCCAGCGGCATCGAGTTGAAAGTCGTTATCAGACCCGATACCATTGATGCGTAGAACTGCAGCGAATAACCCTCTTCGATACTGTCTGTTTTTTAAACAAAATATTAATTAAAGTCGATTAGTCGATTAGTTTCGATATGCAAAAAAAATAGTATTAGTGTTAATTATGTCATAGTAATTATAAAAAGTTAGAAATGTTATAACAAAATACTTCCTTAAAGATTTGTCAAGTAAATTGTACCTTATAATCTACTGAAAGTTTATTTGAAACTATAAATTCATTTTTACATTTTCAAATAAATATGTAGTTAATTTAAAGAAATATTTACTTGGAAAACTTTTAAAGAATATTTTTTTTACATTATTATGCTTAATTTAATATAAGTACAAATTTAATATTTTAAGAAACGTAACTTTTAAGCAAAAGGAATTTAAAAAGAATATTTGTAATTTTACTATAAATTTTTAAACAACTTGATTCAAGAGATTGTCAATAATCGCTTATTAAAGTTTAGAAGACAGACTAACGTATAAAAGGTTACGATAAAAAGTAAATAAAAATGGATTGATGTACATTTTGTGGAGATGAAGGACTTTGCTTCACTGTAAGTGGCCAGTTGGGATACGTTGACGACTGCAGCCCTGCCCATCGTCGCAACGCTTCCGCGCCATAATTTCAAAGCGCCTTCTTCTCGGACGATCCTTATGAAAGCATCCACGACGTTCTTGTAATTTCTTCTACGGTCTCGTCAGTAAAACAATGAAAATACAAAGTGAGTATTTACTTTTCTCATTACTAGCCGGAGATTAACCTAAGCAGTCAACCTTACAAACTTTCTCATAATTACAAGTTAAATGAGGTGTTTCGTCTTTCTTTGACATAAATACTTAGGGAACAATAAGCCTTTTGCTTTCTCATCTTTTTAAGCTGACTTGTTTTTATTATTATTTTTTTCACTTTTAGCATTTGTTTTGTTTAAATGTTTCTCAGATCAACAATATATTAATCTTACTACTACATTCTTTAAAAGCCTTCTAGTGGTAGGAAAAAATGTCTAACCAGGTGGTAATCGTCCATCGGTGGTCATCCTGACGAGCGCAACGTCGGCGGGTGTACCGATTAAAGCTCCAATGGAGCCTGCCGTCGCAGCCATCAGGGCTAATGTACCGATAGTTGGTTTCTCCCCAGGATAGCTTTCACTGCAAAAACAACGTGCTCAGTCAGCGAAACTCGTCAAAAGACCAATCGTCTCTAATATTCATCTCTACTTACTGGAATATATCTTGTAGCTGATTGTAGATACCCAATCGGGCAGTCGTGTATGTAGCTTGTCGCACAAGACCAGCACTCAAACCAGAGTAAAACTTGAGGAATCCCTCGTTTTTATACATCGATTCGACAGTTTTCCTTATGCTTGCACCATTGCGGCTCATTTGCATGCGATTTTTCATCACGTCCATGGGATGGACGAAGCACGTCGCGCACATTCTGGTTAAGGATTTTAAATTTTCACCCAAAGGATTGGTTAGCCAGTCAGAAGTGCGAGGTACGATCTTACCCTGACAATCCGGCGTTCACGAAGTTTATAACCGGTGGTACTGGCTGGCGTTCCGGCGCTTTCGGTGGGTCCTTTCCTTTTCCAGACATTTTATTATTTTTTTTTTTTTTTATAACTGCTCCTCGATATTATTCGATCGGTTGACGAAACTTTATTTCAAGTAAGCGACTAGCGACTGTGACACGTTGTAACAAGTCATAACCTGCGAAAAGTTTACAAATCAACGATATAGAAAAACAATAGAGAATCGAGATAATTGGAATGGAGAATTAAAGCTAAATTAAAAGAAGGTCTACGGCTTTTTTTTCTTTTTTTTTTTTTACAGATAATGACTTAGTAAGAAAAAATTTGCGGAAAAGTCAATAAAAGTTATGTAAACTCAAATTTGTTAAAAAAAATTTCAATTGAAAGTTAAATAAACTCAAATTTTCAGAAAAAAATTAACCAAAATTAAATAAACTGAAATACCTGTGTCGTGTCGTTCCATTTTCCGACATGTTGAAAGTAGCTTGCTGTAGCGCGGCGAGCCTTTTGGCCTTCCGTTCGGCGAAAAGAGCGACCCTTTCATTTCCTGCCCTGTAATCGATAAATTTTTGAAAAGTACAGTACTCTCTAGTACGATCTCCGCTGAAGTCCTCTCCAATACCTTTTTTTTATAAAAAAAAAGAAAATGGAGTCAAATTAGAGTAGAATTACTTTAGTATTTTCGAACGTCTGCCCGGGATTCAACTGATAAATTTTGTGTATCACCGGACAGTTGTCTCAACGGAATCAGTTTTAAAGATTTTCCAGTTCACTGAAAATTTTATTACCTCTCGATGGCGAACGTACAAACACTTCGAACGTAGCAAGTTAAAAGCGATTCCTTCGGACTCTGTATTGTTGAGCTACAGTGGCACGTTGCTATGGTACATCAAACAGTAAGTAGCAGCATTCCGGATGGAATACTTAAAATGAACTGATACTTAACAGACAAATTCCACTATGTGGCTGTATAAATTATATTTTTTGCCAATAAAAACTTACTATAATAATAATCATAGATAAATTTTATCCATTTTCTCCTCATCATCCACCTCCTCATCGTCATCTTCATCTTCTTTGTTTTCATCTTTATTTTCTTATTTTTGGATCATCTTTGGTTCAGAAATAACAATTTTTTTTGTTAAGCTTCTTCGTTTCCAAATTCCTAGGTGTTGATAAAGTAGAAAAACTTGGTTTTCCATCTATTAAGTTCTTTGTTACTACTTTTATGTTTTTTTATCTTCTCTTCAATACTTAAAAAAATTACATGGAAATGTCTTGCTGCTTGTCGAGGAATCTTTATGGTCTAATCTCCAAAGAATAGATCCTTTATTTCTCCTGCATTGTTAATTGTATGCGGTATTCTTGTGGTATTTCAAATCCAACTGTTCTTCATATATAGTATTTGCTTCCCAAGTTTCTGTGCTTGAACAAAATGAACTGGTACTATTTTTATGTACACTATTTATCATCTGCTTCCTCATCAACCACTTCCTAACATAAAAAGCAAATGGTATATTCAATGCACATAAATACATAAATGTTGCAGTCAAAACAATTATTAAATTATTTATCAATAATTAATAAATAAATATTAGGGTCGGTCTAGGGACACGAAAATAGCGTACGCGAACAGTGTTTCGCGTACGCGAAATGGTCCGCGCCTTCGTA
>JAWWEN010000009.1:17523992-17536079 GCA_035582955.1 Sycophila texana | reverse complement strand
TACTGTTTTTTCGCCATGAGAGCCGCAAAATCAAGTTGAACACGCGATTTTGAGGTTAGAATGGCGAAAAAAATTTTTTTGTTTTTTGAAGCACGCTAAAATTTTCTATTAAAAATTATTCTATTCTAATAATTTTCTCATAATACATGATATAAATAATGTAATAAATATTTGCGTTACCCCATTTTTTCCAAAGTTATTTTGTACGTCAATAAAAAATGAAAAAAGAGTATTCACACATTTTCTTATGTACCTACGCGGGTCTTTCTAATGCTTCGTGAAAATGTAAATCTCATTCTTTATTAACGTCCAAAAAAAAAATTTCTTCATTTTTTTCAAGAGCTTTCCAGTAATGTATTATAGAAGTATGCTGCAGTGTGTTATTAAGCTGATAAATTTAGTGAAAAGAACTGCTTTATAATATAATATATTTTTCTAAAGTCACATTCGTCTAAGGTAAAATTATATTATTTGTCTATTAAATATGCTTTATTATAAAGATGAAACATCTCAGAATAATGGCATTATTATATCTAAATTATCGTTTAAACTTAATCTCTTTTGTTAGGTATTAAGGTATACCTACATATGAATGTCAGATTGCTTCAGGAATAAACGAATAATATCTCTACTACTTTCGTATTTATTCTTTTATGGATATAAATAAATTTAATCTTAATATAAAAGCATTGCAAGTAATAAATCAGAGAATTTAAAAATTAATTCTAGATTTCTCAATTTTTTCAATTTTCAAGAGCTTTTAAACAATTAATCTCTTTTTTTAATTACTAATTTACTAAATTAAATTAAAAACTAATAAGGAAAAATATATTATTATTGTTATATTATATTATTATTAATAAGGCAAATATAAAAAGCAAAAGGAAAGTTTTTCGTAACTATATGATATATGTACATTGGCTTGATGGTGTGCAGAAGAAATAATTATATTATTTTTTAAATGTTTAACATAGTAATTTTTTTGCTTTCTAATTGAGTAGATAATTAAAAAATAGAGTTTAATTTAATAAGTTCTTTATTGAAGTCAATCGTATAGCCTTGCTCTCTTCAATTCACTAGTAGGGTCCTTCGCTTCAGAAAAATACATTCAATTTCTGATCGAACAATTTCTTTAATTTTTGGCTCTACATATTAAACGTTATCCTGTCCTAGTACTTTTTCCAATTTTATATGTTATTTAAAAAGAAAAAATGCTCAAGCTAAAAAATTACATGTACAATAAATATTTATACAAATATTGTATATATTATATAATATATATAAAGCATGGTCAAGTACAAGAAATATTGATTTACATTCGTGTTTAATTATTTATAATATCAAAGTAATTTTTACTGGATCTTTATAAGAATACTTCACTTAGTTTATATTAAAAAAACAAACATTTGAACATTCTATAATTGAAAATGTCGTTAAACGACTGGAAATACAATAATATATAAGCGAATGGATGTTGAGTTCTTAATTGCTGCAGAGATAAAACTGTTAGTTTCTATTTTTTTTTCATTGAAACCGTAAGTATTTCAGATTTTATTGCAGTGACAATGAATCGAGATAATTGTTTTTTTTTTTCAAATAATGACTATGTTCATGAATCTTCGTAAAGGACATTGTATGGAAAATCTCAACCAAGCTGAAAGACGTTTTCATCGTCGAGGAATTTTGGAGCACTTTTTTGATGTTGACCGTGCCGCCTCAGAGGCTTTTCTGGTTCGTCGCTTACAACAATTTTGTAGGGTATTAAACCCGCTTCTCGTTTAAACTCCTGTAAAAAAATTTCGCTTAGATTATTTCTAAAAAATTTGAATGAAATTATAGAATACACACCTCTATTGCTTTTTCAATTGGATAAGTCGAACGGACTCCTCGCGAATCCTGCAACACTTTCTCGGCGTAGGCCAGCACCTTTTCGTTGGTTTTGTTAATTATTTCTTTCGTTATAACAGAATCGTCGTTGTCCATTTTAGCCAGTCTCCTCACAGCGTCGTCGTATGCCTAAGAAAATATTTCAACAACTCCGATCACCTAATTGTGTCTAACTAAAATATATAAAGAAATTTATGAAGAAGCTGACCATTTGTTTTTTGAGTACTTTTCCGTAGTGCAATCTATTGTTCCTCGCATCTTCACGCTGTTTCAGCTCCCATTGTTTGTCGAACTCTACTCGCTTGTATCTTTGCATCGTTTCCCAAAGCTTCATGTCCATTTCCTCTTTTTTCCGCTTCTCTCGACTTTCCTCCAGATCTTTCAGCATCTGTTGTGCCATCGCCTTCTTCCGCTCTTTTTCTTCGAGTTTTTTTGCCTCCTTTAAGTCTCGTTCGTCATCGAGCTTCTTTTTAACTTCTTCCATCAATTGATTTTGCTTTTCAATCAATTGGCGCTGCTTTTCCTTTATTTTTGCCATTTTTGCAACTGCAAATAATAGAATTAAAGATAATTTATTTCTTTTTTTTAATGCGTAATTATTGAAAAATTATAATAAAATGATATAAAAATTATAAGGTTACCTAGATGATCAGTCTTTTGCATTTTACTTTCCATTTTTGATTTTTTCTTCTTCATAGTTTCCCTAAGCATTTCCTCTTTCATTTCTTGATATACTTTCATATTTTTGTTCTGAAACTCTTCCTCTTTCAATAAGTTCGATAAGTATTCTTTCCTGTCTTCTATCGCACCGAGGAACATAGTTCTCAGTTCTTCTTTTTTCCTTAACGCCTACAGTAACATATAGATTGTTTATAAATATAAATAACTTTATGACGAACGTAAAGACCTTACAATTTACAATTTTAAATTAAAAAAAAAAAAACTGTACCTCCTCCAATTCTTTGTTCTTTATCTCTTCGATTTCCTTCGCCATATTTTGCGTGTCTTCAAGTTCAGCCTTTCTAATAGCTTCCTCGATCCTCGTTAATTCCTTTTTATTCTGCGCAATCCTGAAAATTGTAGAAGAAATGTGAAAAATAAACAATCTCTAAAAGAAAATTGTATTTAATTTTGGGAAGGATAACCAACTGCTTCTCTAAATTTTCCTTGTTCATTTGAATTTTCTTTGCAACAGCGAGGCGCTTCTTCTGTTCCTCCTCATTAAATTTCTTCACGTCCTCCCTGACCCACTGCGCGTATTCCTCGTCCAGCTTCTTCACAAGCTCTTGCTGGGACTTCTGAAACTTCATTTGCTCGTCCAGCTCTCTGTAAATCTGTCGTCGATATTTTCAAGGCACGTCGAATAAATTAAAGCAAAGTTGGTAATAAATCACTGGCGTTCGCATACCTCGGCCGTTTGAAGAGCTCGATTTATCAGCCTGCACTGCGGTTTTCTGTAAAGCAGTAACTCCTTCGCTTGTTTCACCACCTCGGCTCGTTTTAAAGCATTTTGCTCCGCCAGCTCCTTCATGATTTTTATCCTCTCCTTCTCCTCCCTTTTCTTCCGTGAGAGCAGCTCCTCTCTTCTTCTCTTTTGTATATTCTACAACGATAAAACGACGATAAATGTCCAATGGTAAAATTGTTAGGGGTAAAGTTAGCAAGAAAAAATTTGCGGATAAAAGTCAATCGAAAATTATGTAAAATCAAATTTGCTAAAAAATTTGAACTGAAAGCTAAATTAATTCAAATATAAAAAAAAGTAAGCTGCAAGTTAAATAAACTCAAATTTTCAGAAAAAAATTAATCAAATATAAATAAACTGAAATACCTGTGCCGTGTCGTTCCAATTTTTCGACATGTCGAAGGTAGCTTGCTGGAGCGCGGCGAGCCTCTTGGCCTCCCTTTCGGCGAGCAGAGCGACCCTTTCATTTTCTGTTCCGTAATCGATGAATCTTTGAAATGTACTCTCCGGCACGATCACCGCCAAAGTCCTCTCCGATACCTTTTTTGCAAAAGAAAAGTTAAATCAGAGTAGAATTCTTAAAAAAAGGGATTAAACGTCGCCGAACTTACTTTAGTATTTTTAAGCGTCTGCCCGGGCTTCAACTGATAGACTTTGTGTATCGCCGGACCTTTTTCTCTCATCCGGACCATTTTTGAAGATTTTCCAGTCCACTGGTAATTTTATTACCTCCCGATGGCGAACGTACGAACGCTTCAAATGTCGCAGGTTAAAAGCCATCGCTCCGGACTCTGTATTGTTTAGCTACAGTGGCGCGTTGCTATGGTACATCAAACAATCGCGACGTTCCGGATGGAATGCTGCACGCATCGGTGATTTTAACATTCTCACTCAAAGAATCGTTCAGTACAATAAGGGCTGAAATCGAATTTTTCATGAAAAAGGATGCATATTTTATACCTTATGTCTTTGATTTCAGGATTTATTCGATTGGACAATGGGATTCACGGGACCCAATGAAAAAATCGACGAGTCAAGATTATTTACTCTTTATTATTTTACAAATAATTCCCACAATTGAAACGAAAATCTAAAACTGAAAAATGATAGATAATCAATCGAAACTAAAAGATGGTAAATTTTATATTCCTGCAATTTAAGTGTTTTCAAAAGTAGTGTTTTTTTTTACGATTTTTTAAAACTTTTTTTTCTAAATACTTTTTCTTAAAACCTTTTACAGTCACGTAAGAGTACGCAGCTATACAAGAGACCGCTGCGAATTCTAGTCGATGTTACCCGGAATGTCGTCGAACAGTATGTGTGCTTACAATTTTGAAAAATCAGCAGGTACATCGTTTACTTTTATACATAGCTTTCAATATAACACTCCTTAAAATTTGTTCACCCACGGCCACTCGATCGGCGACGCAATGCAGTGCTTAGAGATCCTCATAGATTCTTAACTGAACAAAACGTGAACATCGATAGAGAAGGATACACGCGTACATACATACACGACAGATGGGTACTTTTACTTTTTTTTCATTTTTTTTGGTCTTTTCCATTTTGTAATCGAGTAAACATAGACGTATTTTGATCAGTTTCCTTTACGTTTATCGGTATTTGCGGTTTTTTTTATGGCTGTTATTTCATGGAGGAGCATCTTTACACGTATATTTAAGAATCGTTTATTCGCACCCAGAAAAAAATTAATAATTTTAACAAAATATGTCAAAGTATGTCAATGTAAAGTCAATGTTTCTTTAAATATCATAATCAACTAAATATCTATTTAAAAGTGTAAAATGAATTTAGTTCCAAAAAAATATACAGTAGATTCAGAGATATAATTTACTTGATAAATCTTTAAAAAAATATTTTGTTAAATTAACTAATTTTTTTAAGTGTGCGTGTTCATATTAGTGTCAATTTTATTCATCTGTACGGCGTTAGGAGCATGCACAATTATGGTGTAGGGCACGATGAGCGCGACACTTGTGCCCGACACACAGCAATACGGCAACATCGAAATATATATGTAACAACAACGGCAACAATGTATACAACAGCTGTGTAAATGCAACAACGATGTGATTTTTTTTCGAAGAGAAACACCGTTACGCTGCGCTGTGTTTTATTCGATCTTTTTGTGATGATTGTAAGGGATTGTATTCACGCTTAATATTTATGAATCAAGGAGAGGTTCTAGTACAAAGTTATTGTAATGATTACATTTGAGGAAACTTATTTTAAATCTTAAATTTGTTGGAATCTCTATGTTAGTTTAATGTAAGGCAAATATTTTGCTAATGTTTTTTATGTGTTTTCTCTCTTTATAGATAATAAAATGAAGATTATTTTAATTAAATATAACTATAGTTTTATAAAATAGAGAATACTTATTTCAGCCCCTTAATGAGATATAAAATAATACCATGAAAGTTTACTGGTGATTAGTGAAAATCCATACCAAATCAGATGGTCTAAGTTGTACTGATTACACCAGTGAAATATTAACGTTCTACATTTAGAAGAATACACTCTATTATATATTTTACTATTTACTATTTATAATATAAAACAGGATATTCTGCAGATAATAATCGAATAAAACACTTAGCAGTGTAAGCAGCATTACAAAAGGTCATCAACATTTAAAGATTCACAGTCGAAAATGTAAATTGTACATATGTGATAAGAGCAAGAATTGTGATATGACAATTGGAAGTCGAATATATCTTGATATATAACTTTCATCAATCCTGATATAACATAATAATAACTACACCTTATGCTCAATATACAGATCATGTATAATAGGGTCATACAGTGTCGGATAAGAAATTGTTACAACGTTGATATGTGAGTCACATACTTATCTCCTTTTTTTTTTAATATAATATACGCACCACAAAAAAATCAACTTGCTCGCTTTTTGTTTATTTATTTCAAAATCTCTGCTCTCGATTCTCGCATTCGATTCACACGATACACGAGTTGCGAGGCGCGAGGCTCGCGCTCCGTGGAAAAATAGCTCTTTTCTCTTCATCATATCTCCCTCTGCATTTCTGTCTCGTTCATTTCGTTGAAAAATAGCTTCTCAAATTTTTTATTTGGTCTCGATTCAATCGGCGTATGAAAAGCGGAGGTGGGTTGGGCGCGCGAGCCCGCATGCGCCCCGGATATCGCGCGAGCGAGGATCCCTCCGTTGGGGATCGTCCGCGGGGCTGAAGGAGGCGACTATTTAGCCGCTTTAAGCTTGGCAGTGAGACATTCGAATTTCGAAAGTTGCACGACTGCTGGCGACGATCGTCCATCGCGATACTTCTGCGGTTCTCGCTACAAGCAGTTT
Organism: Sycophila texana; assembly: GCA_035582955.1. Classification (NCBI taxonomy): domain Eukaryota; kingdom Metazoa; phylum Arthropoda; class Insecta; order Hymenoptera; family Eurytomidae; genus Sycophila; species Sycophila texana. The sequence goes on along the minus strand of JAWWEN010000009.1, from coordinate 17,529,375 downwards.
ATACAGAGATTATTTATTTGCAAATTATAAAAGAAGCTTTACACGCCACTGAGTTTGAAACGACCACTTTTTTCCCCGTGTAAATCTGAAAATGCAGAAATCACTTAGAAACTGTGAATAGTACCGTATCATTAAATACGTAAACGACTTTTCACATACAACAATATCACTATCCAGATTTTCTAAGAGAATTTCGCATTTTAATTTTTTTTAACGATGTTTTTTTTTTTATTATCATTTTTATTATGCAAAATGATATCTGCTTTGTACATAAATTAAGGAAATATTGAAACTTATTAATAATTTAGTTAATTAAAAGATAATTACGGAATTATTCTGATAATTGCAATTCATAAATTAACGTTCGAAAATCAATTTATAATTAGTTTCAATATTACGTATGAATTATCATAAACGACGAATTTCGCTTTATTACATTTCATTATTTTACATTCAATTACGCATGTATTCATACTAAAAACTAAAAAATGTACTAAATACGCAATAGAAATGACGCAACAGTACAAAAATCAGACAGAGTTTACCAAGCGCTACATTTTAGCATACTATCTTAAATAGCTAAAACAAACAAGTCTATACAATCTCCTGGCTGTTGGGAAAGGTAGCAAAGCGGGCCGTTTCTGGATGCAGCGTCGATCTTGTGAGTATTAAAAATAGACGTCTCAATTCCGGGACGCACTTTGCTTTGTCCGTGCGAACGAGCACGACATATCGACACTCTCGCTAAATTGCTGCAACTTTTTTTTTAAGAGGAGCGCTAGTCGTTTCAAGCGTGCGAACGGGCGGGGGGAGCTATGCGATCTTTTTCCCTCTGTCCCTCTTTGTGCGTCGCTTTGAACTCGACGACTGTTCGCGAGCCCCCCGCGGCCCGCACGCTCTTCGGAACTAATAACGAGGCAGTTTCGTAGTGTCTGCTATATATATGCGTGCGGGAAACTGAACAAGCGCTGTACGTCGGCAAGCTTTGCGGAAGCGGAATTTCAAGAGGTATTTCGTTGGTAGAGTGGATCGCTCGTCGTGGAGTGGGGAACGAGAGATGTAGATGTGTCTCTCAGATGAAAATTATATGAAAATCTATTCTAACAAGAAAAAGTAAAGAAACAAAATCCGCAGCTTCGATGCGACAATAATGATAACGAAATTGAAAATGGATCGGAGCGATGAGAAATAATAACAACGAAAATGGAAGGTACAGAACGGACGTAGAAGGTAGACAATCATCGGTTTATAGGAAGCAAAGTAGGAAAGAGCAGAACGGGAAACAGTCCCTACGGCAGACGCCACATCTGTACGATGAAAGAAAGACTCCGGCGACATCGAACTTAGAACTTGTGCGTCTTGTAGAGCCAGACGAGGTTGGCGAGGCGGCCCTCCTGCCTGAGGACCATACGAATGTAGAGACCGGACTGTTCGCCGGTGTCGGTGGTGGGCGGTGGGGGCGGCGGCGGCGGCGGGGTAGGAGGCTTCAGCAGCTCGACGTCCGCCTGGACGACGATGCGGTTCCTCTGGGGCTGGGCCTGGCGGAGTTGCGGGGGCAGCTCCGCCTCGGCGCACGGCTCCTCCTCGATGCTGAGGGACTCGGCGCCGGAGCCCGACCCGGAGGCCTGCTGGTGCTGGTGCTGCGGTTGCTGGTGATGCTGTTGGTGCTGGCCGCCGGCGCCGGGGCTCGGCGTCGCGGCGTGCCGATGCTGCGAGCACTGCGGGCACGGGGCCGCGTCCTCCTGCTGCAGCAGGGCCGCGGCCGCCCCCTCGGCGGCCGCGGGGGCTAGAGGTTAGTTGCTCCCCGAGTGCTGGCGGTGGTCGCTGCCGGAACCGGCATCGCTGCCCAGCGAGTTTAGGGTGATGTTGCTGCCGTAGGGGTCCAGCGACGACTGGACCGACATGCTGCGGCCCTGACGGCGCACGCGGTGCGGCGAGAGCTGCGCCGGGTCCACGCTCGTCGGGTCTGCCTGCAATGGATTGTCCCGTCAGTCGTGGGGCGCTAGACTACCCGGTCAGTGGTAAGGCGCGCGCTCTAGTCAGACGTTGTTCTTCGCACAAAATATTACACTCTTCTGTGAATCGGCTTTGGCATGGTTTTTTTTTATAATTATTAATTTTTTAACGAACTTTTTCAAATACCTTGATTCTTTTTTACACTGGTAGAATATAGGTTTTCGATGCACTCGGTTATGCGATAATTTAATTAAGGTATATTTTTAACAAAGACGCGGTTCGAAACAAGTTGCTCATTTTTGCCAACTAATTTTTTTTTTTAATTAACGATCTTGGAAGATACTTCTGAGAATTTAAAAAATGCATCTGTCAATATAATAATAAAACGAGTGTTTTTGTTAAATTAATTTTGTTTTTAATCGTGTAATAGCTGATAACGGTTAAAATTTCTACCAGAGTAATTGTAAAAACTTTCAGCAATTCTACAATAGATATCAAAATGAACGTGTTATTTACAATTTTCAATAAAATTCATTGGAAATACGAGAAATTTTGTAAATATCAATATTTGAAAAAGTCATCAACATGCAAATATCTACATCTACAGTAATAAATAATACAAGTGATATGGAATAAAATTTTCAAAGCTAATGGAGGTGTACTTTAAAAAACATTTAAATATTCTATCGAAAAAGTAACTACAAACAAAAGTTCAAAAACAAAAATTATAAAAATATAATAAAATATCGTAATATGTACATATTTATAATTTCACCTTATAAATAAACTGAGACTTACATTTTCAATGATCTATAATTAAATTTTCTTTTTTTTTTGTAATTAAATACAGACTATTAGTATGAATGAGTAAAAAATATTAAACAACACAAGAAATGAAAAAAATATTGGTCAAAAAAACCTTTCGCATAATGTTTCAGCACATTGATACAATTAAAGTAAGCAAAATATACCTGATAGGCCAAAGCATTGACGATGATGGTATTGGGCACCAAGCCTAGTGGGTGCACCTCGTGCATGAGTACGTTAGCTGGTATCTTATGAAACTGTATGTACTCGATGAAGTTCCCGATGACGTCCTTGAGGTTTGTGTTGGCGTTGCTGTCGCAGTACTTCTTGCTCCACATCAGCGCGGCCTGCGCACGACACAAGGTCATAAAATGTCGAAATTTATCGCCCTCCGTTATTCCCCCCTGTGCAAATTGCGAGGCGCTCGCTTACCTGGAATTTGGTGAACTCGTCGGCGCGCAGCTCGTCCCGGGCCAGAATTAAGCGCACCACGTGCTGCGGCAGAAGCGTGAAGGACCCCAGATTTAGCACGTCGTTGCCCCTCTCATCGACGAATTCCAAGACCTGGAGAAGAGACGTCCGTAAATTAATGGGCGCCGTAGTTAATTGAGCGGTAGAAGCGCGAAAAATAAGCGTCTAGAGCTTTCTTCGTGTAGGTGCAGATAGACGCGGGCGATTATTAATTTTAGATATCTGCGTCATCTGCCGGAGCGAGATAAGGATTGTCGACAACTTCCGTCGTTTCTACGTTATTACAACTTCCTTTTTTTTGTCGGAGATACAATTATTACTTGCTCTATTCACTCGGCTCTTAACAATGCTATTCAGCCTTTTGTTTACAGACAATACTGCACTAGTCTACTATTATATAATTATCCTTTAAGCCTGTGAGTACTGTACAATCAGTTTCGAAAGTTAGTGACACTTTTAAATTGCTATTTATGATGTCAATTACTATATTACGTGGAATACTATCAACTTTTCATTTTCACTGAATATCAATCATCAAGAGTTATTTGCCGATTAACTTTGCACACATAAAAAATTGTTATTTATCTTGTCAATTAGTATTACGTGATAGTTGCAATTAACTAAATAAAATACTACTAACTTTTAATTTTCAATGGATGCCAAGCAAGCGTTATTTGTCCATTAATTTTGCACATTTAAAGAATTTTTCATTAAATGTAAATTGTTAAAACGTTTGAATGTTTAGACTCTGCAACTTCTTCAGAATTGTTCAATTAAAAAACAGCTCTTCTTACTTATCAACGTTAAATTTTGAAGCAGTCTGTACAGCCTAAATATAAAAATAAAGGAAAATAACAATAATAAAAGAAATTAATTATTTTCAGAAATTTTTATTAGAAATTAACTATACTGTACCTTTTGAACGAGGGACTTGGTGCACTTGTACTGTATGTACCGTTCGGCAGAAGCAAGAAGAGCGCAGACCGTGTCGACAGTGATGCAGCACTGGACGAAGCCTGCACAGGCGCGCCGAAGTTCGTCGAGCCCGTAGTAGTCTGCCGCGTTCATTACACCTGCAATTCAAATTCAACGGATTAGCTGGGATACTAAGCTGGCAAATCTCGAATGCGAAAAGTAAATTAACTCTCTAAATATGAAAATGTTAAAATCACTTGGAAAACGTGAATAGTAACATTTTTTATGTCAAACGTCGTCAATATGTGGACGAATTTTCACATACAAAATTTCACTATTCACATTTTTTTAGTGAATTTTCACATTTTCAGATTTACAGGGAAGGCATGGCATATGCATGGTAGGGCCTACCGAGGAGTGTGCGCGGCTGTAGGGTCACGCATCCCGTGTGTATGTACTCGATCAGCTGACGAAAGACATCCGGCTCGAATTCCTCGATGATCAGCGTGTGGTGCTGGTGCGACTGGGGCTGATGTTGCACCGGAGACAGACAAAGGTGTTACTTGGTGCTTCGGTGGATTTTGCTTTCAGATACACAGTTTATTTTTCTCAGCTATTGGGCTCAATTTATCGGACGTGGAGGAAAAGTTATATTGAAACTTTTATTTCTAAATGGCGCTGAACGAATTATTTACTGCTGTTTTTTTAATAATGTGATGGATTTGTAATGTGATACAAATATTGCAAAATTAATGAATCTACGTGTTTTAAGAATTCAGCTTTTACATACAAAGTAAATTAAAAAGATTTATAAATATAAACAATCACTAAAAAATAATTTTAGAAATGTAAGATGAGGTATATCTCGAAAACTTTCATCCACGCTCGCTTAATTGAGAAAAATTGTACCCATCTAGGTATAAAAAAAGAACTTGATAATTTAATAAAAACACTGAAATTTAATAAATCGATGAAAAATAGGCTAAAACCTTTATAAAAAAAAAAAAAAAACGAAAAGAGAAAAAAAAATCCTAAATGTGCAGCTCTTGCGTCTAGTACTATTTGCACGGCTAATCATCTACTCCATTCAGCTACAGCCTATAAGTATCGAAAATGAAAATAAAAAAAAAAATGGTGCGTGGCGTCGGGCCACACGAAAGAAGCTATGCTTCCGAACTCTTATATGTGGACCTCTTTCTCTCTCTCTCTCTTTCTCTCTCACTATTTAAAAATG
>JAWWEN010000009.1:17512599-17523892 GCA_035582955.1 Sycophila texana | reverse complement strand
TGTGTGTGTGTGTGTGTGTGTGTGTGTGTGTGTGTGTGTGTGTGTGTGTGTGTGTGTGTGTGTGTGTGTGTGTGTAATACACAACGTCATGCGCATGCATGGCAAACTTCTACGTAGCTGTCAGTCGCTCTATTATTCAAGTCCACGTAAACAAACGATGAAAAATGTATTTTAACCAAATGGATGTTTGCCGCGTGTCGTGGGAATCGTTACTCCGTATATAAATGAAACCGCATGAAAAATTCATTGGGAACGTTAATGCTCCGTTATATATATATTTCTATTTTTTTTTTCAAACGAAATTCGATTTGAAATATTCAGCAAAGGATATTGACGCACTTTTTTTATATTTTTTCTTTTTTCTTTTTCAAACAAAATTCGAGTCTGAAAAATTCAGTGGACGCTTTCCACTTCTTTATTTAAACTACGTACTTATCTCAGTCGATTATTATTCATCTCGAGCGCGAGAATCGATCTCAGCCTCCACTGATTTACAGTAACGACCCCACGCATCGTTTTTATAATGCACGATGCTTAGGCGGATAATGGAACGACATTATTTCGGTGCTCATTGCCAGTGCACGTCGGTAAATTATAAGGTGAGAGAAGTAATACGTTCTTACGGACAATTAATTGTGAAGTAAAAGTACACTGAGAAATATACACTGTGAAAAAAGTTCAGTAATCACAACTAACCATTACTTGTTTTAACTAATATGTATATGTTTCATCCAAAATTTGTTTGTTTCAACCAAATATTAGTTGAAACAACTAATTGTTAGTTGTGACTACTGAACTTTTTTTCAGTGTAGATTAAGAAAAACTATGAATTTTCTAGTAACAGAACGACCTATTCGTTTGAGGGACAATTTTCACTAACTTCATAGTAACTTTTAACAAACGTTTTGTATAATGTTTCATACCAGTAGTATACCAATAATCAATAAAAAGTTGTAATATTTTTCGGTGGGATAACATAAATTGTATCAATATTCCGCATACGTGAACAAGTAGGCCACCTCTTTAACAGAGAAATAGCAATTTTTCCAAACATACTTTTCTCAGTGCACATATACAGAAGTGTGAATACAAGATAAGAAAATTGCGGTACTTAATGAAGGCTATACCTCTTGTATGGGAGCCAGCTGCTGCGTGAACCCTGACCGCTACATGGCACACAACATACGGTCTTTTACAATGTGTATACCCAATCGTCTAGTCGCATACTTCTATATTATGCAAAGCACTATATTAGCGGAGAGCCGCGCGCGGACGGCTCGAGCGGGAGTCCAATCCGCGCGGCAGCTCCCCCTCGCACATATCAGCCCTCCCCGACCTCCTCATCGCTTGCAACAACAAAGTTTTGCCCCGGCCACGGTCGCGCGCGACGCAACAAGTCCAGCGGCGCGCGTGCGATCGGACGTACATACACGACCGTCGCGCCGTGATTATAGGCGCCCGCGCCTCATATTCGTATAGGCACGCGCCAAGCGGAGGTACGTACGTATAGTCGGACGGCGAAAGCTTAATTACCTGTTGCGCGGCGTTCTGAAGGTTCAGCAGAGGCTCCGAGCTGCGCTTCAGGAAGAACTTGAGTTTGTTCTCCTTGGGCGGGGGCTCCTTCTTGCGCTGCGGACTCGGCGCCTGGTACAGCATCTTGTGGAAGACCCTGCGTGGGCATGGGAAACGTATATCGATTTTTAACGAGGCGTCAATTGCTTTGATTCGCCTTTCTTGTAGTGTCCTCGCAGACTGATACTATTGGATAAATTGCAATAGTTTCTTGCAGAAGTTACTAGAGCTACAGTAACATTTTTTTAGAGTTGACAGTAAAGTTAAAAAAAAAATACATTGTAATTTTTCTAATAATGTCAGTGTGGAGAGAGATTATTGCAATTTTTAGTATAGGGAACTTTTCTCCGTGAACAAATGAAGAAATTTGCGGTATTGATTTCTTCAAGGGAGATAATAGTGTTTCTTTTGGAAATGCGAGGGTTGAAAGAAATAATTACATGAAATAAAGGGATGATATAGTCAATTGTAGCAAAAAAAAAAAAAAAAAAATTGAAAATTTTTTATGCTTGAATTGATTAATAACAATTTTCAAGTTACTATCTTCTATATAAACACTGAATTAATGACGTTTCATTAATTTAACGTTCAAGGGAAGTTTCATTATAACACTATACAATTAAGGTAATTGCATAGTAATTGCCACTAAGCATACTCTTTTAAATCTAATAATGTGTACTTATTTATCATAAAAGACTGCACATAAAATTTAATTCCATCAACATAAAATATAATTACTTTTATACAATACAAATTATAATAACCAATATTTAAAGTCAAAAACAATCACTTAAAACTCGAAATTCCAACATGCATTTATCGATTAGCTAAATAAGCCTAAAATTTTTCCCACGCATTGCTTAAAGAAAAATCGCAGTATATTAAAAAGAAAAAGATAAGTAAGCTAATTAAAAAAAAAAAAAAAAAACTCACTTGCTCCTGGCGGCGAGCACAGCCTTGACCGCGCAGACCGGCTCCCTAGTCTCGCCGACGAGGAAGGTGACGTCGCAGAGCTCGGGCATGCGTGCGAGGAACTTCATGTCCTCGGCGAGGCCGGTCTTGTTCTCGAAGGTCGAGTTGTCCGGGTCGTCGAGCATGCCGCCCGAGCTCGATGCCTCCGGCATCTCGCCCACCTCCTCCTCCCGCTCCCCCTCGTCTCGACGCAGCTGCTCCAGAAAAACAGACGAAAAGTCACGTAGTACCCCTCCTCTCGCGAGACAAAACCCACCATCACCCTCCCTCCAGTAACAAAACGAAAAAGTCACAGAGCACACTCGTCACGATACCTGTTGCTCGGAGGACCCGGGAGCCCTCTCGCTCGTCGGGCTGCAGCTGCCGCTGGCGCCCCGCGGGAACACCTTGGCGAGCTTGCCCGCACCGCCTCAGCAGCACCCAGCAGCCCTGGCGACGCCCGCCCGGCTCGTGGAGGAAGCGACGCCCGCGGCGTCCTGAGCGCGACGCAGTGCCTCGGGACCTTGGCCAGGAAGAGGTGCGCGCGCTCGGGCCCGACGACGCGTGTGTGTGTGTGACAGCGCGAGGGACGCCGCGCGACCTGACGAGGAGAGCGCGCGGGGGCTCGTCCCTTTCTCGCTTCTCGCTCTCTTGCTCTTCCTCGGCGCCGTCTCGCTAGCCCGGCCGAGGCGCGCACGCACGCCGCTTCTGCGCAGAAGCCCGACCGCGTGCGTGCCGATCGAACCCGCGCGCGCCACCCCCGCCTCGCCACCCCGGGATCCGCTTTTCCTTTTGGCCTGCTGAATTGTGAATGACGCGCGTGTGTGCCCCTTTTTTTGCCACGGTATGAAGGGCTGTGCACTGGGGCATGTTTCGCGCCGGGGGGAGGGGGCGGAAACGCGGCCGAGTTGGGAAAGAAGATGTTTAGAGTGGGAGCGCCTCGAGATATGCACTCATTCATTACTTCTCTTTTGTGTAGCTGCATGTTGATTACTAGAAAAAAAAAAAAAATAAATAAAAAAATAAAAACATCGTTGAGAGTCTGACGTTGAGCATCTGGTTCGTGTGGTACACGCGCGAATTTACTTTTAGTTGTTTTGTGTTTCTTATAAATGTGGAATACAATAAATAATATAAAAAAGATAATTACAATAAATATAACGGCAAATAATGAATAGACATTTTTTAAACAAATTAAATGAGCGGAGGGGTGTAAAGTTTTAAATGAAAAAGTTTTAGTAAAGATTGGAGTACGAGCGGAGCGGAGCTATTGCTTCGGCGCAAAAGCGCAGCTACAGCAGCGACACTCTCGGTCCCGTTCATAACGCGACTGCGCTAGAATAACGAGCGATTTCATTCTCGCTCACCTGCCCGCGCGGCATTCGTTCTTTAATCTATCCCTGGCACTTAATTGCCACTGCTTACGTCGAAAACGCCGTGCTCCCTCTTATTTATCTTAGCGTTTCAAGCACCCTTTTTTTTTTAATGCGGAAGTCTAAAGTGCCTGAATTTAAAAAAAGTCTAGATTTTTGGCGTGTTAAACAAATTTTTCTCTCGTACGAAGTAAAGGGAACGCAGCGTGGGTTTGTTTTACTGGGGAACTAAATGCCGCGTTGATCATTAACTTGTAGCCGTAATTTCGACGAGGTCGCTAATTTAGAGCGCACGATTAAACTCGACGCGCGTTCCCCTTTTGTTGCATTCGTATACGAACTCCGCATCGAGTGTGTATAATTATTTGGATGAAACAAAAAGAGAGTGAAAGAGGAGGCGGTACGGTAGGACTGAAGAATAGACAAAATAATCATCGATTAACATAAAACAACATCGATTTTATTCAACACAAATGCTTGCACGATATCGTAGAGTTTCGTTCATTTTTTTTATCTTTTTGTGATGACAATAGTAGTTTTTTCATTTAAATTCTAACTCGTTTATATTTATTTACACGAAATATAAGGCACGTTCGATATTACATCGATAGAAGCGCGGCACGGCGTCGCGCCCTCGGCAATATCCAAGAAGGCGCCACGTCGCCGCGCTTTCTCATATGTCACTTTCTCTTACGATATGCCACATCCTTACCAAATGTAGAAAATGTTCTGTGTATGCATATGTATAATATACGTATATTATGTATTTATAATCGCTCAGTTATAAAGTTCTCTTAGTTAATTAATAACCTTTCTCTCTCTTTCGTTCTCTTTCTCTCTCGTTCTCTCTGCTCTACTTCATCCATTTTTTTCGCGGCAAGAGCCGTTACTTACAAAGTCGCACTCGCACCGCGCAATCGAGCCGAATCCCCCGTCGCGGTGGGGGCAAAAAAAAAAAGTCGAGAGTCGCTTCGTCGAGTGAACATAGTGTAGGTAATCTTCGACGTCTCCGCTTGGCTGGCGATTACGACGCTCGGGCGGATTCGATCCACTCGGTCGTCCGAATTTACAAAGAGTATTTTATTTCTCGTTTTCATTCCTCGCGACGGGCCCGCCCCCTCTCAATGGGAAAGGGGCGGCCACGAGGCGGAGTATGAAGAAAAAAAGCTCGCTTCGGCCTCGCGATATATTTTTTTACTTTTTTTTCTTTTATACTTTACTTATATCGATTACAATTGTAATTGGCAACTAGTAACGAGCTAATTTAAAGAGTCTCGCAGGTGCTCTACGAACGGCTACCACATACACACTCACGCACACTACTCGTATCTCTATACGGATTCCTTCGCTCGCAGCACCTTCAGAGCCGATTAATACGCGATTTCTTTTTAAATCTCTTAACTTTTTGAGTCGAAAGGTTCTCAAGAGGTCACTCTTTTATTCATTGCTCGCATTTATTATTTCGTAGCGACTTAAATTCTAGTAAACAAACTGGCATTGATTGTGGATAAAATTCATCGTCGTCGTTATCTTACAGAAATGTACAAAGGCCAGCATCGAGTCGCTTCCGCTTAGTTCGTCTCTCAAACAAAATTCATCCACTTCATCAATCTCTCTTTTTTTTCTCTCTCTCTCTCTCTCTCTCTCTCTCTCTCTCTCTCTCTCTCTCTCTCTCCCTCTCTTCCTTTCACTCGTCAATCTCTCTTAATCACGTCGCCGTCGTCGTTTAGAAAAAATACAAAAATAATTTGTCAACGCGTGCGCCGCCGCGCACTTTGAAAGCTGAACGCGTCAAGCCCCGCGACTGTGTCTATGCGTCGGGCGCTCTCGCTCGCCGTCCCTCGATGTTGTCGCTGTTTGCGCGCAGTGGTGTCGCGCGGCTCCCGCGAGGGGACGAAGCAGGACACGCCGGAGGGAGGGTGAACGCTTGCGGCGTCGACTCGTCCGGCTCGGCTCGGTCAGGGAAGGAAGTACAGGTCGGAATGCGGCGTGCGGCGCGGCGGCTACGTGGTGGCCGCGGCGCGCCGCCGCGGGTGGTGCTGAAGCGCCCTCAGGGGCACACGGTATCACAGCTTCGTGGGGTCGTAGTTCTCGAAGGACCACCTCTGGCGCGGCGCCGCCGGCGAGCACTCCTCCATCAGCAGACGCTGCTTACTCTCCGTTATCGCCAGACACTTGCCGCTGCTCTCGTGCCTGATTTGTTTCGTCTGGAAACGACAAGATTGGTTAATGCTTTGATTTATCATTGGAATTGTAAACATATTTTTTTTTTTTTAGATTTTACGTGATTTTGATAGTCTGACTCGTCGCGGATGTTACTACTGATTCTATGTTCGTTTACTCGTGATTGCAGTAGTAACAGTACGCTGTGGTAAGACAGTCTGTACGTTTATCTCATGTTATTGCGTTTTTAAATCATAGTTTGTTAAGTTGAAAAATAAAATAGTCTATTACGTACCAGGTGCGGAAGTCGATTATTTAGCCCGCGGGACGTTTTAAAGAAAGTCGCACGAGCTGAATAGTCACTTACGCACAAGGTAAGTACGATATTTTACAGTCCGAGAGCCGAAAATTCGCATTAAAGTTGCGATTTTGAGGTTAGAGGACTGTAAAATGAATTTTGACAAGATTCTAAATGATTCAAGTGGTCTGACCTGGTACGACTATTACTACTTCTGCAATCCTATTGACGCCAGTAGGAGCAGACAGATATGGCAAGACTTCATTTCATCTAAACTTCTTTCTGATATTACTCTTTTTTTAATTTTCTTCAATTTTGTTCATGTTGTAAAGTGAGTAGTTGATTTGTTTTTATTCAAAGGTACTTTTAATTTTCAAATAGATTTTAGGTGATTTTAATAGTTCAATTATATATAACTGCAACTGTTAATTATTTTCAAATACTTCTTTAATTAATTTCTTTTGCAATTCATTGTTAATAAATAATTGAATAAGTTATTTATTGATTTTATAAATTGTTGTACAGCCTATGTACAGGTAACTGCGTTTACCTCAATAGGAATTACTCATGTAAATTTTTTCTGTTTAATAAACATCAAATATCAAATATCAAATATCAAATATCAAATATCAAATATCAAAAAAAACTGTTAAAAATCATTTTTACTTAAAAAATTTTACTGTGACGGTACATTTTATTTCGCATCCAGAATTTACAACGGAAATCTATTATAGTATATACATTACTGAAAAGCAAATGTTTGCATTGAGAATTTAAATCGGAAATTCTTTAAAAACTTTTTATCCGAACTAAACGTACCGTATCGTATTTTATCCGACAACATTGATCTTCGACTGTAAAAAAAATCTGTCGGAGCATGAAAGGATTAGCTGTGACGCACGATCGAAATTCCGTCACGCTGACCCTCCCCCTTCCACTCTCAAAAAAAAATAAAAAAAAAATAAAAAAAACGAACCAAACGAAAAAAACATATTCACCTGAGGATTATAGGTCCACTGCTGGTTGCCCTTGCTACCGTGGCATGGATAGAGTATAACGTCGTTGCCGCTGTAGTCGAGGCAGGACTCGTCTCTGCGTATCTCCCCGGTCTTGCTCAGCATCCAGTACTGCGGCGTAAAATCGGGCATTGTTAGAAGTGAAACGCGCCAGGCAAATCCTAACGCTGGCACTCGCGCAACGTTCGCTCGTGTGGAATTCAAGCGGCGGCCCTGGTAATTAGCAGGCAGCCCCGGGGGTCTCCTCGCTGATCCCCGAGATCGACTCCGCGGGCTTATCCAATTACCGCCAGGGCCGCTACGAATTTTCCTCCAAATCACTCGCTCGCTCAGGCACGCGCACAAACACACGCTACGTACATATGTATATATAAAACGCATCTAGGCGCAGTAATACCGGCCGCGCCGTGTTACAAGCGTCGCGCAAAGCGCGCCAAGCTCGCATGCACCAAAGCAAAGGAAAGCCAAAAAGAAGTTGTGTAATTAGTTGGATACGATGCTGGGTAATATTGAAACGTGAGACGCGTCATGCGATTTCCAATTAAAAAAACACAAAAAGGCGCTTACGATTCAGCCTTGAGTTTAGTACAGTACATTGAAAGAATTTTCTCGTAAAAATTACGGTGATTTTCCCGTAAAAATTACGTGAAAAAACGTAATCGTGGGGCGGTTGGCAATACCGTAAATTTTTACGGGAAAAGCATCGTAACTTTCGCCTGAATCTTGGACGGTTAATCAAAGCTTTGTAGCTCTGTAATTTTTACGTACGAAAATCCTCTTAATTTTTACATGGTTTTTTCTTGTGAAATTTACAAAGCTTGACCAACCGTCCAAGATTCAGGTAAAAATTACAAGTCGTTTAGTAAAAATTTGATCTGTTTGGGAAAGTTCTCACAGACTGACATTTTGAGAGAAAAATTACTAAACTTTTCAGTAAAATTTGCTATAAATACAGTAAAAATTACAATACTGTCTGGCAATTCTTTACTAAAAGTTTAGTAATTTCTCTCAAAATGCCAGTCTGCGACGACTTTCCTAAATAGTTCAGTAGTTTTTACTAAACGACTTGCAATTTTTACTAAAACGCTTCTCTCGGTATATTGCCAAGCGTCCCACTATTACGTTTTTTTACGTAATATTTACGGGAAAATCACCGTAATTTTTACGAGAAAATTCTCTCAGTGTACAGTGGCAGCCACACAGGGAGAGACAGTAAAAAGCTTCACTGCAGATTCTCGCTTTTTGCTCAGCGAGTCTGGAGATTGCGGGGAAGAGGAAAGTATAGCGATCGGAAGGCGCGCGCAAGCAGCAACTTTGTATCCTGCAGACATGCGCCGTCCTATGGGTCTTTTCGAGGAAACTGAGAAAGCACGGAAGAGGGAACGCTATAAAAGGGACTTCCGGCGTCTTAATTGAAAAGGAGAGGCCTGCACTTCGGCAGTTCTTTCTCGTCCGGATGAACGCAGTCGTTAATCAGCAGCATTCAGGTTACGCACCGCACACCTTTTTCCCCTAAACAGACTCGGCAGAGGATCGCTCGGCTTACTTCGGGATATGGCAAGGGCGCTTTAGGGAATTCGTGCGGGGTGGCGATTAATTAGTTGGACCGAACGGATGATTTTGATGCGATGAGTGATAAAAATTTATGGTACTGTCGGTCGGTTGAGATGATGTTGCTGCATTAGGCTTTAATATGAAAATGGAATTGATGAACTGAGAAAAAAAATTGACTACGTTTGGACTTTAACATATTTATAATTAAATGACGTACTTGTTAATGAATTTACTCTTGAGCGAGTAAAATATTTTTATGAAAATTGAATGGATAAATTCGACATTTCCCAGTAAAAATTGTAATGAATATTGACAAATATTAATATAATTAACTAAGGATATCTGTAGAACAGATTCAAAGTTCAGCAAAATTTCGAAATGAAACGAATATAATATTTTCACGAAAATTAAACGGGTAGATTGCAAAATTTTCCAGTAAAATTAATAATGTAGACTTACTTAATTAGAAAGAGTACCCATTCTCTCTCTGTATAGAACTGATTAAAAGTTCAGCAAATTTTAGAAATGAAATATAAAGTTAAAAAAAAAGGAAGCATCGTATAATTGAATTCGCAAAATCAGTCCACGCTAAAAATACAAAACCGATGTTACACTTTTTCCGAGAAAATCTAAAATTACACGTACCGATGATATACCGAAATCTAAAATTACACCGTCTATTATTTCACTAATTAATCAGCAAAAAAGAAAAAAAGTATCTTTCATACACTCTCAAATCATCGCCTCGGTTAGTCTGGCTAACGTCACTCCCACTGAAAACATTTTGTTAATGAAAAAAAAAAAAAAACAGCGCAGCCTTTCAATAGAAACTCAGAATTAATATACAATACCGTCACCGCGTCGTTATAGGCCGTCCACCTGTAGCTGACGCGCAGTAGCGTAGCTGAAAATAGACCTCCGCGAATCCCTGATTACATACGCAGAAGTGCAGCGAGTTTCGAGAGGAAAAAAAAAAGGACGTTGAGAGCCATACACAGTTTCGTCCCACAGCCTCGATTACCGATCGCTCGGCGAGATAGAAAAAAAGAGAGAAAGAGAAAGAGAGATAACAGAGAGAAAGAAAAAAAAAAAAGGCGGAGGCGTCGCGTGTACCTGATTGCCGCCCTGGTTATGACATTCATAGAAGCCTACAGGCTGATGCAGGTCTTCCGGGTTGCCTGGCGAGTCTATGCACAATCCGCTAGTGAAATGTCGGATCTGCATTTGAAAAATCACGAGTGTGAGATTTACAAGCGGATTCATTCACTCTTCGATTTTTTCCTTTTTTTACATATATTTTCGTCCACTCAAATTGCCCCAAGGAAAAATCTCACATTACACACAAAACAAAAAGTATCAGTCTGTTGAAGGTATCGTAACAAAAAAAAAAAAAGGTCGAACGATGGGCCCTGGTTCAGCTCTCGTTGCTCCAGGTGTGCGTATACATATATATGTGGGGGGGGGGGGAGGGAGTTTGCTCGTGAGGCTGCGGCTACTCAGTAAGACAATGCGTCATGCATTATTTGTTCTGCTTCGGAGGTAAAAAAAAAAAAATAAAAAAAAAGACAGAGAAAGAAAAAAGTGCAGCGTTGGCTTCTCTGGGCGCTGGAAATCGCTGCGGTGCGGGTTAATTAAGTGCGGGCCTGGATAAACTCCGGACGGCCGATAAGCGCCGGATGACGGATCATCGCAACGCCCACCGATTGCTTTTTACCTAATTGCACGCGCGGTCGGATCGACAGGCGGTGCGACCCGGCCAATCGTATTTTTCTTCCGTCTCCGGCGAGATTGCCCCGGCGGCCTTTCATCATCCGGCAGCCGCGTGGGTGCGTTCAAATTGACGCGCTGTTTTTTTTTCATGCGCGGAATTGAAAGCGACGCTGATTTCGTATAGGCGCGAACGATTATAACGATCGGCTTTTCGAGTATACTGAGGCTTTTGTTGATTGCGAGAGATTTAACATTTTGAATGAGATTTAAATGGTCCGCTAGGCAAGCTTGCGGAGCATTGAATGTTTCAATCGCTGCAGCGGATTATGTTTTAAATTACTCGGTTCTCGGGGAAATAAATTTTTCTGTTTTATCAATGATTATTCACTGTTGAATCTTACAACTGATGGAATTTAATAGTATTTTTTAATTATTTTTTTTTTTTTTTTTTTTTTTTTTTGTTAATTGGTTGTTTGTGTGAAAGTTTACATTGTATCTGACAAATGGAATACTAAAAAGTACAAAAAACATATTCTTTCTTCAATTTATAATGCTTATTAAGGAGGCTCGGTGGGTTAATTAAACCTTTTTGTGTAGAATCTCTTTAAAAAAATTCAGAGTACAGTCTATGGTATTATTCATAGGTGTGCAAAAAT
>JAWWEN010000009.1:17489869-17512499 GCA_035582955.1 Sycophila texana | reverse complement strand
TAGATGACTTAAAGTGCACATTATTATTAAATATGAATACATTAATACTTCTACACCATTATTTTCTAATAGTTTGCATAAACAAACAAGCACACCTAATATATTGGCCTGGGATACGGCCCTGAATATGAGCCTCCTTAATGAAGATTGAATTTTATAATCGCGGATTGAAATTTATAATCAAAAGGAAAATATATAAATAATTAATGGATTTGTAAAAACGAAAATATGAGTTGATTAATTTTTAATATCAAATTGCTACAAGAGAATTTAAAAAGTATTTTCCTTGTTTTGTTTAATTATATAAGTAAGTAGATTAAGTCTGTTGTTTTTTTAAATATTTAATATTAAATTTTAATATTATATTTAAGCACAAATTTTAAGCTCGTACTTAATTAATATTATATATATTTATAAGTACTATTATTGTTAATATTGCTACGTTTAAAAAATCTTAATTTCACAAATTATTCCAGGCCGCATTAAAAGATCTGACTAACTCGACTTTTCACAATTTCGACAAAGAATGCCCTCGATTTCCAGACTTCAAGAAGCGAACGCTCGCGTGCATCTGCAAGAATAAACAGTGACAGAGAAAAAAAAGGAAAAAAAAAAGAAGAGAAGAAAAGAAGCGATGCGGAGTAACGTCGTAGTGGCGGGCGCTGAGCTTGTGGTAGGGCGCGCTTTGCGTCGACTCTGGTGCGGCGTCGGCCCGATTAGAGTGTGTACCTGGTTGCCTCCTTGGCGATGGCATGGGTAGAGCCCGGCTGGCTTGTGCAAATCGGCCTTGCGTGCCGGCGAATCCAAACAGGTGTTGCCGCCCTCGCCCAAGTTTCGCACCTAATTGTATCAGGTTAATATCACGCCTCGTCAGACACGTTGTTAGCGCAGGCCCGCAGCGCCCGGGCCCTCCATACTTTCCCCCAATTATCGCCGACGACCTCCCCCCCCTCTCTCGCCGCGCTTCCGTCACGCTCGCACGCCGCTCGTCGATCCCGTGCGCGCACACGAGCAATCCATGGAACGCGACAACACACGACAAAAAAAAAAAATGAAAAAAGAGATACGAAAAGGAACCACGGTGCACGTGAGTATGCACGTATCGCGGAACAAAAGGAGCGCTCGCTTTTAAAAGCTAACGTCGCGCAATAACCGACTATTTTCTACTTTTTTTTTTTAGTCGAGCTTGTCACCGGTACTCTCGATGACAAAAAGTGTACCCCGCGTCTTGCCGATAAAGACAGGCGACGGCGCATCGGAAGCACACGTCGAGTTCTCTATGTCTCGTGCGGTGCTGCTACAAAATAAAGAGAAAAAAATGCATAGAACGCGGGGGTAAAAAATCGCGGGAGGAGAAGGAAACAAAAAAAAAACACGCGCTCGTGTGTACACGCGGAATATAACGGCCGGCAGTGGAAGCGCAGCGACGAGTCACCGGAAATTCCGGGAGGCTCGCGTTAAAAAACAAAACGGATGGCAGCTCGAGAGTGAATAAAAAAAATAAATAAATAAAAAGAGAGTGCACGCGCGTCGGCTGCGGGGGAGGAGGAGGTTCATTAGAGCGCGCGCTCTCACCGGATTTTTGCGCGCGTCCTTCGAGTGAACGCGCGCCGCGCGGTGCTTTGTTGATTTTTTTTCGTCGCTCGTTCAACACGCGAAATCCGCGCGACAGCCTGAAAATGTTATATACATTGATCAAAATCCTCTCGGTGAAAGCCGATTAAGCGCTCTAATGGCCTCCCGTAATTGCGCTAAAAAAATCTCTTTCGAATCCCTTTTTCGAGAGCTGCTGCGTGGTCCACTTCGCTGGATCTAAATGGAGTTAATTAATTTTTTTTTTTTGGCAAGCTGTAAATAAATGATGGATAAGCGTAATGCGCGTAAACTGTGGTCAATCGGATAATCGATTCAGTGGCGACGTAAAAACGTAAATACGTCCTCAGAAGAGAGTTAAAATATTTATAGCGACTGATTTATTAAACTACTAATTCAACCATCTTTCTGAGAGCATTTTGCGAATTAAATACGTGCTCGTAAAAATATTCTTATAACTTTCCCTTATAAATTCTCTTTAAATCGAAAAAACGTAATTAACAATAAAAAAAATAAATCTGTCCTACGTATAAGGATCAAATGAACAATTTTAAATGAATAAAAGGCGTACTACTCGATTCCGTGCTTACAGTTCAGCGAATTGAAAAAAAAAATCTTAAAGGCGTCGAGCTCGTCGTCGCGCTACGCCGCTGCGACATCGGAATAATTCAAGCTCGCGCCGGCGATTACGGTCGGTCCGCTTGGCGTGCCGGCGATAAATCCCGCTGGATGTGCAGTTCGATATTCGGAACCGCGCGCGCGACGTCTCCTACATGATTTAAGCCACGGCCGCGCCCATTCGGGCTCTCGGCATCGCGAATTCCGCGCTCCATCAAGAACCGAACCCCCTCCCTCCCAAAAAAAAAAAAAAAACATTCCGCTATATACCTCCTCGAAAGCGAGCAAAACACCGGCATCGCGGCAAATTGGCCAAAGTCCATAAACTGGGGGGCTTATCTACCGCGTGGTGAAAAAAAATAAAGAAACGTGCGGGCGAAATTTATTTTTTTTTTTTTTTTGTCACCACGACGCGGCTTTATACACGTGCAACAACGAGAAACGCTTTACGCGGCGACGTAAATTCGGTTATACATCGCGGCCGCGAGCTCGGCGATTTATTATTTCCATAAAAAAAAAACTGCGGAGCGCCGTCGAGGATATTGCCCGGGCGAGATTGATTTCGCAATTACGACGGAGCGGATAAATCACGGGAGACGAGACGAATCAATCCGGACGCGAAATTAATGCGCCCGTCCTTTTCTTTTTATTTGCTCCTCTTTTTTTTTTTTTTTTTTGCCTCTCCCCCAGCGGCGTTCTATCGGAAAAGGCTAAACATCTCGTCGGTGCACGTGCAGTATCCCGGCGGAACGAGGGAAGCGCGTCGTTCTGGTGCATCGGACGAAGTCGAGCGCGCGTACACTGGTACTTTTCAGATTTCCGATTGACCACACTCCGGCATGAACGAGCTCGCTGCCCGTCCGTAACGAAATAATAACAATAAATGCGATTGTTAATTAACTGAGCAAATTAATTCGGCGATAAAATCGCGCGGAGGCCCGGCACTCGCCTCATCACTATTCATAATCTCGGGAAATATTAATGTAGCCGGTCTGTGTCAAAACTCATTAGTGCGAAAGTATCGCCAAATTAATTCGCTTCCAAATGAAACGGACGAATAAAAAAAAAAGAGAAAAGTAAAAATATGAGTGTACGAAGAGCTGTCGTCGTGAACGGTGAGTTCGCTGAAATGCCAAAAATCGTATTCAGCAGAGACGATTCCATCGGGCTGGAAATGCGACGGATACGTCACGGACTCCTGCGGCAACATCTGTAAACAAGTGCGATAGAGGGGCGCTGGCGTTTTTCGGTGACTTACCTCGCCGGATGCCACTGCCTCGCCGGGAATGAAGAGCTCCGGGTAAATATTGTCGAGATACCATTTGAAGGACTTGCAGCCGAGCTTTTTCCTCAGCGCTTTACGGTCCGACACGTCCCCGTAATTTCCCTGCCCGGGCAGACAGAAAAGAGAATCGTGAGAAAAAAAAGGGGGCAAAAGAGAGCGAGAGGATCGTAAAGGGACGCCGCGTGTACGTATATATATGCGCTCGGGCGCGCATTTGAGACTCGGCGGGGAGTAAGTGGCGAGAGAACAGCTGCCGTTGAGAGCAGAAATAACAGTGTCGTTTTGATTTCGTTGTAAATTATTGACGTCTGATCAATAGATTTAAGAAATGAAATTTCCCGGCAGCTTGGAACTAGCTACTTTCTTTGATATACGTAAGAACGTTATCTCGCTTTGTGTAAATTTTATTTAAAAAATCAAAGGATATCAAAAAACATTGTTTAAAGTTTCTTTTGTATCAATATATAAAAAAGTTACCTATCGCTTTACAAAATGGAGTCAATTTTAGTGCAAGATATTAAATTACAGCTGAAAGCTGTGATCTACCATTTGACTAAAAAAAAAGAGAAAAAAGAAATCGTCGGATAAAAATGTGAAATAAAAGTTCACGCGGAAGAAAGTGCCCTCGTAAAAGGAAATTATTATTTGTAAAGCGAACAGAAAGACGTCAACCGAGTAGTGCCGTGGGTAAAGTCCGCACTCGCCTCTAACGCGAAGTAAGTGAAGAAGAGGAAGGGAGCCAAGAGAGAGAGACAGAGAGAGAGAAAGAAAAAGGAACGGTAAGATGAGGAGAAGTAGCGAGAAAGGATTTGGCTTGTAACCTTGTCGTGTCCTATCCTCTGATAATAGTACTTGGCGTACTCGTCCAGCCACACTTCGCTGAGCCGTATGCTGTTCCTCTTGAGCACGTTCACGCCGCTGCGCCATTTGTAGGGCGAGCGCTTCCGGAAGATGTGACCCACGTGGGAGCACGGCACGATCTCCAGTGTACCTGCGGACATGCCGACATTTTTAACACCCCGATACAATTGAACGTCCTTCGACTAAAAGCGTCGTTCTGTTCTGACTTCTTTAATTCCGTGCGTCCTTCCACATCGCGAAGAGCCAACTCTCTCCGTATAGATCCTTAATTTTTATTTCTCTCTTTTACAACTCGAGGAGTGGAGAATGCACTCGCGAGTGATTGAAGTTGGGTAGGAAGAAAAAAGTAGGTACACGTACCGCCACACATCCAGGTCTTGAAGGAGAGCTCGAGGTTCTCGCCGCCCCAGATGTCGAAGCCACTGTCGTAGGTGCCGAGGCGCTCGAAGAATTCCCGGTCGATGGCGAAGAGGCCGCCGGCCATCGTCGGTGACCAAACCGGCTCGGCTGGGTTCTTGTGCCGCTTCTTCTCTCGCTCGGGGACCGCGTGCCAGTTGAACTGCGATTCGAAATGAGAAGGCGTTAATTTATAGTCTTCTCTCTTTTTTTTCATTTGGTAATTCCGGAAATTATTACCGGGAAAATTGAAAGAAGGGAAAAATGTATACTTTTCTCTGCGGTGCAAATTGTTTGTTGAGAATCGCGGGCGCGTGCTTATTTTTTAGGACCAAATGGACCAGACTGTTAGTGTTTATCCGCTGCGTGACCACAAAAAAAGAAGTGAGCGAGCATAAACAAAAGGAAAACACAATGCCGAAGTATTACGTTTCCGTACGGCTATCAGGCTGTAAAGCAACGGTGATAAAGGCCGAACGAATAATCATACTAAAAATTGGCCAAAGGCGTGTGTAGAACAAAAAAAAGGAAGTTTTACAACTCAAAAAATATTCCTATCAACGTGCAAAGTGCAAATCAGATAAAATATCACCCAACCGAACCCGCCGAAAATAACACTGGGAAAGCAACGAAAGCGGAAGGGCTTATTTTATGACAGTCAATCCTGAATAAATTGTTCGCTGATAATTCGGCATCTCGTCAATCTCAGCCGATCTATCAATATACGTAGTTTCGGTCGGCCGTAAATGGCCCGTGGGACCTGTGTGGGAGCGCGTGCCCGACCGACCTGGAGGTTCCAATCGAAGCCGCCGACGTTGACGCCGCCGGAGTCGCGCCAGTGGTACTCCAGGGTTGTGTCGTCGATGACGTCGATCACCGGGCAGACGACCGTAGTCTTGTTCCGGGCGATCCGGTCGAGCAGGGGTTCCAACCAGCCCTCCGTGCACTCGCAGTGACTATCCAGGTAAGTGAGTACCGGCGCCTTTGCCACCGCCGCGCCCAGCAATCGGGCTCTGATCAGACCCTCTCGCTTCGACGCTCGGAGAATCTTCACCTTCGGGTAGTTCATCATGTAGTCCTCCAGCTGCCGTTTCAAGTGTGCTGTAAAGGAAAATTACATTTTATTTAAATTGGGTATTGTAAAATATTATTTAATTTTAGGTGAAAACTGATCATTCGCAATTCGATGTGATATTAAAAGGATGGTGTGTGAGTGTGACTATTATTAATAATTAGTTCTTGCTGCGAGACTGTGTCCATCATCCGTGATATTCCTCTTTAAAAAATCTCATAAAAAACTGTGATTGTGGACGATCTTTAAATGAACCAATTAAATTAATTAATTCATTAAGAATTTATTCAGGGAATAGGTGCTATTGTTTTATTTGTTCTGCATCGATTCACTGAATCAGTTTATAAATACCAATAAAACAACAGCTTGTGCATTTATTATAATACAAAGGATTATAATACAAAGAAATTGTTTTATTGATATTTATAAACTGATTTGTTGATGGTAGAAACAGAAGTAAACAACCGTAAAAACGTTAATCAATCTTGTTTATTAATCAATTCGATCGTCGGTTAATCGATCAACTTTCTAATTCTTTGACAATGTCTTATACCTTTTCGGACCGAGTTAACAATGAATCGATTTAACTTTAGAACGGACACAGACAATAAGTATTTTATGCAACGTCTAAAAGTTGATCGCCTTTAATTCAATAAAAATCTTTAAGCGATTCGCTGAGTTCATCTTTTCGTGGAACAAGCATCCCTCGAATCATTATTTCATGCTCCTTAGCAATGCTAAGCGTCCGAGCTGCTATTCCAGGCATACGAGTCGGCCGAATATACAGTCGAATCAATCCTTTTCGGTATGCAAGCTAAAAGTCCTCGAGCTCCGTACTTTGCAAGCCACTCTGGTCGACTCTCGTCGAAGCCGTACCGTATCGAATGTAAAATCATCCCTCCGTAATTTTCACATCCACTACCTCCACTTTCTCATCCCCTCCGCATAAAAAAAAAAGAAATAAAAGATAAAAATAAACCTCGCGAACCTGTCGCAGTAATCCAGCGAAGCTCCAGCCTGATCCCGAAAAAGTCCCGATGAATCGGCCGGGCGATTTACGGGTGACGATTAGATCGATATCGCGCGCCGGCTTGATTTATTCGACTAACGAATGGGCGGCGCGCGCGGGGCCCTTGGCTTAAGATCGCCGCGCGACGCAGTGGGATTATCGGGCCCAAGCCCCCCCGGTAGGTGCGTCCGACGGGATTCGCCCGCGGATCAGCGTGTTCCGACGCGAAAGCGGTTTAGCCGCGCCACAATGCACCGGCAATCGCGCCGTTTCGCCCGCGCGAAATCGCCCCGGCAGCCTATTACCACCGGCGCTGCGAATCTACGCTATCGGCCATCGTCTAATTTGCAACGCCAACATCCCCTCTCGACTCATAACGCCCCGACGCGAGGCTGCATCTCTGACACTGGCAGTGGCGCTCTTTGCCGATGGGTCACTTTGTACGGTGTGCATGTAACGGCTTTGCGTCGCTGGAGAAGATGAGACGCAGATTAAACCAGCATTTTACTTTTAGTATTGCTTTTTTTTACGTCGTGATGTGTTGTCATTGAGTGATGATTAAATTATACGGCTTGGGGAATATTAGAGTACAAGAAAATTAAAAACAGTCATGTTGAAAGTTATTGAACATTCGAAAATACTTTTCGTCGCCGACTGCTCTTATCGGAAAAATTGCAATAGAAGTACAGACACAGGGACAGAAGTGCAGTAAAAATTTCTTACATTTTTTAGGAAACTTTGCAAGAAAACGGTTTTAACTTTTCTAATAACGGCAGAGACCTATGGAAACTTTAAAACTACACTACTGCAATTTTCAGTTACAGATCTTTATTCCGAGTGTAATCTGACATTGTTCAATCGAACGTTTTTAAATTATATACATCATCGTCCATTACAAATTGATCCTTTTTGAAAAATATAAGAATTCGCAGAGGAAATTGAATAAATTATGTCATTTAACTAATTTAAATGGCTACCGCGTTCGTTTCATTAAGCAATAAATTGTTTACGATGAATATAAAATCATATATAAAGCAGACTTACGCATTAAAAATGAAACGAACGAACTTTGATGCAATTAAATAAAGAACAGGATGATGAATTAAACGGCAATTATTTACTTTCATTCTCGATCGCTTCGTTGTGCGCAGAAAAAAAATTTTATATCGTATTAATTAATAAAAATTTTATATCATATTAAAGCAGCATTTTTAATCTCCCAGAATCAAGTGTAACTTTCATTCATAATAAAACATTCTATCTACAATCTCTTCAAGCAGTATCGTGCACGTTCACTCTTCTAGATTAATAAATGATCCCCGAGTTGCATAAAGAAGATCACGTCGAGGGCACACTTTAATAATCTATGAGGCACATAACCGAGAATATGTCACTATTGAAAATAAAGCCAAGTGGTATCCGCGAAACGCTTGAGACTCTCGATGCTACATTAATTCATAACCTCCTCGGCGACGCCGTCTTTCCGCCGGGGCATTAACATTTTCGTCGTTTCGACGAATGAAAGGCAAAACATTTTTTCCTCTCATGCCGCAGAGTTTAACGAATAAACATTTGCCTCGGATAATCCGGACATACGCCGCGGTCCTTTATCTCTCGCCGCTTTAATATTTGAAATAGCTACGAGAATCTCTAGACTGCGTCATTTTTTTCCCACGCCGAGTTATTTATTTCGTCTTCGCGATTACGCGTATACATCTCCCTCGTATCTCGGCCTGACGTCCGCCGCCGATCCGCTCAGGTATATGCGCGTGTAAAGCGTCAGCTGGCGGTAATAAAAATGGCTCAATTTATATCCCACCGCGCGCGAAGCTTTATTATACACATGACGACGAATCCGACGCGATGGATTTATTAAAAAAAAAAAAGAAAAAAAATAGAAAAATGAAGTAGAGACAACAGACGGTGGGGATAAAAGGGCGAAGCTTGGCCGTTCACATAGCAGGAGGACGAGTTCGTTAGTCGGGTATTTCCGATTCTAATTAAAAATAATAAAGAGCCGCGCGACGACGCGCCCCCCGCCGGAGGAATAAAGGGACTCCATTATCTCGCCTCGATGATAAAACAATCAGCATCCTGCGCGCGACCACAGAGTGAGAAAGTGAGGGAGGAGTAGGAGGAGGTGGGGGAGGAGTTGGCGGGGGAGCTTAGCGGCGGAGGCGAGTGTGTTTATGAGACCCGCTTCCGGTCGTGGGGCGAGCTTATCTCGGAGCTTTTAAGGGCTCCGGACTTCGGTCGCCGCGCGTCCGGATTAAACTATCCCGCCCACGCGATTCTTCGCGTACGCGACGCCCGACTAATTAGCTCACTTTGAATCGTCGCATGTAATTGAAAAACATTGAACGAGCGGCGATTCTTTTCCCTTTTACTTTTTTTTTTGTATGAATGTTATGGGCGGACCGCGCGCTAATGGAAATTACAGTCGCGTTAAGCCCGGGTAAAAAATTGATTTGTCATTACGATGTGGTTGGATTTTACTTTCCGTAAATGTTATAACTCTGTACTTCGTGTTTTAATTCAATTTCGCGAAGATTAATTGTTAAAATTCGAAAAGTTTGCTATTGAATTGAAGCGTTTCTTCGCTCGTTCAATACCCTCCGGTTGAAATGAAGCTTTAGAAGGCTTATTTGTAAACAGACTTTCGCGGCGAATTTAAATTTCTACTTTTTTACTGCCCATTCTTTCAGAGTAAAATTTCGTGAAAGCGTATATTATCTAAATTACCTCACAAATGAGTTATAAAAATACCTAATGAGTGCTAATTTCATGGTAAGTGTCTTTTAACGAAGTTATTTTATTCCGGGAAAGGAAACGCAAAAAAAACTAAACTTTCTCGTTAAATATGACGTTGCACGTTCATCGCATTAATTTTATTGCGTTTTAAATAACGTTTTACATAATGTTGGTACAAATCACCTTTTTACATCTGAAAAGACCGTCAAACGCTTTCAAAGATAATCACTGGCATTTCATTCAAATTTGCAATTTACATGTGTACAGCGAAAGCTTCGTTTTCACGCTCCGTATCTTGCTAATTTTTTTTTTTATCTAATGAAATACGCCGGAGTCAGCTTCTTTTTAATTGCATCTCCTGCGATTCCGAAACAAAAACAAAAGGTCGGAACAACTGGAGGATTTAACCCGGAGTCATTCAGAATTTTCATTCAATTACCATAATCATGAGTGAATCCCCGTCCGACCCGATTAAAGCAAAAACAATGACGCGGCACAAAATGCAAACTAGCCTTAAAACGTTCAGGCGTTCCGACACGCGACGTCATACGTACGTGGCTGAAAAAAAAGAAAAAAAAATGAGTAGAAAGAGACGAAAGAAAATGTGTACTCACGCATGTCTGAGAAATCGTCGACCAGAATAATTTCTTGGATGAGATGGCTGGGCGACCTGTCGAGGACAGAGTGCACGGTCCGTAGCAACACTGACCACGCCTCGTTGTGAAAGCAAATAATAACCGCCGTGGCCGGCAGATCCTTTCCGTATCTGTCCGGCTCTTTGCACCTGTAACACACACACATATATATATAGTAAAAAAAAAGAGTAAAATGCAAAAAAAAAGATTTTTTTCCAGCGGACACCACTCCCCGAGCTTTCTGCACTTTAATTTAATGCGCGCGGCGCTCGGAAATGCGTCCGGGGAAATGTTGAATTTAAGAGGTGAATAGAAAAAAAGAGATTTTTTTAGCGACCTCTCGACGGGAAACTCGACGGGAGATATTAAAATGAAGCGCGACTCGTTCGACCGTGTAACGAAAGTTGATGGGCTACAGGTCGTAATCATTTCGGTTTTTTTATTCGGTTATAGATTACCTGCAGTGTACCAGAGGCGATAGCGACCATCGGCGCTTAATGCGATCCCCACCCTCCTCGGGGCCTCGCGAATCATTTTCTCTTTTCTTCTTTCGCGGGGGTGACGTCACCCGCGGCGACACCCGATAGCCGCGGTAACAACGCCTCCGTGGTTTCACTTTTCCTCTCGAATTTGCATGTCGCGCGCGGCAAATATTTACGATTACCGGCGGAAATTTGCCCGGCGTCGTGATTTCTGCCCGCGGATCATGAATATTTATCGTTCAGGCATTCAAAATAATTCCCCCGTGAAATTATGTGAATTTAATAAACAAGACACGACCCGAGGGACGGAGCGCCATTATTATTTTCGCCTCGAGAAAGCTAATGTATGCCGGCCGCGTAATGGGATGTAAGCAGGGACAATGAATAAAATATCCGCTGGGAAAAAAAAGGATGACTTACAACGAGAGCCGACAAATGATTAGTCGACACGAGATACTATGATCGCACGGTTTATTAAAATCGCAATGAACCTCACGGTAATCCCCCGGAATTCGCGCCACTCACCGCGAAACTAAGAAAAAATCGCATTACCCCCGGTGGTGAAAAAATTTACAGCACTCGTAAAACAGAAAGAGCGGATAAGTCGCGAGGATACCCCGAGTGACGAAATAATGCACGGCGAAGCCGTCGCCGGAGGATAATAAAACAGCCGGGTCCCGGGGGAAGATGCACTCGTCGCTCGTGGCACGTAATAAGAAGCCGGTGAGCCGCTTGAAAAATCTCGGACGCGCGCCGTTCGATCTGCACACCGAATCTCGCTTTATTTTTTCGACTTTATGTACACATCGCAAAGGGGAAGAGAGGAGGATCGCCCCGATCGAGGAAATCCGGGGTGGGCTCAAGTGCCACGGCGCTAATTGAATCCGACGCGGACGGCCCGTGGCGCGTCGTTTGATCAGTTTTCATTAAATCTTGCGGCGCTATAGAGATTGCTGTTGATTTATTTTGTCGCGGGGTAGTCTCGCGCGACTTCGGGGGGACGAGAGGCGCCAGCGCGGGAAATTGGAATCGAACGTTTTACTTTTGTCGCTCGCCGCCGTCTATGAATATATATTTCGCTTGAAGAGGCGCAAGCTTCCCCGGGGCTCGGAGGTTTAACGGATTACGGATACGAGTATTTTTACTTTATTTCCGAGGTTCAATTGCTTCTATTGTGAAGCGATCGCGGGGCAACTTCGGAATCCCAGATTCTCAGCGGACATGAGGTGCTGCTTATTTTGCGAGCAAATAAATTACTAATTGGATTTATCCGCCAACAAGAGTTATAATAGTTATTCATTATATCGATTAAGAATATTTCTAGTGCATGCTCTTATTATCATTTCAGTAACAAATTAGAGAGCTTTACATTGTTTGTTATTTTATTCACAATGAAATTTTAATCTCTTACAAACTGTTATTTTTGTACAATCTGTAAGGCTTTTTGCATATATGATTATTTAAAACAATGCACACCTCGAATTAAAATTTAATAAACGAATTTAATTAAAATTTTGTCATAAAAACATTAATATCTCTCTGCGGCTTTTGAATGCTGCTTTGTAATTAAATTTACCTACAAAAATAAAATCGCGTAATTCTATACGCAAATACTATACTTATCCGCACAAAAGAGCGTCATCAAAAAAGTTAATAAGAAGAACGATATTCCCATTAAAATGAACAGCCTCGAGTCTAAAGCAACTATACGACGAAGCCATTAACATATTCCACAGAGGAGCAAGTGTAAGGTCTGCGGATAATCCGTCACGCACGGCTAGGGTGGGAGGGCTTCGCATATCGGAGCCGGCCGCATAAGGGAGGGTTCGACCGCAGGAGAGGCGCGAACAAGACGATGATCGGCGAGCGGCGCGCGCTGACGCAAGGCCGGGACTAACAAGTCGCCTCGTTTGCACACAATTTCGATGCAGAGCCGCCGCAACACGCGGCTCCGATTAACATGCGCTCCCGTCGGCCGGAATCCCGATCAACCCCCTCCCGCCCCCACGTGCCCGCCGAATAAGAAGGTCGGCTTTAACTCGGCGATAAGCGCAGGCGAGGGAGGCAGTCTAACTAACATAATTATCGACGTCTCGAGACAATGGGAGCTCGTTAGGAGCTGCGAAACTATCGCCCGCCGCCGCGGAGGAGTCTGGGGGGTGGCGCAGGGTGCAAACTCCCCGGGCGTGAGCGCGAAGACAAAGGCCGGCCGCCACTCTGTCGCGCGGTATATTGCTTCCTTATTGGAGCCCGGCCAGGCTTTCACAGGCCTCCGGGCTGCGGGGAGAGGCGGACGACACCCACTCCGGGCGCTGAGAATTTACGAATGCCGCGCCTGATGCCGTGCCAGAGGAGAAGCCCGTCAAATTGGGCGACGCCAAGCGGGACTTTGCTAATCGAGACGAATGCGACGGATTTCGGGCAGTGCCACTGCTGTACACCCTCGACGACGAGCCTCTGCACACGATTTTACGGGTCACGCGAACTTTCGCCGTTGGTTTTGGATTTTCTGCGGGTTTATCTTATTATACGCGTACGCGCGGAATTTCTTTTTCTGGGCTTTGTTTGGGTTTATTTGTTTCGGGTTTGTTTTACGTTTCGCGTGTTTATCAAGCGAATTTATTAAAAGATCTTCCTTTTAAATTCATCGTTAATTCAGCGAGACCGGGAAGCGCGAAGTTGTGTACTCCTTTTTAGGCTTGTTCGTTATTAAGCAGCCGCAATTTTAGAAACTTTCAAGGATCGTTAACAATGGAAATTTTTAAATTCAATTTTAACTTTGCGGGAGCTGGGAGTGTCTGGAAGATTATTAAATGAAGTGTATTTTAAGTAGAATTCAATTATACTTTTTTAAATAATGAAAGCTATTTTTATCGATACTTTACGTTTTCAATTACATCTGGATTGTTCCGGCGATGCTTCTATTCTGTAAAGCGCGATATTACCTCGCGGAACTCAAGGCCATTCTATTTAATTAATATGCAGAGAGGTGCACCCTTTCATTTTTGCAATTTCACGTCTTGATCCGGGAGAAGCGGGGTGCGCTTCTCGAGTGCCATTATCTCTTTAAGTTATTTCAGATTGGACCCGCTATATTCACGTGAACTTCTTGGCTTCATGCACCGCGGCTTCTTCATTATTTTCGCGATATCGATCCTCCTTTATTTTAACGCTGCAGACTCCGGGCCGCGAGTTTCGGTATACCCCCGGCAAAAAAAGAACAGATTTTCCTCGTCAAGCCGCCTCGCGAAATCGTGCCGTCGTTACGTCAATAAACTCGTTTCCAATTAAAAACATAAAATGGAAATAATTAGGAGCGAAAGAAAAATTCTTACCGAATGTTTAATTATCGACTCGTTTCTATCGGCGCGGGGCTCTTCCCTCTCTCGGTTCGGGATTTTTCGCGACGCTTTCAGAAAAAAAATATGGGTCAGAGTCTGAAACTCCAAGATTACGAAAACTCGAGTAAAATAAAGGAGTAAAAAAAAAAAAGAGAGAGAAGGATCTCGTAACTCTGGTCTGATGGCGAAACGTCAATATAAGTACGAACTGTTTGCGAAGTGCGCGAACTTCCAGAGATTCTCAACGGACGAAATTGCGTCCTCCCTCCTCTCGCCCCTCCTCCCCTTTCCTGCTCCTCCCTCGTCATCGTCTTGCTAATCGCTGCCTCGACCTCACGAGCGAACGTCCTTCACTTCTCTGAAAACCGCAGCGAGTCCGCTCGGCTAATGGACTCGCGAAAAAACGTCCTTCCATTCCTCTCCCTTCTTTATAGCTACTCAGGATTAAAGAGCGTCGCGCGCGTCTGAAAATGTACGCGGAAATTCGTGTTTTATGTCCGCAACCCTGAAAAATATGTCGGGGAGTTTCGGATCTTAAGTATTCAAAGTCCCATCAAAGATTCACACTATGTTACCCCCCGGACTCAGCGTGACAGGGGCATCTTTGTCATCGTTTTATTATTTTTTTTTTCACGTGCCTCCGCTTTTAGGAGACCGACTGGAGAGATGAATGAACGCGAAGCGCTGTGAAAAATTCAATATCTCATCCGAACGGGGGTTTTTGCGTTACAAGTGGAGAGCGCAGTTTGAAATCGTTTTTAGATATCAATGTACCACTTCGCTTCAGATAGTTTTTAGACCCGGGAGAAAATAGAGTCTCAAATGGATATCGCTTTCTTTTAATTCTGCAGAGGGGAAGAAGAATTGCGGCGAAAATAACAAAAGATGTCAGAAAAAAAAGATTCGGATAATCAAATGATGCCGTGCGGGGGAGCATTCATCAATTTTTATTGGCGACTCGTAAAAATGAAGCGATTTTTTTTTTCTTTAGAAAAAGGAACTTATTACAGAACTTTGGACGTCAGAAGAAGAAAAATATAACACTTGGCGCGAAAGAAAAAAAAAATGGAGGGAAACGTTTTGAAAAATGAGAAATCCCGCATCCGTGCAATTTTAAAAGTGTCATCAGATATAAGTTGGTGGCACTTGTCACGTTCTCAATTCAAGGACGGAAGGAATTTCAGCAAGTTTGAAACATTTTTAATTGTTCCCTCAGTCGGCCACTATTTTCTCGAGACAGGCATTTTTTTTCCTCCAAGACGACGAATAATCTCCGAGATACCGAGGAAAAGTTGGAGCCAAGTGGGGGGAGAAGGTGCCTACCCCCCTCCGGTTGTAACGTATTAATCATGCCAGAAGCATCTCGCGCGCTTATTCCAAGGCCGTTCCTCCCCACCCCGCCCCCTCGGCTCTCCAACGGGAGCCAATTAATTTCGAGAAAGTTCAGGGGGGGGGTCCGCGCGCCGCTGACGCGCCTCGACGCCTCATTCGCGATTCATAAATTACGGCGATAAGGCCCGAAAGGCGCGCGGAGGGACTTTTGTACCGGCGGGGCCGATAGCGCTAAATCACGAAAACTTGCCGGCGGTCCTTCTCGGCGACTCTTGTCCTCCACCCCCTGGGGGGGAAAAATGGCGAGGCGCGAGATAAGCGGCCGGACGGGGGGCTGAAAGGACGTCGGGCGAAAATTTCTCTCCCGCGCCGGTGCGGGGGTTGACACGGAGGCCCTCCGGCGGTTTCGCCCTCCGCGAACGAGCCTCCGAAGGTCAGACGCTCGCTCTCGAGGGCTGCGGGTGCGCGCTAATTTCGTACGTGCCCGAAGTTGCTCTTAATTTGCGGATCAAAGGGAGCGCCGGCTGAGAGATCTTGATGCTTCTTGGGTCGAGTTACTTGGACTTGGATTTCTTGTTTGAATTTCAAGCCGCGCGTTTGCTCGATGCTTACGGTCTACTTTTTCTTTTTGAGAGGGAAAATGATGGCTTGTAGTTGAATATACGTCGAATGTACACTCGGCTGAAGATGAGCCTCGTGGAACGTTTTAGAAGAAAGAAGACGTCACCGCTAAAGATTGGGATCTTTCAGTTTCGGTCCGGGATGGAGCGAGCCTTGAAATTTTCAAGCGACGCTGCAATTTTTTAAGAATCCACTTCCGCTGAGTGTACCCTATATATCAGAGGATTCTGATAAAGTATGAAGTAAAATTGGACAGTTTGGGCTAGTAGTAGTAACGGTGAAATAATTGAATGTTTAAATAGTAATAAGAAATGAATAGAAGATAAATAAAGGTAAGACTTGAAAAAAAAAAAAAAAAATACCGCGTTTAACCACAACGCTTGCTTTGGGCATTTCGTGTTGCCTATTAGCCGACGCACGATTTCGGCGTGACGGCGCGCTTAAATGTGGTTTGGGGGAGAAATGTGCTCTCACGGGTGAGCTGCCCGTTCAAGACGGGCACGCTGTTCTGTCTGCAGCTAGAAGCGCTTCATGCCTCGCAGTTAGTAATGCTAATGAGCCACGATGACCTGCAGCTATATACTAGATTTTTTTTCAGCGTGGAATAACATTGCTCATCGTCTACTGAATTTACATCGATTTATTAACTTTAAATTTATTTCTAGATAATATTATAATGTTAAATTTCAAAATTGATTTTGCAAAAATTAGACGGTTAACATATAATGTCACTTATATATAATCTTTTTGAGATTCTTTAGACTAGCTCATGCTTATACTAAACTAAAGCAAGACATTACGAACATTTTCTAGAGAAACCTTGATTTTATTCACAAATTTAAAAAATTGTTTACAATTTAAAATTTTTGTTTCAACAAACTCTAATCCGATAACAGGAGAAAAAAGAAAAAAATCTCCACGGAAAAGGCACTTAACCCCTTTTTTTTTTTTTTTTTTTTTTTTTGTTACCCTGTCTAATAAACGTTACTTTTCACCGCGGAATAGCGCTCGAATCACAGATACGTGAAAGGCTTTAAAAAGTTCGTGCATTACGGCGTAATTAACCGCCGTACTTTTTATCACGTATAATAACAAGCCCTGCCATTAAAAGCCTCGAACAAGCATCACCGCGTACTTTTCGGAATAAAAGTTTAACGAGCGAGCGAGCCTACATCTAAAGCGAGCAAAAAAAAAAAAAAAAAAGAAAAGCCTCGCACTCACACGTATGTACTCGGTTGGAGCTTCATGCGCGCGGCGAGCGAGGCAACCTCGGCTTAACGATCGCCCGGCCAATTGGAAACGGCCGTATCGCCCGTTTGTTTTTCATTTCGCCGTTCCATTATTTCCGGAATACCGGGGGACGATCCGCGCGCGCGCGCGTCGCGTTAAAATTGAAAAAAGGAGAGCGCATCGTTGATTTTCATGCGTGCGTGGGTGGGGCGGACGTATTTCAGGGCTGCCGGAGGATCCCGCGAGCGTCGGAGATGTCAAAGGAAAATGGGAAAGTCGGAGCCGCACAAAGAAACGAGGCGATCCGCGTCGTCGATTTGTCAACGACTCTCACCGGGGCGCAAATTTACCGAACGCTCTCGCGCGCGATTCGAATCCGACCGACGTTGGGGGGTGAGCGGAGCATTCTCGGCGATGCGGGCAAAATTTCGTCGAATCCACTTCATTTGGATCGCGCGCGACGTCGCTTTGTCACCGCGCGATTCTGTATATACCCGAGCGCAGCTGCGGGAAAAAGCTCCGGTAAATTCGTTGCGTCTGTGCAGCTCGACGACAAAAGTGGATTTATCACCGTGTGCCTCTTGATAATTCAAATTTCAGGAAGATACACTCGTTGAAACGTGGAAGCGTCTGTGGAGAACGTCAATATATAAACGTCGATAAAACGAATAAAAGAAGAAAAGTAAAAGAGGATAAGAAATGTTTCGAGCGTATCGATCGGCGCCTTAATAAACGTGACATCAGTCTGACCTTACATCGATGTTTCCACTTATACTCCGATATCATATCCGCCGGTGCGCGAACTCCCGTAGCGAGACACTATTCTTAAGTTTCAAAAAGCCTGG
The DNA here is from genome assembly GCA_035582955.1 of Sycophila texana. Classification (NCBI taxonomy): domain Eukaryota; kingdom Metazoa; phylum Arthropoda; class Insecta; order Hymenoptera; family Eurytomidae; genus Sycophila; species Sycophila texana. Next base: position 17,494,428 of record JAWWEN010000009.1, on the reverse strand, counting down.
GCGCTTATAGCCACCCAGGCGAATGCACGCCCCGACTAACCCTCTTTATTTTACGCGAACATAACGTCTCGATGGTCGCACTCACGTCGAGGATAGCGGCCGAGACGTGCGCCGGCGAAGAGTTCGCGGGTAAGGAAAATCGCAGTGTAGCGAGCTGCGCCCGGCGGAAGGGGTAGCTAGGGAGGGTGGTGCACGTATACACGCGCACGTGAGACATCGATGCCGGCAACAAATGGAATGGTAAATAGCGAATGGACGTTTCAAAACCCGCTCGTGACCCGCATGCCCAAGTGACGGGTCTCTAACTCCTCGTTTATCTTGTCCCCCTCCTCTCCGCCTCCGCGTGCCACCTACCCCCTCGTTCCGCTGCGCACGCGGGGGTGTACACACATTTGTGCTCCTTTTTTTGGAGAAAATCGATGGATAATTTGTCGACCTCTGATTTTGCGAGAGGTTCTTTCGAAAAAGGGGTAATTCTTTTTGGAATTTTTAAACACGGAGATAAATGTTACGTTAAAAATTACTGCAGTATTTATTAAAGGAAGGACAAAGTTGAAAATGAAAAAAAAAAAAAAAATACTGTATTGGTCAGTAAATATTTATTTAAATTTGGTGCGTTCAATTTGCTGGCACTTAATACCGTTTTACATATTTTATTTAATTTTTCGTGTTTGTTCTTGCTTTAGTAAACACTATCCTAACTTTCAATGTATATGTAATGTTTTTCTGCGCGAAGCTACGAATGAACTCTATTTACTTATTGTTAGTTGAAAAATTAATTTCAAATATTTGGTGCAGTGAATTGTTGGAAAATTTGCGAGAATTCTTTTGAAACGTAATCATTTTATTTGGAATTTGTAAGCTTTCAGCGGAGTCCGTTTTCTCTCATTGTAAAATTAACTTTGTTTATTTAATGGAGTTAATTGTTTCAAATGTTAAGAACGCTTAAACATCGCTGCAATGCATGAAATTACTGCAATGAACAATTTCCAAGTATGTTAAATTAAATAAAAATATATGTACGCACTTGTAAGAGTAAATGAAGCTTTTAATTTTCATAATTATGTAACTAAATTGCAGCTCGCAGTTAATTGAATGCTTCGCGATGTGAGCTTTTACCAACGTTCATAAAGCCTGAAAACACTATCACATCAAAAATTCGATGATTTTAGCAAACACTTTAAAAAAAAAAAACATTCTTCGCTTTTTTACGCTCATTTTTTATTAAACAAACAACAACAAAAAACAAAAAATCCTTCTACCAAAAAAAGCACACAGTACCGCGGCATTATACAGTAATCCTTAAAACAAAGCAGCAGGGACAATGTTACGTTTGCTCGTTAAATCTCGCGGACCGCCGAAAAAAAGGCGCCCGGCACTTTTCCCGTCTAATTACGGCCGGACTTGTTGCTCGTTAGCAGTTCCCCCCCGAAAAAAAGGGCCGCGCACATCTTGCGCGATGCACGCGCGGAACAGCGGAGGATCCGGCGCGCGCGACTCATTGACCCGCTGGCTAATGAGGGGTGCGCCGTCCGGACGAGTGCATCTCCCGAGCGACTCCGAGAAACTCCACCTCCCTCCCTGCGTGCTCACTTGTTTTTCGCGTTTTTCCCCACAGGCAGTGCTTAATTACCCGTGAAATTCGCGAAATTACCGATATATCGCTTCGCCGAGCGCCGGGTGGCAGTAATTTCCCACCCCCCATTGTTCCTCCGCGGTTACTTTTAAAATCCGCTGAGCGCTATGTAAATTTTGAAGCCCAGCCACCCAAGTACCCTCGTTCAAAGACACTTCGAGTCTTTCCTACGATTTAACGCGACAGTTCAATGCGAAGGCGTGCGTCTTCATTGCCGGGAAAATAAACATCAGGAGGAGGAAACGACGCTCGAGGAAGATATCCTCGAACTCGCGTATGAAAAATTCGCACCGCTCGGGCGCTGCCGAGCCGCTCACGGCCATTCATTCTTATTCCCCGACTCGAAGGTTCGACGCGTCCCAGGGGCGCGCATTAGCCGTCATTTGTAACGGAGCGGATTTGCAGGAGCAAAGCGGGCGACCTCGACGTGGAGCTGCGGAGAATAAAGGCGAACGCAGCGGAGAATAAAGGCGAAGCCAGCGGAGAGAGGAGGGCGGTGATTCCGCGTAAACTCAGCCGTCGACTGTCGTCGTTATATTGAGACAGTGAGCGGGCCGTCGAGTTAGCTGCCGGCGCTGCGACGACACGTCTGAGGGAAAATTCTGCAGTCGATTGCACGCGCGCGCGGGGGAACCACTTTAGTCGCGCGGCGTACGGAGAGCAAGAGAGAGAGAGAGAGAGGGAGGCGTGACAAAGAGAAAGGAGGATGTTGAGGAGGGATTCCTACCCCTCGACGTCGACGTCGTCTTCGTCAGTCCTCTTTCGCAACTATGCGACGTCGCGAATACACCGGCCTCCCCCCTTCCCCTCCTCGAGGCTTGACGAGCAGCCAGCCGAGCCAAGTAAGCAACACCCTTTAGAATCTCGAGGCGCGCGACGACGAGGCCTGCACCTGTATGCATAATTAAACGAGATGCTCTCGATGACTTGAAAGAGATGCGACGCTCCCTCCTACCCCCTTGGCTTCTCTCGCTCATTCTTTCTTTAATGTATTTTTTTCTCTCGTCAGTTTGTACGCTGCTGTTTTCCGCGACTCGCGCTCGCTTAGTCGGCGGCTTGCGTATACTCTCTTATTATTTTTTTTCTCTTTTTGCGCGACGCGTTTATATTCATTTAGTAGATTGCGCGCGCGAGTGGCGGCCCCCTCCGCCGCGGTTTTAGTTGTGCGAGACGTGAATTACGACTGAGGAGCTTCATTTCAGCTCACAGAGACTATCTTCTCTGTTGTTGCTCCGCGTCGAAGTTTCTCGTGCGAATTACTTGCATCTTGAAATTTCTCGAGCATCGACCACGGCTGAGACAAGCTCTTCTTCCTCGGCTCAGACGATCCGTCGCTAATTAGTTCACGTAATATACGAGTGTGAATTTTTTATGCGACTCCCGTAAAAGATGGTCGGGTTGAAATAGAATGCGCGTAAGGGTAGATACAAGGCTGCCGTTCAATCTTAACGTATACACGCTCAGGCACTCCGGCAGTCACTAAATTTTGCCGTTTATACACTCGCGGGACGCGTTTGAAAATTTCCGCAACAATTTATATCGCGTCGTAAAAAAAAAGAAAGAAAAGAGAGGGGATCGGCCGATATCGCGAGCAAAAAGTCGTGCGCACGGGGGGCAAATTTATTCAGTGCCCTCCCTCCCAAGTAAGCGTGCACCGCCATTCGCCTAACTTATAGACAAGCTTCGGAAGAAAAAGGTAAATTTCCGGAGGGGCCACGAAAATCGCAACATCGCTCACGGTTATCTCGGCGTATAAATCCGAGTTACAAGAAGCGAGAAAGCCGGGGGAAGGAGGAGGAGCTGCCGGTGGTCGGGGGGGAGTTCGAGTGTACGTCGGGGCGAAATTCGTTAAGGGAAGGAAGCGCCGAGGGAAAGCCTACCTTCGCCGGGAGTGTCAGACACGTCGAATAATGCGCGAACGAGCATTTGTCAGAGTATTTCGACAAGCCCGGGCCTCCGACGAGTCGATTTGCCAGTAAAAACGTCCGCCGGGCTCTCTCTTACTCTCTTGCTCTCTCTTTCTCTTTATCCGTCCGTCTCGTTCCCACGGCCGCCGTCTTGCGTACGTGCGCCCCGCCGACATATAGGCTCTCTTCTCGTTCTCAGTGTATTCTTACGGTGAGCTTGCGCGCCCTACCCGCGATGCGCCTTGAATAATGGATCGCCCGAATAACAAGCCGTCCGCCTAAAGGCGAATGCATACGTACATCCTTCGCGCGTATTTCTTCTCCAAACGCGGAGAGATGGGCGACCGGAACACGAGTCGAAGCTTGCGACTAATTTTCATTTTCATTTACTTTTTTTCAAATTTTTTCTTATTTTCAAGCGTACGTTTCTTGCGAATCAATAATTGAAAGGACATAAAAGATTTTCACGGCAATTACGGTGAGCGATGCAAAAAGCTACATCAACCTAAATAACGTTAAATAAAACATCAAAGTGAAAAAGCTTACAGCTCATCTTTTCGCATTTTTTTTTATGAGCATATTTTAAGATATTTTATGGCGGATTTCGAAGATGCTCCCGGGGACGCTTTAACAAGCATTACTGAAGATTTCAGAAAATTTTTTAATTTTTAGTAACTGTTTTTGAAACACGAAAGCGCACGAATAAATTAAATACTTTATAATAAAATTGGACAAAACATATATTAATTACCATAAACCCGGAAACGAAAGGGTGAGCTTTTAATATACAGGATAAAATAAATAATTTATTCGCGAGTGCAAAGTCCACACGTGTTCTGAATTAAATTAGCCAATCGTAAAGTATAATGCAGCGTACTTATTCACTCGAGGAGAAAAAAAATCGAAATACAAAAAAAAAAAAAAAAAAAAAATTAAATCCGTACACTGAGAGAAATATTCGGTTGAAACAACAACCTCGCGCCGTTAAATGCAGACAACTGCCCCTATTCTATTGA
>JAWWEN010000009.1:17471822-17489769 GCA_035582955.1 Sycophila texana | reverse complement strand
CAGACGTAATGTGCTAATAAAAATACGTTAATTAGTATTTTTTTTATGTTGAATTATTTAATTTTGTGGGTCGGGGTGGGGGAGGTTATATATAGGTATTACGTTTATTTAAATTAACCCATAAAAATATATATATATCGCTTCCCATTTATACTTTGACTCCAATTCACGTATAGCTTATATTTATAACTCTATTATACTATTTAATCTCTCAATTAAAGTTAAAACAATTTAAGAAACGACTTTATAATGTATGTATATACCTATGTGTCAGAATGAGAGACATTGGGTTATAAATTTATAATTTCGTCTATAGAATGTCTATTTCACCTTTGCAAGACTATAATAATAATAATAAGTAGAGGAATTTGACGCGCATCTCTAACCTCAGAAGTCAGAGCATCAGAAGATTGAAGCAAAACTATAAGAATTTTCTAACAAATACGTGCAGATGAAGCATCAACAATAGTGTAAAATATTTGCGGTGGTGTCTTGTTTAAAAAATAGTTTATTATTTTTTATATTTACAGTTTGTGCTAAAAAATGTCATGCGCTACCGAATTTGGACCAGATTCTGGAGGCAGAGTAAAGGTTATGTATTGTTGCGTTTGTTTATTAACTTTGTCCCATTAATGTTTATATTATAGTTATAGTATACATTATTTTAAGGATAAAACTTTGATAATATAATAAATTTTTTTAAATAAATATGCTAATTTTATTTATACTTGCAGGGAGTGACAATTATAAAACCTATTGTTTATGGTAATGTAGCCCGATACTTTGGCAAAAAGAGAGAAGAAGATGGACACACGCATCAATGGACAGTATACGTAAAGCCTTATCACAATGAAGATATGTCAGCTTATGTAAAAAAAGTGCATTTTAAACTGCATGAAAGTTACAACAATCCAAACAGAATAGTTACTAAACCACCATATGAGTTAACAGAAACTGGATGGGGAGAATTTGAAATCGTCATAAAAATTTACTTTCATGATCCAAATGAAAGGCCTGTAAGTATTAAAAATAATTCATGAAAAGGGTTAATTTTGTTCGTATTTTCATTTAAAGTAAATTTTAAAAACTTTTATTATGTAGGTTACTATATACCATATATTGAAACTGTTCCAAACAACGCCTGAATTACAAGTAGGGAAAAAGAGTTTAGTGTCAGAATTTTACGATGAAATTATCTTCCAAGATCCTACAGCTTTAATGCAACATTTGTTAAATTCTACAAAACCAATAACAACTGGTGTATGGAAACATGATACAGATTGTAAGTATATCAAAATATTTACATACAATTATAAGAGACTATTTTATTTTTAAGAAATTGAAGCAAAATTAAAATATTTCAGTTGAAGCAAAAAAGGAGCAAACTCTTAAAGCCATAATGGAAGCTAAAACAAAAATAAGAAATGAAGTGACTGAATACAAAGATAGACTTACCTTGGCAAAAGAAACAATTGCCAAATTTAAAGAAGAAATAGCAAAAATTTCGAAGAATCAAGGAGGTTTATCTGTAACTTAATGTAATCTATTCTAGTAATAATGAATCATCTTCACCGTTCGTTCAGTCATTCTTTGTAAATAATCAGATTTTTATGAAATAAATTTTTCTATTTAAAAGTAAGCAATACGCTAACAGTCTTTATTATCCATATTTTCGATCTGTTTTTTCACACTGATATACATTTTTTTTATATAAATAAAAATAACAATTTAATTCGCAATATGTTATAATACAATTTGTCGTGTATGGCAAAATGTAACAATAGGTACATATAGTGCATGTATGCTTCAATCAGAAAATTTGTACAACTGTACGTCACACTGACGTTTTTACATGAAAAAAGTTGCAACAGTCAAGGACAGAGAACTCTGCGCGTCTGCTTTATGTACAAAAAGGGCGAATTCGCCATAAAATGTGTATAACTGGTGCATCATTTATAAATGTCAATCATACTTCACATAACCTTATAATTGTACGTATAATTTTTATAATATCATAACAAACCGGAAAAGAAATTTAAAATACGAATGATAACGTGCGCATAAAATAATCAACATATTGTAACATGTAGGCTTTCTTCTAATGCAATATAGCGCTTTGCCATTGCGCGGAAGGATTAAAAAATGTCAGGAGTATCCTTTAGAATACCATTGGCTTATCCTTGCATTGGTCAATACAAAAATTGGTAAAGCGCTTTAGAAATTTCGGGTATTCCCTCTTGTAAACGGCTCGAAGAACCGATGCCGGAGCCCATCCGCCGGGATTTACTAAAACAATTTTAAGATAGTCAATCAATTAATGTTATAAAACAGGCAAAATAAATGATTTACATATCATTAATACTAACCAACAGAACAGTATGTAATTTTGCATGTAATATTTTCTCGTTTGATCTCTTCATTTTCTTTGGGTGGATCAATAAAAGTTTGGCAAACAAGGCAAACTGTAAGAGATACTCTAACACATTTTCCAGTATTTGGCTGAAAAGAAAAAAATGTCATTAAAATCTATTTTTTAAAAAATTTGCTTGAAATCTACTTTTATTGGACTAACGGGATAATCAGGATGTTCTGTGCTGTGATTGCAGACAATCCACAAATCTTGCGTATCTGGATCCTGGTCATCCGGTACTTTACGCATGTGCGACCAAAATAAAGCGTCTCTTTGACTTGCAGGCCAAATTCGCTTGTGAGTTTGTAGAAAAACTAGAGTATCTTTAGATATATTTTCTATCACTGTCATGTCTTCTAATGTAGCCTCCCAACCACTTCGGTATTCAGGGCTAAAGAATATTTTACAAACTTCGTGACCAGTTACACCCTTCACCATGTGACATGCCTTTAAAGGGTCAACAACTAGGCCATCAGCCTCTTCCTCCCTTCTGTACATACGCATGTCTCCATCTTCTGCAAATAACTGCCAACTTCCAGCACCAACTCCTAATCGGGCATAGTGTAACTGTTCTAAAGTTATCCTGTTAATCTGCAAATGCGTATATTTAATGAGTACAGAATAAAACGAATTATTAAAAAAAAATTAGTTCAAAATTCAGGAGTAAATTTTTTTTACCTCAGGCCATAGTCGATGTTTTACAGCTGGAGTTGTAGGAGTCGTAGGAATTGTATTTGACTTTTGCTTCAATCTATCTTTAATTTGATTTTCTTCTTCAATTTTATCCAGACCTGTTTCCATAGCATCATAAAATTCTTCATCGCACAATGTGCTATGTGGTCCCTCCTTATAAGAATAAAAGAAATTTTGTTTTTTTAATACCATACACATTTTTTTATGAAAAATTAAAAACTTTCTTGTGCAAAGCGTGTTAGAGAACCTAGTTTGCTGACTAGCTCTTATAAACTGATGATACGGCGTTGCGTGAAATTTTTGAAAGTAAGCCCAGCCATCATGTTACATCATAACATTAATATTCTAGGCTCGCCCGTAAGCCGATAAAAGCAGCATACATAATGATTTTGCAATAGCGCGACTTACATAAAGTTAAATTCTTAATTCATTTTATCATTTAGCGATTGACTCATTGTATTGCATGAGCGTGAATAATAGCGCGAAAAACGCGACTAATTAACTTACTTCGTAATCGGGTCCGCCATGAAAGACTAATCTCGATTTTCCAGAAACAGCTACGTTTGTTGTAATTTGATCTTTTAATGATCTACAGATCTCCTGCAATTTTCGTCGCTTTTCCATTTCCTTTTCCCAACGCTTCCGCCAAGCGTCTTCACGTTGTACCATTAAATCAACACAATGCTGCAAAGTTGCTATCACACCTTCACTTGTGGCTTTGAACGTAATAGCCTCACCTTTAAAATCAATCGCTTGCTCAGCTGGATCAAAAGAAACGTCATCAGTTTTATCTTCAGTCACTTGACTTTTACCCTGTAAATTTTTAGCATTTTCTGCACATTCATCAAAATATTTCTGGAGAGTATCCACTTGCTGCACTAATATGTCTTTAAATGTTTCTATTTCTGCTAACTTTTCTTTTAATCCTCTTACTCCCCTTTTACTAAAACTACCAGCACTTGCTGTTGATTGTGTGTTTGACACTAAAGAAATTGCACTGCCATGACGTTTTAAGCTATTCTCACTGCCATATCCTGATTCAGCCTGTTGAAAATAATATAAATATTAATTTTTATTTCAAATCTAAGAATAAATTAAAGAATTAAAAACTACCTTATAAGACTTTAAAACATCTACCCAATGCTGCCTCTCTTCTGGGCTACTAGCTCTCAGATACCACACCAAACAGTCATTTACAGATACATCAAAACGGCATTCGTCAAATTCATGGGCCTGTGTATATTTTTAAAATTATAAATAAAAAATGCGTTAAAATACAAGATTACCATTTGTAGTAAACAAAAGAATTTTTTACTTTGATATCTGTTTTATAAAGGCTGATAGAACCTCGGCATCCAAAACCACTATCCTGCTCTGATTTGTAATAAGACAGAGTTCCATCCTTCAACACAATGAATCTTGTTTGCCAACCATGAATGTAGTTGGTCCACTTCGATAAATTTCCCTGTAGCTCGGGTACAATCACATCATCTGAGCCTTCATCTTCATCTGCTCCAATATCATAATCCAAAGTTTCATTATTTTGTTGTATCACTTCGGATTCGTCAGTCATTTCAACTCGTATGTTTTTTCTTCTGAAATTTGAAATCGATCTGCAAAAAGACACACGTGTACCTAAAAAAGCAGTAGCTGACAGCGACAAAAACCTTATGAATAAAACATTGGTTTAGTTGCATGACTTAATCAGCATAATATGAAAGAATCAAAAACATAAAAAAACAGTGCAGAACACAGGCCAACATTAGTATTTAGTCTCTAAAAAACGGTTCTTCACGGGAAACATGAAAAATAGAAGGGGAACTGACTAACCTCAAAAGGAGTCGTTGTGACAATGGAATTCCATCTAGCAAACCGACACGCCATTTACGACACAGTACATGGTAAGGTCGAGGACAAAGTTTTTAATATTATTGCGCTGACTTTTCGAATTGGCTACTCGCAAGGAGAGAAAGGTTCGAGCGAAGGCTCTAATGTTGCTCCGTTCACTGGGCCTTGTGTGCAATATTAAAGCTCCACCCACTTGCCACTTGTTACAGGCTACCCCGACTCCGCTCGTCATCCCCCTCAATCATCGCTGATATACTACACGTTCTGCGGGAGCCGAACTCGCGCGGATTTCCGACCTTTCGATTGTAAATAAGTACGAAGCACCCTAAACTGGCCTGACTTTTACACCTATATTAATATTTTAAGAGCAGCGCGTTGCGTTTAGTTTTATATGTGTCACGCCATCAACCGACCACCACAGCTCTACATTCTACAGTTATGCTCGTATTCGGAATATTCGGATTGTGACTGTGTGCGCGAGTATACGTGAGCTGAAGAAAATATATGTGCACTTGATTACGAGTTGGCGACTGATTCAACGTTTAAAAAAGTCGTAAAAACGTCCAGTGAATCAACGTCTCAGACCAACACGTACTCCTTTCTTTCTTTTTTTTATTATTATCGCGTTTGCTGTACTCATAATGGGCTGACTTATAATCTTTACGTGCTTATCGTACGTCGTACGTGAGATATTTTTACACTTTTTTTGTAGGGAAAATTTAGTATACTATCTGTACTAACCTCATTGCACTTGTAGAGGAAACGAAAATAGTCCAGCGATTTTAATGTCATGAAGGAAAAAGAATATAATGAGTCATCCGATCTAACAAAAACAATAACTTGACAGTACAGTGGAGTATATATACTTTAAAATGCAAAAATAAAAATAAGTGTGTTCGCTATCAATTTTATCAATGGGACGATTCAATCATCTGACGAGATGAAACAGTTGGATGGCGACGCGCAGTTTGTATCTTTCATCTGGGCTTTTTAGATTTTACCAGATTTTACCCAATGGATCGTTATAGATGAAGATAATTTTTAGTTGTTCGATTTTAAAAGGAATGAACCAGTATTTTATGCGGTTGAAGCTGAAAGTTCCTATAAACTTTCGACGTGTGAAATGTCCCTAGATAATCGAGCAGGTCACTGTTTTTACCCTGTCGTCAAGAAGTTTTGGAGTAAATTAATAATCAACGCTAAATAAGCCGAGAGCAGCTGTTTTTTTTCGTTTTTTTGTTTGTTACGATCGGAGTGTCGAGACAAAGTTGCATAATTCGATATGCGCAGAAGCGACCGGAAAAATACATAATTCTTGACGAGAATTAAAGCTCCAAAATGAGTAGGATGAGAATGTTGAGGAAAGGGTAAGACTTATTATGCCTCGAAAAGAGAACACGTAAGTTTCTTTATTTTTACATTGATTGTTTGAAAGAGTCAAGTGCATCAGACTAACAATATTTGGAATACAATGTTTAGAAAAGCTAAGACATGGGAAAGAGACAGAAGAAAACGCATGAATGGATACTTCAAAAATTTGTCAGATCTCTTACCTCCACAGTTAGAAGGACGAAAACGAAATAAAATAGATATTCTTATTCATGCTTCCAAGTACATTAAAGATCTTCATAGTCGAACTGATGAATTGTTCTTCAGTCGTGCATCCGATGCTCACAGTAAGTATTTTAAAATCGTACTATTGAAAGTTTCTATTGTAACCTAATATTGGTTTGTTTTTTAATCATTAGAAGAGGAATTGGCTCGATTGAAGAAACTTGTTTCACAATTGATATCTAGAACACAATTACTTTCTGATCTTCTAAAAAATGCAGGAATCACTGTACCAGCAGAACCTGCACTTGAGAAAATATCACCACTCAAGTGGTCGAATAAAATCAATGTTGTTCCTGGATCTAAACCAGCTTCAAAAACTGAAACAAGTGAGAAATTCTAATCTCAAGGTGGTACCTAATTTCTTGTAATAATTTTGTAAATTGATTCTTTCAGATAAAAGAAGGGAGAAGAAAAAGGATAAGAGTTCAAATTCAAAGGGAAATGTAAACAAAGGAACCGTTGAAGTAAACAAAGCTGAAAAGCAATCTGTCCATAATAAATGTTTTCCTGATAAAACTGTTAGTAATGTTGAAAATCAAGAAAATCAAGCTGATAGTAGTACAAGTGAAAAAAATGAAAAAGAGGATAAAATAACATCAAATGAAGAATCTACTAATAATGATTCTTCTCCAGAATCATCACCTCAAAAACCAGAAATTAGTAAGTTTCAATATTTTGTATAATTTATATAAATCATTTAAATAATTTTAATAAATTTCTCAGAAAATCATAAAAAAGTTAAATGGAAAAGTAAAGGAATTGAAAAGAAAGTGATTAAAAAGAGCACAACAGATATTAACAGTTTTCCAGCAGGCACATTAGTATTCCCAAATGGTAAAATAATGCCAGTAGTAACTCCAATGCAATCATTAACATCAAACATCATTGTAAATCCACAACCACGTCCATCAAATCAAATAATTTTGAATAATACTCCACAAGGCCAGATGATTGTAGTGCAACCTTTGCAAACTAATCATTTTCAAACAGTCAGTACAGTGCAAACAATGACTCTTAATGCAGTGCCAAATATTCAAGCTAATATGTTGATAAATCCACAAGATTGGGCAAGTAATGTAAAAACCATTATAAATTCTAGTAAAATTGGAGGTACAAAAGGCATTTTGCCAAAAATTCGAGAAGTAACTGAAACTACTATGACATACAAGGTTCCAATTCCTGCAATTCATAAAGAAAAGTCAGAGAATAAAAATGAAAGTAAAGGGACTTCTTTGCCTGACAAGCAAGGAAAAACAAAAGGCACTTCAAAAACTTTAAAAAATAAGTCATCTAGTGCAGACATTCAAAGTGATTCTAAAAATGTGAAAGATGACACTAAGAGAGATAATGACTCTAAAACTAAATCGAGTGTAAATAAACAGTCAATAAAGCGAAATTCGAATGTTAGTTCAAGTGAGCAATGTGAAACCAAAAAGAAAAAAATTAAGCTTAGTGAAAGTAAGAGTGAAAGTAAACCTGTACAAATAAAGGCAAATGTTATTTTAGAAAGTGCAGTAACATGTAAATCTATTGAAAATTTAAAACAAGTCATAGAAAAGATTGGTGAAGATGTATCTTATACAAGACCACAATCAAATGATGAGCTTGTAAAATCTACTTTGACTTCTGCTCCAGAGGAACAAAGAAGCGACAATAATTTATTAAAAGAGTCAAATAGTAATAAGCCTGAAGAAGAAAAAATAAATTATTCAGAAACTTATGGAGAGAATAAATCATTGAATACAAATGAAACTTTAAAAGTACCTTCGGAAAAAGGTATATCCTGTATATCAGACTTCCCAGGACAATTGGAAAATGATTTTTCAAAGAAAAACTCTAATGAAGTTAGTGAAAATTCTAATGCCAAGAATTCATCTTTAACATCGGTAATCAGAAATGAGCACAATTGCAAATCCACTTCAATGATAGAAAAAAATAACGTACAGTTGACGAATGTAGAATGTAGCATTGATGACAACATCATTCTTTCAAATGATGCTAATCAAAATTGCGCCGTAGAGAATGGACTTGATAACATGTTACAATCAAATAACCAGAGTCAAATAATAGATGAGCAAATACAGCAGGAAAGTAATAAGATTTTCTTAAACTTGGATACAAACACCACAACTACAATGAAATTACAGAACTCAGAAAATAAAATTGATACTGAACCGCCCATATCGACGTCGCCATCTATTAAAATCTCCAACGACGAGGAATCAGATAAGTTGAAAAGCACTGCGAAAGAAGATCAGAATATTATAAAAACTGTATCGTACAGTCCAAGCAATAGTTTTGTACCAATAAATCACAAAACCGATTCTTTGCATTCAGATTTGTCAAACGACATTTTTGCCTCACTGCAAGTACCTTCGAGTTCCAACAATTCAGAGTCGATATCTCCTACGGCAGCTTTCTTAATGGCCTTCCCCATAGTCTCATCCTTGAGCGGTAAAACTGAAGTACTTGACGATGAAATGAAAGATGATTTCAAATACAGCAGTCAAACGCCTCCAATGCTGCTTCAAATTGGCGCCATAGAACCGAATAATTTCAAAATTAATTCGAGAACTTCGGTGAATGAAAGTGTAGAGACTACCGAGGCACCCGAGATAAACATTCAGCCTCAAGTGAAATCTTCAACTGAAACGATTACTACTGCTACCATTTCATCGACGATAACTGCTCCCGTGAAAACACTGCCACGAGTAATCAGCAGCCAAACTCTCACGGAATCGTTTAAAATCATTCCGGTTTCTACAGAGCAAATAAACAGGCAGATGAATATTGAAACGAATAACTCACTGCAATCTCAAGTATCTACCAGCAGTCAGAACGACTCGATAAATAGGGATCAGTCTTCTATGATCACAAACAGCATCAGCAGGTCGTTGAACAGTGACGTTCAAAATTATCCTCTGGAAAACAAGTCTCAGTCTAATTTCAATTACATGAAAGACTTGTCACTGACCTCCATATCGAGTTCCATGGCGAACGACATCCTGAACAAGTATATTTCTACAACTTCATTGTCTACCAATACAATAGCCACGGAAACTTCGAGCAAGTACAACACCATTTCTCAATTTGTTACACAAGAGTGTCAAACTGCGGTGTCGAACTGTGCAAAAGACAATGTGGATCGCAGCAACAACCAGTTCAACTTTTCATGCGCAAATGACATTCCCACCGAGAGGGACCTCTGCAAGCTTCAGATCTGTCCCATGGAGGACTTTACTGATCGCAGCAACAAATATTCCGCAAGGAGTAAAGAGAATTCCTTCTCTAACGTGCCGATACCTTCAAGTTCTCAACCTTCAAACAAGAATATCCAGATGCCCATCAATTCGAGCAGCAATACGAAGGTTCCCATTCAGAATAGTCAAAATACGATATCGACTAATAATTTCCACTCGATAAAGAAACTGGAGAGCAAGGAACCGAGTAACAATTCAGAAGCGAATGTTTACGAGAAGAAGAACCTCGAGATTCCTCACTCAAGCTCGTACGTTGGTGTCTGCGATAATAAAGTAAGCAAAAAGGTAATGCCCCCGTCATCACAGGCAAATGCATCTACTCATAAAATCATCACCTCGAGGTCGAACAATAGCTTTTCGCAGCAGTCGGAGCCATACGTGGGCTCGACCATGACGACTAACTACGAGGAAAATACCTTCGCAAGGACGACAACGACTGCGGCGAGCACCACGTCGAATTTCAGTATTTTATCGTGGACGACATTCTCTCCTCTGAACAGCAATAATAATAATAATAACAGTAGTAACAACTTTCCTCAGTACGAGCAGAACCCCATAGCTACGGATGTACCGAAATCTATCTGCGAGAATTTCAACTACTTGCCTCTACCGAAGGAGAACCTACCCCTTACGAACGCAACGTACTCAGCAGTGGACTCGCAGGCGAAAGCGAAAGTGTCGTTGGACATGCAGAAGCGCTCGTACAATGAACTGAATAAGCCACGAAACATGCGATTATCACAGTCGGTTTCTATGCAAAAGTCCAGCCGCACGCACAACCAGGATTTCAAGACTAAATACAAGTACCCCATGGACGTGGAGTTCGCACAGAACAACAGTTATGCGAGCAGCTTGGATCTAGCTCCTCATCATCAGCAGCCGCAGCAGCAGCCGCAGCAGCAACAGCAGCAGCAGCAACAACAGCAGCAACAGCAGCATCATCAGCAGGGACACGGAAAGGGCTCATCCAACCAGACACTCCACCCGCAGAAGCCTGATAAGACTGGATATATGCTACCCGATTACGATACTCACACAAATTTCAGCTCGGATTCCAGCAACGTACAGTCTCGCTACAGCAATAGTCACGACGTTTATTCTGGAGCGAGCTTTAAGTACGGAGAAAAGAGTCAGCAAGTGCACTCGAAGTACCAATCCTCAACGACGACGCTGCATCCGGATTCACTTTACAGCAACAATAAGCAGCTCGTTCAGCCGCAGCAACAGCAGCAACAGCTTCAGACGCAGTCGAGCCAATCCAAGGCGAAAGATCAAATTCAATCGACGCAGCAGCAACAGCAACAGCAAGTGCACCAGCAGAACACTATGAGGCCACCCGTTAACTGGATGATGACGCCGGAGATTAAACACAATTCCAATATCGCCGATATCATTCTGCCACCGATTGGCAAGGAACTTGATTTTTGTCAAAATAATATCTTTTCACAGGTAAAATTATTTGTCTCTGTACTTTTATTTTAATATATTCTATTTTAAGAGATTTGATAAGTTTAATAATTGAATCTGTGTTCTCTTTTATAGACGCCAACTTATAATCAAAGCAGCACGAATCATCAGTTTTATAATAATTACGAGATGACAAGTCACGCATTCCCAAATATTCCTGTGCTACAAAGTGAAACGAAGAGAACTTCAGATCCGCCTTATTATCCGGACGAACAGGCGTTCTCGTGGTCGCCGTCGAAAAATTTATCACAATCAACGGAGCAGACGCAGTCCCTCAAATCCAATGTACCGGATGCAACGGCGCCACTGCCGACGCTTGTAGGTGATTTAGCCTTGGGTGGCAGCAACAGTCTTCCCGACAAGCAGAACTTCTTATTCGGTCAAACACCCATTCGCTCGAGCACCACATCGAATGGACAGCTGGTGCAGAATAAAAATGGATTAAAGGAGAAGGAGGCTACTACCTCGAGCGGGCGGGACTATCAGGCGATTCTGAATCCTCAAAATCCGCAACATCACAGCTCGCATGGAATGCCGTTCCTTTCGGTCAGTCAGCTAGTGGAGCACGAAAAGGCGGAGAAGCAGCACCAACAGGCACATAATTCTACCAATCAACATCAGCACGCCAGTCACCATAACCACCAGAGCCATCAACAGCATCAGCAGCAACAGGCGCAGCAGCAACAGCAGCCTTCACGAAAGCAGCGTAAGAATAACACAAGCCCTCGAGCGAGCGGAAAGAGGCAAATCGAAATGAGGCAGAAGCAGTCCGCCAGTAGCAGCAATGAACACATACATAGGCAGCACGAGGAGGCTAAGAGCAGCTCCACGACCTCGAGCTTCGCCGATAATAATTATCCACAGCAGCAGCAACAGCAGCAACAACAGCAGCAGAAGTACAATCAGCAGAGCAACGATCAGTGGAGGAACCGAAACTGTAAGAGCAATTACACAGCCGAAGCTTTGATAGGAACGAACAACAGCCACACGGACAACAGTCATATAGAGAAGAATTTACCAAAGTATTCAACGAATTACACGCAGAATAAGCTGCCGAGTAGCCTCAGTACTGACCCCATGGCGATCAATTACTTCCCTAACGTAGCGAACGTAGAGGATTCGAGTGCTGGCTATGGTCAGGTGATGAACCAGAATTTCAATCATTCGTATGCTTATTCATCTAACGCGAACATCTACCCCACCGGCAACTTCATCACCAACATCTCTAACAGCTCGAGCAACTATATGATGTCACTGCACGAGGGAACTCCGGATTATCTGGAAAGTAATAATTTCTTGCTACCACCGAATGTTTCCACAACGTCGATCACGACGCCGCTGCTGAGTAACATGACGGACGTGGCGAAGAGCCATCATCACCATCCGCATCATCATCATCACCACCATCACCAGCCTTACGTTTCCGGAAAGCATCAAAATTGTGACAAGCGTCTGTACTTCAGCCAGCAAAAGAAGAGCAAGAGAAAGGTGGACACCGGCCAGGGCGGCAGCGTAGTTGGCTCCAGCGGCAATGGGAGTAGCGCCACAGTGCAGAATTTTGACTTCCCGATTTCTGGAATTTCGTCGCCTCTCGATGATTATCACGCTCATGCCACGAGCTTCCTTCCACCGCCCAATCCGTTGTATCAGAATCAGACTAATGTCTATGGGAAATCCACTTTGCCGCCTCCGCCGCCACCACCACCGCCGCCTGCATCTGCGTCCACTAGCAGTGGCAGTCAGGGTGTACCGACCTCCAGCAATCCTATGGCCATGACGCAGCATCATGCGTCAACGACGAGCCTTACGAACTTCAACCTCAGCACGATTTTCCCGGAGATTAATGATAAGGTGCGTGATGGTTTTTCCGAACAATCGGAATATTCGAGAGACGTATCATGGTCTGAGTGAATGGCGCGATGTAAAAGCAATTTTTAGCGGATAGTTTACAATTTAAGTTTAGTCATTTAACAATAACTTAATTATCTTATAAGTGGATTTGTTAATTGAGCTGATTACGAGTACTAAACATGGATATTAATGAAGACAATAACAGTTGCTGATAATGATACGATCTTATCTAAATGTACAAGATAATTTTTGAGTGATGAAATTTACTTGCGTAATTTTCCCTTGAAGGTTTTTTTAATAACATCAATATACTGCTAAAAAACAAAATGAAATTAATTAATTAAAGGTACGGTTAATAACGCAGTTTTTATGTTTGCACGTGTAAGGTAGAAAATCTTAAAAAAAGTGAGCATACTTGTCTCTTATTATACCAAAACAGTGTAGTTAAGACTTACTTCTTTAGAGCGATCAAATTATTGATTCTTTCGTCGACGATCTTTATTAATAAAAATTATATTATACATTATTTACATAGAAAATCGTGAATATAAATAAAAATATTTAAAAGAGCTAAGGTAACATTATATTTTCATATAAATATATTACATTAACATTCCAATTTTAAGGTAATAGCTTAGTGGATTAATGGCTATCTGTACCATGTGCATTTTATCAATCGACTCGATAAACTTTCGATAAGACGGCAGCTATGAAATATTTTATCCGACCACTTTTGAATGCTCACGAAGGAATTTGTTCGACCTTGTCTATATACATACTGAATTATTTAGCGATCAACTGAAACACAACTTTTAAAGTGTACTGAAACAATAAACCTTTTTTTTCCAGGTGACTGGTTACAAATCGTCTACGAATGCGATAGCGACGGGTATTGGACAGCCGACGAGTCACGCTTCCACGGTTTATTCGCAGCGCACCAACTATAGTGATCCTCTGGGTCAAATGTCGCAGGTCAATATTTTTTTTTTTATTAAATAATTTAATATACTTTATATTAAAATAAGTCTGCATTTCATATTTTAAAAAAATCTACGTTTAATATTAAAAAAATTAAGATACAAATAAATACTATCTCATTTCCACGTGAAACATTTAATTTTAAGTATTCTCTTGTCTTACAGACTTCGGAATCAACAACTCACTTCAATAACGGCGGTTCGCGTTGACATATCGCTCCCGACGTCGTAAATCTCAGAGCGAGAAATCAACCAATGACCGCTGGACGAAGTTCGCAATTCATAAGCCCGATGCCGATTGTGAATGAACGAAGACAAATTGTAAAAATGTATATATAGATAGGCATTAAGAAAATATATAAGTCGTCTTCTTACACATCAATCTCGACTTTTTTCCTTGTAAAAAAATAAATAATGCAACCTTTGATGAATTTACAATTCAGCAAAAAATTACAAAATTGCTAGAAGTAGAAAAAAAAAAAAAAACAGGAATAGAGTATTCTTCCTGATCCCGTCCGTCAGTTACGTAATAGTACGATATCGCTTAAAGATCAGACACATTGCGCCACATTGTTTAGGAAAAGATCGAATTTTTGTTAAACAATAAAACGATTAAAATGTACTTGTGCCAGTGGCGTTCAAGATTAACGTGTCATACTTTCAAAATCATCAGAACTTTTTTGCTGAAAGGTAGAGTAGTGACAGGCCGGTGAAATATTCTTAGAAAGCGTGATTCAGGTCCAAAATATTCCA
The DNA here is from genome assembly GCA_035582955.1 of Sycophila texana. Classification (NCBI taxonomy): domain Eukaryota; kingdom Metazoa; phylum Arthropoda; class Insecta; order Hymenoptera; family Eurytomidae; genus Sycophila; species Sycophila texana. The sequence continues at coordinate 17,474,896 of JAWWEN010000009.1, read as the reverse complement.
GCATAACGCAACTACGTAATTGTAATTGCCGCACGGTATATGCGGACAAAGCAAACATAGTGCCGAGTGCTCGTGCACTAATTGTACTCGCGAGAATCGGTGATTCACTTAAGGCAGCGTCACCGCTCTCAGGTGGTATCCTGGAGCAACGCACTCGAGTAGTTCATGAAACACTGCTCGAGAGAGTGCAGGAGCACTCGGTAAGCTCGTTCGCCTATGAGAGGAAAAGAAAAGGTCAACTGGCAACGCGTTATCGCGTCGTGTGATTATCGTCTGTCAGCAATGTTTCCTTTAAAACTGACGATCAACTATCGCTCACTATTTTATTGTTGATAAAAATTGTTGTTGACGAATGGATCGCGTAACGGGTGCATTGACGATCGCTGTGATTTTCTCGAAGACGATTGAAAAGTCATATTTCAACGATTTACTGCAATAATAAGAATGCTTAAGAAAATTTACATTTACAATTTAAATTAAAAAAGTGAGTCAATACTAGAAATTTGTTCTGAATAACTAATGAATGTAATTCTTGTGATTTTTGATTTAGCACAATAATTAAAATGTCATGAAAGTTAATTTCAAATCTAAAATAGTCTAGACAGTAAACATCCGTGGAGGATGCACTATTGAAGTAGAAAATAAATTTTTATCTGTACCGATTATAATTCGAGCGTTTAATGTTTATCTATAGTACTTGCATAAAATAAGCTTGTATAGAACTACGAATTATTTCATCGTTAATTGTTATTTTATTTATTGCATTATATATTTTAAATAAAAATTTTATTTTTCTATTAAAAGAAGGTATTTGAGTTCTCGTACAAAGACAGCTTCTAAAATAATTTCTACGTAATTATATTAAAAATATCAAAGCAATCCCTTGACACACCGAAAGATCCTTGACACAGTGATCGTTATTGATGCATTATTCTATTTGATGGGTTATCATCTTAATATCTTTACCGGCGATAACTCACCGATCATTAACCTTCGTCGTATGTCCCTTTCGCGCGCAACAAGCAAATTGCAGTGAAGTGTCGCGGCCGATGCAGTTCTGCAATCTGCAGTTAACATTGCAAACTATCCAATATTAAATGTGTAAGAGCAAAAAATATGAACTTGTACTATATACACGTAAATTAAGGAAACAATACTTAAAAATTATTAGCGCGTTTATGAATTTTATGAAGGCTCAGAGAGAAAGTTAATGTTTTTTTTTTCGAGAATAAGCGGCCTTTCATTGCTCACTTTCCTCTAAAAGCATGTATTTACAAATTTGCACTCCGCTGCACTGCACTTCCGCTCACGAACTACTTAAATGCTTTCATTGTCTTGTATACTTCGTGTAAAAGATGCAGTATTACATCAAGCCCTAAACCTTCTTCTATATAAGGTGACAGTACAAATTTGAATTTTATATTTATCGATTATTTAATTTCACTTCCGTCAGTCATTATAAAATTAACAATCGCAAAAGGAGAAATCGATCTCTCATCACTCTTATAAATCGTAATAATCTATCATCTGTAAGCTAGTATAATCAGATTTATTTTAAACAAGGTATTATCTCCTAAATAATCAAGCTACATCAAATGTGAATGAATGACAAGTGTATCAAGTGTATCGCTCGTAAAAAAGACACGCGCAGATGTAAATACAAGCTGATGCGGGTATGCGAGCACCGAACGGCGGGCTGCGGTGCACGAGCCGCGACCGCAGATAAAGGCCGCGTATCATAAAAGCCGCAGAGTAGTCGAGCGGGTGACTATGTGCTGTCGCTAGGTATACGCGCCAAGAAGAAGGGGAAAGCTCCGGCCGCGCAGTACACCAGTCGCCCCGTGACCACGCGGATCTTCAGTGTCGGCCGATTTACGCGCTCGCACCGCGGCTGATAAGAAAGATGAACGGAGTCGCCCACCGGCGCTTCGGCCAGCAGTCCGATCTCCGCGAGGCGATGGGTAAGTCGATCGGAGCTCGTTAACGAGTATAAATATTTACGGTGCTGCGACGCGCGTAAAAGCACGTGCGACTATATATACGTTGTAAATACGCAATGAATGGGGGGAGCGATTGATTCACTTTTGCTTAACTGCTTTCAGCCGATGATAGGGCAAAGTCATCAGCGGAGGACACCCCGGTTGTCATGGATGGGACGAAGGTCGAGATGCTGCAGGAGCGAATGCAAGTATGTCTTTGATTTTTTTAATTGCTCGGAGTGTCGATAATCGATTTTTAAAAAGGGATTTTCGTTTTGTTGTGTACGAATGTATGAATTAAGTGATATTATGGTTTGTACTTTTGTAAATGCGAAAATTTGGTGAAATTGCCAGGAAATGCGACAGTCCGTCGTGAAAGACTTGGACGCGAGGCTAAATGACGTAATGAGCGAAATGGTTGAAGAATTTCGGGTAAACAGTTCGAAGCAAAATGAGGTACCTATTGCGGATCAGAGGTAAACATTTATTTTTTTTTTTTTTTAATTTAATACAATGAAAGAGCGTATATCCATCTTACAGTGTAATTTTATTATTGTCATGTAGGAGGAAAAGTGGAAAATTGACAGATAAGGAATTTGTTCCAAGAAACTCGTTCCTGACTGACCTTTATGAAATTAATCACATTCGGACCATTTACAATATCTTCGTTGTTATGCTGCTAATCCTCTTCCTTAACACAGCGGTACATGACTACATAGAAACTGGCTCGTGAGTATACTTAATGAAATAAATGTGCATTACAGCGATAATCGAAGCTGCTTTAACAAAACTTAACGTTGGAATGTTTGCGTTTAAATATCTGATTCATGTTCTTTAGTTGTAGTTTTTTTATCGAATGAGTCATGAATTCTGAAGGCTAACCAACGTAATTTTATTAATTTATTTGCATCATTCTATTCATCGATGTGAAGGAAAATCAACAAATGATTTTTTTCTTGTATAATGATCCTTCAAAAAAAAAAAAAAAACATTGATTATAAATCTGCATAAATATAGATATAGGGGAAGGACGGGCAAGACGGACACCTTAAGGAAAAGCAGATAAAAAAATAAATTAAATAATAACAAATAAAT
>JAWWEN010000009.1:17446907-17471722 GCA_035582955.1 Sycophila texana | reverse complement strand
CTACGATGAGTCTAAAAATTTCTATCTGGGCTCATTTTGTCAGGAATATAACATATTTCTAGAATATTTAATAGAAATATAAATTTTATTATAATTTTTCATTTTCAAATTATTTTCCAAAAAAAAATTTTTAGGTATAAACCCCCCTTAATAAAAAAGTATTAAAAAAAAAATTAAAATATTTTATTCTAAATTATTTTTGAAAATCACAACATAATTATCTAAGCAGACATTGATACGTACACTCAATTTGAGTTGATCCTTAAGCCAAGTGAGATAAAATTGAAGATCAGTTTTTTCCATTAAATCATGACTCCAGCAAGCTAACTTTGCAATGATTCGAGATGTCATATTCATAATAAATCCATCTTGTCTGTTTAAAAGATTTAAGAAAGGACCCCATATTGACTCTCGCTTACGATTAGAATGTTCCTTAAAGATTTCAACTCTATTACGATTCTCCTAAAAAAATAAAAGTTCAAGAACATTACAATAGTTATTACTACTTTACAATCATTTTATAAAAAAAGCAATAATCATGTATTACTTGTAACATGTCATCAATCATAGTAAGAATATATTGGATAGTTTGATCCTTAGAAACATGACCCAGTAAATTAAGAAAAGTTTTAGCTGCCTGTCCAGGATTCTCTTTGAGTTGTTTTTCTCTTGCTACTGGATCGGTAGTATCAAACGCTACAATGAAATCGTAATCTTCCTTTGAAATCATCTGCGATCTAGAAAACAATTTATCATCAATGAATAACATCCCACAATTAAAGCAATTCTTCAAATGAATTTTACATACTGATGATAAGACTGCCAGTTGATACGCTGACTCCTAATATCGGCTGCTTGCTGCTGCAGGATGCTGGTCGCAGCAAGCATGTCTGCATAATTTTGGAGCAAATTAGTACCATCAAAAAGAAAAGTCTTAAAGAAGGCAAAAAGCCAATTGTCACGATCAAAAATACTTTTAGAAAAGTACTTTAAAAAGAACACAGACAGCTGAATTGCGTGGGAGGGGCTCGATTGTTTTCACTCTGTTATACTTACCGATATTTTCGTCCGGCAGGGCCGGAATCATCTCCTTAATGTTTGCACGGTCCGTCATGATTGTGGGTCTCCCGGACAGCGAACACTCGAGGACCCTGGCTTCTGCGTTACTCTCAGTTTTATTTGCGCCCAAGAATATCGAACAGCCTCCTGATTTCGTCCCCGTTCGGCTACTCCATGTTCGATCACAAGTCAAGTCACGAGATTGCGAGGCGCCTGAATTTCCTCGCGGAACCCAAGCCAACGTGACGTCACGTGCATCAGCTGATCAGCAGCAGACGATAATTAAAGTCAAGTCGCGTCGGAAAGCTTGCCCTTTAAACGACTTTATCAGCTTTTCTCCGAAATCTCGTAGTTCGAAGCTTTATTAAATTCTATTTTCTTTCATTTCTACTCTGATAAAGGGACATCTGAGCACATATTCAAGTGTACCGCCAATGTACGACCCTCGGCTATCTTCTCGACAGTTCCAACAACACATATATACATATAGCAAATATAGTACACTTGCTGTGCTGAAATCTGAATGCCGTGACCAACATTAACCAATAAATATAGTGGATCGTGGGCATAGATCATCGGCGATAGCGTCGAGGGTGATCGAGGAGAGGTGCCGGAAGAAGAGGCTGGCAAAGTGTGCCACGTCGTAGCGGTGGGAGCGTGGCTGCCTTCGACAGCTAGTAGATCGTCGGGCGCACCTGCAGAAGGTGCAGCTGGCGACAGAATGTTGACCGCCGCCGCGAGTACGTTGTCCAACAACGGGGGCTCCTACAGCAACGACCGGAGCTCCGCCGGGGCTGAGCCAGAGCTCGCCACTGACCTCGCCTCGGGAGGCTTCTTTCATGCTGATTACAAGAAGTGCGTATTGCCTATTGACTTGCTTTTGAATACTGTTTTAACTTCTTTTTTATTGCTGCTGTTTTTATTTTTTATAGACACGATGATCTGAAACAGATGCTCGACAGTAACAAAGATGGGATGAAGCTTGAGGCTATGAAGAGAATTATTGGGGTAAGCCTAGGCTTTGTATTGAATTAAGTTTGTTGGAAATTGGAAATGCTAAATTTATTTAATATCTTTTTAGATGGTAGCCAAAGGAAGAGATGCATCTGATCTTTTTCCAGCAGTGGTGAAGAATGTAGTCTCTAAGAATATTGAAGTGAAGAAGTTGGTTTATGTTTACCTGGTTCGCTATGCAGAGGACCAGCAGGATTTGGCGCTGCTGTCAATATCCACATTTCAACGTGCTTTGAAGGATCCTAATCAGTTGATAAGGGCTAGTGCTTTAAGAGTTCTGTCAAGTATAAGGGTGTCAATGATAGTTCCCATTGTAATGTTGGCTATAAAAGATTCTGCCAGCGACATGTCTCCTTATGTAAGAAAGACTGCTGCTCATGCCATTCCAAAATTGTATTCTTTGGATCCAGAGCAGAAGGAAGAACTCATGAATGTTCTTGAAAAGTTATTATCTGATAAAACTACGCTGGTAGTAGGTTCAGCTGTGATGGCCTTTGAAGAAGTTTGTCCAGATCGTATAGACCTTATACATAAGAATTATAGAAAACTGTGCAATTTATTAGTAGATGTTGATGAATGGGGTCAAGTCGTTATTGTTAATATGCTGACAAGATATTCTAGAACACAATTTTTAAACCCTAACATAAATGTAAGTTACACATTTTTTTTCATTATTTCTAAATGCTTATTGTACATGCATCAATCTATCATCTTTTTAGGAGATAGAAGAAGATGAAGATCGTCCATTTTATGATTCAGATTCAGAATCATCTGTGGCAAAAAAGCCAAAATTCACTCTTGACCCTGACCATAGATTATTACTTCGTAATACAAAACCTTTATTACAAAGTCGAAATGCTGCAGTGGTAATGGCAGTAGCTCAATTATATCATCATGCTGCACCCAGAAGTGAAGCTATGGTAGCTGCTAAGGCATTAATAAGGCTGTTGAGAGGTCACAGAGAAGTACAAAGTATAGTTTTACATTGTATTGCTAATATTTCTATAACAAGAAAGGTAATAACACTTTTAAATTTCTTAATAAATTATGTTTATTTATTTTTCGTTGATTATTAATTGATTTGGTTTTAAAAAAACCTTTTATTTTCAGGGCATGTTTGAACCCTTTTTGAAGTCATTTTTTGTTCGAACATCTGATCCTACTCATATAAAATTGTTAAAACTAGATATATTAACAAATTTGGCAACTGAAACAAGTATTAGTGTAATTTTGAGAGAGTTTCAAACTTACATCTCAAGCAGTGATAAAGAATTTGTTGGTGCCAGTATTCAAGCTATTGGTAGGTGTGCTAGTAACATAAAGGAAGTTACTGACACTTGTCTTAATGGACTGGTTTCTTTACTAAGTAATAGAGATGGTAAGGACTGTTAAAATGCATGTTTTTAAACAAAATTTGCTCTTGTTATTGAATTCCACAAATTTTTTTATAAGTAAAAATATTTAGATTTAGTTTAGTATTATGAATGAAAAAGATTGAATATGAAAATAATTTGTTACAATCTAAAAGCAAATGAATGTTGAATGCAAATTTTTCTGTAGATAGCTTGATTTTGCTAAAAAAGTTAGCATAATTTATTTTTTACTATTTTAGGTTTCAATGGAAATTATATTTCGTATAAATGTGAAGTGGATTTGAAAGCAAGGGCAAAATGTACTTTTTTAATAAAATGAATTCATTTAATTTAAAAAATTGTCCCACGTAGAAGCCATAGTGGCAGAAAGTGTAGTAGTCATAAAGAAGCTACTGCAGAATCAGCCAAATGAACATAAAGATATTATAGCTCACATGGCCAAATTAATGGACTTCATCACAGTACCACAAGCAAGAGCATCTATTTTGTGGTTATTAGGAGAATACTCAAACAGAGTGCCAAAAATAGCACCTGATGTTTTGAGAAAAATGGCTAAAACATTTATTAATGAAGAGGACATAGTAAAATTACAAACTTTAAATTTGGCTGTTAAATTGTATCTGAATAATCCTGATCAAACAAACAAAATTTGTCAGTATATTTTTCAACTAGCGAAATATGATCAAAATTACGATATTAGAGATCGGGCACGGTTTCTGCGATTCTTCATCTTTGAAGATGAAGTCAAGTCCGACAAGAAATTACCTGACTTTGCAAAGAAAATATTCCTGGCACATAAGCCTGCTCCAACTCTTTCATCTAGATTCAAGGATAGCCAATTCCAATTAGGCACTTTGTCCCACTACTTAGATATGCCTTGCAATGGATATAGACCCTTACCACCGTTTCCCGATGTACCTCCGGATCCAACTGTTCGCGACGTTCCTGAATTAACAATTACTCAGGAAGCAAAAAGCACCAGGCATCACGGTAAAAAGGATAAAAAGGACAAAAAATATAAAGAGAAAGAGGAAAGTTTCTATGATGATGATGAAGATGAAAATGAAAGTTCACCTGAAGAAGGTATTATTTTATTTTATTGTACAGATTAATTGAATTAAAATTCAATATTAGCCATTTACACATAAAAAATGTTTTCTTTTTATACATAAAAAATCTATTCTTTTTATACAGATTCAGAAGATGATTCAGACAGTGACAGTGATTCTGATAGTGATTCCAGTGAAGGATGTAGTGATACGTCTGACGAGGAATCGTCTATATCAGACAAATCCGAAAAATCCGACATTGGTAAGAAAAATATGAGGAGTAAAAAAATTGTTAACGTCCACGATGATAAAGAAGATGACGATGACTCCGAGGGTCGTAGTAGCAGCGATTCAGGTAGTGGTTCCGACGAATTCGATAGCGAAGAAGTATCGTCCGATGAATCGGGTCCAAAAGTTGAAGTAGCAAAGAAGCAGCCTAATAAACCGCCACCGAAATCAACAAATAAATCTGAAACAGACAATAAAAAGGAAAAAAACGAGACTCCAAAAAGTAATCTTGATTTGCTTTTGGATTTGGATGATGGTAAATAATTTTCATTTTTTATTTTAAAATATTTTAGAAAGTTGTTTAAAAAAAAAAAAAATTAATTTCTGATAAATTTAAATTGTTTAGTTGCACCCATGACCCCCATAATGACACCGAGTTTAGGAGGTTTCCTCACGCCAATGTTGCCGACTGCAATGTCATCAAATGTTGATGGTGTTAAAGAAGTATCTGCTTCGTTCATTCCAGTAAAAAAGTACGAGCTTCTTAATAAAGTCAGTGGGAGCGGGTTAAAAATCGAGTACAGATTCACCAGATCTCAGCATTTGGTCAGTCCAACTCTGGTTAATATTGAATTAACTTTTACGAATGAATCCAGTGAGGCCATCAAGAATATTAGAGTTGGAAATAAGGTTTGTCAAACATTTCTTAAACGTAAATTTGTCAAGAAAAAATTTCATTTAACATTAATGTTTATCTTATTTATTTTTAGACACTACCAACTGGAATGTCTGTTCATGATTTTTCGCCAGTATCTATACTGCAACCAAATGCATTCTTATCTTGTTCTTTAGGCATTAATTTTAATGACTCCACTCAACCTGCTTCGTTCAGTGTTGATTTCCTGGTTAAAGATGAACAAATATCTCGTAATATTGCGATAAAAGCACCGATTGGAGAGATTATCAGATCTGTCATTTTATCAGACACATTGTTTTTATCTGAGAAAGACAAATTAAAAGGCATGAATGAACACAATGCTAAAATCAATTACTCTGGTGATAAAAAGATTTTGCCTCAGAAAATTCTTGAAGGAGCTAATCTTGCTGTAATATCAAATGATAATGAAAATATCAGGTAAATGAAGTTCATTTACATTGATCACCGTTTTCTTCAGTAATGCAGTTTATTTACTAAATATGTTTTTTCATATACAGGTTTGCAGCTCACACTCTTGCCTCCAAATCATTGGTACTTGTGACAGTGAAAATTGAAGATGATGTTTTAAATATTTGTGTTAATTGTGAGAAGATGGTGATTGGGTCGATGCTGTTGAATGAATTGAAAAGCTTCCTCAAGTGAAAGTGAAAATGGTTAATGATGTATAAAGTTTATATAAGAGGAGCTTGTGCATAATTTTAATACTTATGGAATGTCATTGTACCATATGCAAATATTTTGAACCATAAGCATTTAAATTTATTATTACTCGATAACATATTACTTTTAAGAATTGTCAATTTAAATTTATTATTACTCGATAACATATTACTTTTAAGAATTGTCAATTTTGATTTTTCAAAATTACAAACAATATACTCTCTGTTCTCATTATAATTTATAGATTAACAGTATATATTTTACAAGCTGTACTAGAAAGCAGACTGAGATACGAGTTATACAAATAAATTTGAATATTAAAATTTCTAAAAAAGCCACAGTTTCTCTAGTCTAAAAAAAAGAACATCTTATTAAAGTACAAATATATTATACTACTTTCAAGCAGTCGCCGAAAGTCGACACAGGCAATCGTCATTGAAACCAGAGCGCCGCTCCTCTCGTATCGCCGTCCAAGAATGAACGCGAGAGAAAAGAAAGATAATAAGTAAGTGTCCGCGAAATGACAAGCCGCGACCGAGAGAAATTTCCCGATCTCTCGGCGAAGTAAAGGCCAGTTTTGGCTTGCTCTGCTCCGCGGATCAGGGGACAGGGCCCGAGTGCCCGACGCCCGTCCCAGCGATGATCGCGGCGTGGTAGGGGGGCCTTGCGCGCGAGAGAGAGGGACAGCGCTACGGAGCGAGTGCGGAGTGGTGGCGGCTGCAGGCCCGCGGCGGCGGCAGTGTGCGCGCGTGCAGGGAGCCAGCGCAAAATGGCCGCCCGCTCGAGATGAGAGTGAGTGCGCGCAACGGGGCGCAAGGTGCAGCTGTGCGTCCTCCCTGGAGAAAGTATCCACGGGCGATCCGCGACGGAGCCTCGACAGTTGGCCAGCACCGGGCGCCGGCGCTTCCCCAAGGACTGCGGGCTCGACGTTGCGGCGTAGTCTGGCGCACCACCCACATTCCGCCAGACAGTAGACTCCTTCGGATCAGCGCGCGAGAGCGAGAGAGGGAGATAGAGAGAGTAAGAGCTGCGGCGAGACTATTACTACTCGTGCGTGTCTGTCCTCCCGGCGACCTGCCTGCCCCGGCCCTTGGAGTGTCCCTCGTCCCCGTGGGGTCCCACCTGCAGAGGCTGCGGTGATTAAGGCCGCAGTGGCTGCGGCTGCTGCGCCGTGGCTCCCGTCCGTGTGCCTATATCCCGCCAGACGTATATATTTACAAAAGTGGAATGCGAGTGCTGCTCCGAATTTCTCGTTCCATTTTCCATCTTTTACCGTCTCACCGTCCTCGCCGTCTTCCGTCTCACCTTTTGCATTTATATTCATCTCCGCGGCCCTGCCCGCTGTTTTTGGCCGCATAAATTTTGCTCTACTTATGGCTGTGCTTTAATCACTTGCTGTTTCGGTGCGCCTGCACTCGAATATTTTACAGTGATCTGTGCGGTGAATTGGTTTTTATTTTTATTTTTAATGGTACTACACGGTTTTGCGCTGGTGTGAGGATTTTTCGATCCGTTCTTTTTACACGCAAGTTGGGAGGCTGCTTATTAATCATATTGTAGATGCAAGAAAGTAGGTGTAACTTGATATTATCAAGAGAAAGGTAAACAGCAAGTAATTAGCCAATCAAAATGAACCTGATTAGTCTGCTTTCTCAATGTCAATAAGAAGTTTTTAATACTTTTAAAATAGATTTTAATTTCACTTGGTAACACCTTAAAATAGTATTGTAGTCTCAAATTCTTTGAATCAATAAGTTTTATCAGACGGATTCTCTACTTGCAATGGTGAAATTTGGCACAGTCGAGATATTTAAGATAATTGTTGTTTTAAAATTTCAACGCTTTTTTTTAGATCATATATGTAATACAATTTATTTGTACTATGTTGCAGAAATCAACCGTCTACCAAAAATGAAACTGAATACATTGTAATCACAGGTAAGAATAATATTTCAATTAAAATTAAATTGATTCTTTTATTGAAATGACTGTATTGATATAATAGTTTTTTGCTTAAGTTGTGCTTACTTTTTACAGTTAAATAAATAAATACTTTTTATCATCAAATTATTTATATTGAACATTCAATATCAATTTATTTTAAAATTTGTGAATAATTTTAATTATTATTTACGAATAAATTTTACATCAATTTGTAATATACCGCTTACTTATAGTAAAATTGCTTGATGTTTAGAAAAAAGTTATCGCAGTTCTTTAGTTATACTGAGTAAGCTAACCTTGGTTAATAATTATTTTGATAATTGCTTTACTATATAATTATTTATTTTTTGCAGACTGATCGCCGTCCAAATCTGCCTGCACAGTAATGCCAACGTATCACAATGCGGGTTGTGGCTACCCCAATTTATCAGCAGCTACCCGTCACCAGAACAAGCTTGACGGAAACCAAAATCATCATACCACTATTCCTTCACACATAGCCGTTATTGCAGCTACTTCTCACATCGTTTGTCCGCTCGATCCGCGGCAATCGAACAGTGTCACAACGACACTTTCTACCACAAAGACGATGTCGTCGCCGACGACGACAACGGCTTCAATGCCGGCGACGGCAAACATAACGAGCTTCACGAGCTCGGCTATTCCTAATACAAATTCGAACGCCAACAGTAACTTTTTAGTTGGAAACAACACCAGACATGAAGTCAAGCTCAATGCTATGCCGTAAGTCATCAAAATATTTAATTATCTTCGCTTTTGAAGATATTAATAATAATGAGTAATTAATTTAAAGTCGTTAGAAAGTTACATTTTAGAAAATAAAATGAGGATTGAGTTAAATTTTTATAAATTTTATTCAAGGTGGTTTCACGGTAAGATATCACGCGAGACTGCAGAGCGATTGCTGCGACCGCGCGAGGATGGTTTGTTCTTGGTGCGCGAGTCGACCAATTTCCCCGGCGACTATACGCTCTGCGTCTGTTACCAAGGCAAAGTACAGCACTACCGAGTGAAGTACAAGAACAACCAACTAACTATCGATGACGAGGAATTCTTCGAAAATCTGGCCCTCCTCGTCGAGCACTACGAGCAGGACGCCGATGGTCTTTGCACTCAACTGACTAAATCTCTACCCAAGCAGGGCAAACAAGATTTCTGCGTGGATCCGAAGGCTTTTATTGAGGCTGGTTGGGTCATCCAAAGGGACGAGATCGAGCTGCGCGAGTGCATAGGAAAAGGCGAGTTCGGTGACGTTCTGCTCGGAGTTTACCGCGGGGAACGCGTCGCCGTCAAGATGCTCAAAGACAATAGCGAAGCGGCGCAGCGGTTCCTCGCTGAGGCCAGCCTCATGACTTCCCTAATCCACGATAACCTCGTCAAGCTGCTCGGGCTTGTGTTCAACAATCCTCACATGTACCTGGTTACCGAGTACATGAGCAAGGGCTCGCTCGTCGACTACCTCAGATCCCGGGGCCGTCTCCACGTCTCCAAGAAGGATCAGATAAATTTCGCTTACGACACTTGTGCTGGCATGGCATACCTCGAGTCCAGGCACGTTGTTCATCGCGATTTGGCAGCAAGGAATGTTCTCGTAGCCGAGGACAACTCAGCTAAAGTTTCGGATTTCGGTCTTGCAAGGGACGAAAACTTTTCGCTCGACGGAGGCAAACTGCCTATCAAGTGGACTGCTCCCGAAGCTCTAAAACAAAACGTAAATCAGTTTTTTTTAGCTCAGTGTGCCGTAAAACAATGTAATTGTAAAGTTTTTAATTAACAAGATTAATTCTTTTCAGAAATTTTCCAACAAATCTGACATGTGGAGCTTTGGCATACTCCTTTGGGAAATTTATTCCTTTGGCCGGGTGCCTTATCCACGAATAGTAGGTTTCATTGTTTTTATTTGACTCGATAAGCAATTTAGAAATACTTTTAATTATACAAATTAATGTTTTAGCCACTAGTCGACGTTGTTAAATGCGTTGAAAAAGGCTATAAAATGGAGGCACCGGATGGATGTCCTGTTGAAGTATATGACATCATGAGACAGGTACTTATTTTTTCTCCAGTTTTCGGATTTAAATTCTGTTATCATCTAATTTAATTAACCTTATATTTATATTATATTTAAATTTCTCAGGCGTGGGATCTGCAACCTGAAAAGCGGCCGAATTTTCATGATATCAAAGTCAAACTAGGACAGCTAAAAATCGAGTACACCAAAGGTGTTAATTGAGCCCTGTTTATCTCGCGTGCGAGATACTGCGATCAGTATGGCCTAGTCCGAAGCAACGTCTGCAATCACGAAATTCGTTAGTCGCTTTAAATACTCGAACACGTAAGGAGAAAAAAATCACAATTTTTTTTTCTTTTTTTTTTTCCTGTACATTGGTTAGATGTCCTAATCGCGGCGCTTCTATTTATTACAATATTTTAAGCAAGGGCCAATATCAGTCTTTTAATATATTTATTTTTTTAAATTTTCGCGTCACCATAATATTGACTTGTTATAATGTATAAAATTATCTTTTTTTTTTTGTATAATAGTTTAGTATAGTAATTAACATGAGATCTGTGTCAAAAGCCATGTTATTTACATACTAAGATTACTTTTATCTTAGTAATCGTCAATTTATTCATCTCATTATTTCGATCTGTGGTGTGCTCAAATTCAAAGTAATCTGATTACGTTTTGATTTTCATTTAACTCTTTTTAGATTTCGATCATTACATTTCAGACTTAAAATTTTTAAGTGCAGTTAAACGAAGATGTACAATCCTGTCCTTAGTATTCTACTGAAAGACTATTAGTCAATCGAGAATTTAGCTTCATGACTTCCGCGCACAGCGTTACTTATTCGAAGAATAGTTCAAGATTCAAATCTACCAATGCTTCAAAGTGCCGGTTAACAAATATTCCACATGAAAAGTTTCCAGTACTGTTATCGGCTCTTGTTAAAAAAAAAAAAGAGGAAAATGAGAATGGTGACATTTTATCAATTTACTATACGTACCTTTGCTTGAGTACAATTTTTACAATCGAATATACATCTTTTTACAAGTTTTTACTACAAGCATAAGGAGATTTGAACTGAAAATCACTAGCCGGAATCTGAATAATTCATTCCAAATCTATTACTAATACGTTTTTTACTAACACTTTTATTTTAAAATCGTATTTGTTACTGGCACTTTATTTAAGAATAAGTAAGTGGCGTTAAATAGTGGAGAACAGAGTCTCTAAAGTTTTGTTAATTAAAGATTTGTTATATTGTATAAGTGTTACTTTAAAACTAAATTATTTTTTACGCGATTAAAAAGATTAATTATTTAAAACTTTCTTATGGGAAAACTAAATACGCCTTTAGCAATGTATATGTAAGATTGTAAATACTTTTGTATATAATAATTTATCAAAAATTATGTTCCACAAAGAAGATACATGTGTGTATCAATTAAAGAATTAACAAAGGAATTAACAAAACAGTCCAAATTATAATTTTAAGTATTCAACGATGATCTTTTAAAAAAAAATAGATATTCGCATTACGAATACGATTTTGATAAGGCAGAGTTTTTTCTCACTTATCCTTTCAAATGTTCGACGTTATTATCTCGTTCTATTCATTAAAAATTAATCATATGCAGTAAGGATATTAATGATCGAAGCGAACGTAAGTATGTGTTCGTATGGGTGTACGTGTGTGAGTAAAAGAAGTAAATAAACATTACGACAGCTAAAGCAGAGTTTTATACAAATTTTTAAAAAGATTATTGCTAATTAAGTTGAATTAAAACTACACCGAAAAATCACACAAGAGAAAGTTTAACGTAAAGACTATTTATGGCAGCAAAATACTTACAATTCTTTAATTTAATATTTAACAGTTTAACAGAGTTTAACATTATTAAACACGTTGAAAGAACTAGTTCGAAACAAATATATATATAAAAAAAAAAACAGATCGATCTATATACAAAGTAACAAAGTATTATTCCTAAAAGAAATTGATATCTATCGTGGACATCATGGTATATAAATCAGTTTAGATATTGAGTCTTGGAATAAGATTAAGATATCGAACTAAGAGATTGTAACATAGAGGAAAATAAAGTAATTGCACCTCTAATTATTAAATTAATTTTTTTTAAAACTATATTAGATACACACAGGATTGTTGTTTCAGCACTGGTTATTAATTTTGAATAAACAGAGTTCAAAATGTTTTAGTCTAATTAATAAATATTACAAAAAAGACTTAAACTAAAAATTGTAGTTGCATATTGAAATAATTTTTTTTTTTTTCTAAAAATTTATTTATCAACAGATTCTTTTACTTTCGTTTATAGGAAAACATGAAAAGAAAATTCAAGTAAAATGATTTACAAATATATTTATTCATTTACAATTACTGTAACTTACGTTTTTTAAACAAATGTTTAATGTCACTCTTTACAAAATCTGAGGTATCCGGTGAGTATTTTTTTTTTATTTTAAGCAAAACTTCTTTTTAAATTACTTTCTTCATTTTTTAATTTATTTTTTATTTTTAAATCTCAGGTTCTTGAATGAGTCTTTCTTTTGCACGAAGGTCACAAACTACTCCTTCTGCCTCCCTATTTTTGTGGACGATTCATTCTTCTCGTCATTTTCGTCAAAATTGTCGCAGCTACTTTTCATTACGTTACATTCATCGATACATATTGTTACTTTTTTTGCGCTTTGCGTACTCGAATTTGACTTAACACTTAAGTTGGAAGCACTTGTATGCCTGGAACAAATAAAATTTTTTATTAATCGTCTTAAAAAAAAAAAGAAAAAAAAAATTTCTTTGCTGTTAATAAAATAAATCAAACTATCTCGATTGTAAATTCTTTTTATCTTAAGTACCGCGTTGGATCTTCGGTGCATTTTATTGTAGAGTAGGCGGAATAACTATGGTCTTTCGGAGTATCGGATGCCGAGCGATTAAGTTTGTGAGTTTGATGCGGTTTTATGTAGGTAGTTTCTGGACTGCCGACGTGAGGCTGCAAAATCAGTCGTTTCGGATTCGGAGCGCGATCATCCAGAAAAGGATCCGGCGATTCGAAATTTCGCTCCGACGAGTACTGCCCAAACGACTCACGGTACATTTTACAGAAACGCCCGTTACTGTATTTCAGTCCGAAAAGCTGGCCCTGATGATTAATTTTAATTTGTTGAAACTTGTCATGATGGCTCTTTAACGATTCTTTCATTAAAATGTGTACAAAATGAGCGAAAATCAGTGTAAATTGTTTTGCATATCTCAAACTGCGTGAAAATTAGTTAAGCTATATTTTTTAATTAAATTAGTTTTAATATTAGTTAAACTATATTTTTTAATTCAAGAAAAGAAAAAAATCTAAAGCAGTTTCACGTGCGGCCGTCCAGTCACATTATACCTAATCAATAGCCAATAATCTACAAATTGCTACTGATTATAATTAATTCCTATTGTACCCTGTAAATCTGAAAATGTGAAATAGTGACATTTTGTATATGTGAAAATTCGTCCATATATTGAATGAGTGGATTACATTTGACATAAAAAATGTTATACTAATCAGATTTTCCAAGTGAACGCCACATTTTCATATTTAGAGAGTATATATTAAAAAGCTCAAAGCACGCTTAAATGTGGTAAACCAGAAATTAAACGAAATAAAAACCGATGAACTTACATCGGCACCGTCGCGTCGCCTGATGATTTCGTTCTCGATCTGTTGGATCTTTCTCTGTATGTTGCTGAGCCTGGTCTGAGCGAGCAGACGCTGCGACCTGTACACGGCGAAGTTCAGGTTGACGCGTTCCTCGCACTCCTTGTCTCTGAGTCCGGCCAGCAGCTGCCTAAGCTCCTCCTCGGATTTGAGCTCCAGGAGGAGCGCTTCAAGTGGTTCCGGTGCCTCGGTGCTGCAACCCTGGTCCTCCATCACCCAGGCATTTATCAGAGCCTCCACTTGACTGCGCAGCGAATTGGTCTTCAGCTGAGCGTTCGTGAGTACCGGGATGATGAGGGGCAAGGTCGTCGTCGACGTCAAGTACAGGCTGAGAAGCTTGTCGATTTCCTGGCTGTTTTTCGACTCTTTCAGCAGCTGCTCCTTTGACAGATTTCTGATGCTTCTGAATTTTTTTTTGTTTAAAAAATATTTCAGAAATATTAAACAATATTGACGAAAATTTTTTAGTCCTTTCGAATGTTTCTTGAAAATGGAAGTATTTTAATGTAACGTACGCACTGAGAGAAATGTTTAGTAAAAATTACTATATACTGTATGGGAAAATGGTTACAGACTGCCATTATGAAAAAAAATATAACTGTATAGTAAAATTTGCCATAAATTTAGTAAAAATTACGATACTGTCTGGCAAATTTTACTACTTTCCCATATAGTATAGTACGTATTTTTACGAGAAATACAGTAATTTTTTCTAAACATTTCTCTCAGTGTACACGTGAAATTTCACTCTTATTTATATCTTTTAGAGTAATTCTAGAGTTAATTAATTCATAGAGTTAAATTTTAAATTTACTATAGTAGAGTGAAATAATCACTTTAAACGAGAAGAATTACTTTTTCGCTCTACATTTGAGTGAAAACATTACTAATCGAGGGAGATAATTTCAATCTGAGCTTCAAGTGAACATTTTACTTCATTTCATTTTAACCGATTTAACGTGCAAATAGTTAAATGTTAAGTATGAAATTATGAATTTCTCGTTGAAAGTGATGTTAAGTATTTTTATACCCGATTACGGTACAGAAAAGTGATTACTTTAACGGCACTCTAATAATCAATTAAATGTAATCCGAGTTATTACTATGCTTGTTCTGTGTATAATTGCTTCGTTGATTGAATTACCGTTCAAACGTCGTCATAAAATCAAAAGAATTACTCAATAAACTAGAAATTACTTTAAACGTTTGATGGCCTTTCGAACATTACAGAAAAGTAGTTCACGATTGAACTGCATTTGATAAAACAAATTAGAAAACAAATTATTTGATTTAATTTTGTTGGAAATTTTTTAAGAAAAAAGAAAAGGTTTTAGCAATTTTTACGAGAGATCAATTAAAGTTGTTAATGTGTGAATTTTCACAAATTAAAAACAAATAATTTCCTTAGTAATTAAGCTTTATAAAATTTCACAAAAATGTGTTTTTTTCTTAAAAATATCTTAAAATTAAAACAAAAATAATACACCGCATGGAAATAGTTAATTATCAATTTTAAGCTTCACTCTATCATTTTAAAGGCCCAATTCAACTATCCTAATCATAAGAAGATATTACTAATCATAAGAAACACTTTCGCAATGTTTAATTGTTTTTCCGTCAATTACAACTGTCAGTCCAACAAGATCCATCAGAGAAGCAAACAATTCAAATCACTGGATTAAAAAAAAAAAAAAATAAAGATTTTCTTTAAGCTGTCGCAGTAAGTTAATTGCCTCTTGTCAAAACTAGTTTCCAGAAAAGTTGAATAAGGTAAAGAGGCGCGAAAAAGGTGAAGCAAGAGGAGACGAACCTTGACGCCTGCTCCATTATCTTTTCTTCTGTCTCGGCGACGTTCGACGTCGGTATTACTTTTAGCAGTACTCGCGTAACGGCCGCCGGGATGATTCCCTGAATGCCCAGCAATTGCGAAATCATCGCTTGCAATTGAATGGCCGCCGGGCAGTTTTTTTTCGAGCAGCCCATGTTTTCCGTATTCTCATTGCGATGCTGTTGCGATCCCCAGAATTCGCTGCTGCCGCCGCTCTCGTACCTCGTGCCGCCGCTTTCTTTCTCCAATTTGCCGCATAACTCGCATATCGAGGCTTTGTCGCTCGAACACTTGCACACCTTCTCAGATCCTGTTTTTTTTTTTTTTTTTTTTTTTTTTTTTTTTTTTTTTTTTTAATTTGTTTCGTTAGAGATTTCTTCTTTTTCTTCGGATTATTAAGGGCGCGATTTATCGTTAAATTCTTCATCGTTCACTTTTTCATTATACCCCCGAATGGAAATTTTCAAAATGTTCAAATTTTATCAAGAACATACGGAATCGTACGCAACTGTACCGAAACATACGCAAACTTAGGCAAACGTACGTAAACGTACCGAATTATATACGCAATCATATCATACGTAAAAGTGCGCAAATACTTTAAAATTTTAATTCTGCTCAAAATTTCCAGTAATTAATTAATTACTATAAATTTACAGTGGTATGCACTTATTTACAATTATTTTACAACAATTAATGGAATGTAAGAAAAGAATGAAAAATTCAATCGGTACGTTCGTGTACGTTTGCGTACAATTTCGTATGTTCTTGATACAATTTAGACATTATGAAAATTTTCATTCGGGCTGTTACAAATCTACTACTTTATACTATTTAGCTGCTTTTTTCCCTTTTTTTTTTCTGAAGCAGCGTGATTTCAGGTGAAAATAATTAGTTCATTTGATTGAATTCATTTAGTAAGTATAGTGCCTAAGTTTCTTTTATTTTGCAATATTGCCGTATTATTGGGCCAATTGCTTTTTTACAGAAATTCATATTTTTAAAGTTCGTAAATTAATGACGGTGTAATAATTTAAATAATAATGCATCGAAACGTTTTTATTATTCTCTCAATAAATAATTAATGAAGTCTAAAATCTGAGGAGATTTTTAATATTAAATGATCGAATATTTAATCTAATAAAAATTCTGGATAAATTATTTAAACTGATTAATATTTAAATTCATCAATTAATCCTTTTCTTCATTTACGCAATTAGGAAATGTTAGTGCAAATTTATTTTTGCAGTATTTTTAATTTTTATCTTAAATAATAATATTTATATTATTATTTAAGATAAAAATATTTTAAGATAATAATATTTTAATATTGACAAAATTGCATTACAGTATGCTTGTAAAAATCATTCGTCACTTCTTTAATTATTATATTTTAAAATATAGTTATATTTATTTTAAAATAGTTGTAAAATAGCCTAAATACGAGCCTAAAAAGGGATCAAAGCAATTTACCCCCAAAGGACTGGTAAATCGAAGGAGGCAAGGGGTAGGGAATGAAGTTGGGTTGCACGATCGGCTGCATGCACGGTGGACAAGGGTTGCTGGCTGGCGGTGCGTTGGGCACAATAATAATTGGCGTCGACGCGTTTGAGTAGGAGCGCAGCTGATCAATGACATTTTGGGGTAGAGGAGTGCAACCAGGTAAGTGACGCGCCGGTCCAGCCGCGCCACCGAATCCATCGTTCCTCTGGAACGATCCTGGCTGGAATGAGTTGTTGAACCCCTGCTGGTTCTGCACTAAGTTGCAAGTGCAATACACGCCTTGGCCAAACTTGTTTTGTTGAAGGTTATCTGTAAAGTTTATTTTTTTATGAAAATGTATTAATATGGTGAGTTGCGTACTTCTTTTAATTGTCGTCTATGTTTTTTTTTATTTAATTTGTTTATTACTACAAAAATAACAACAACAAAAAAGAAGCATTTTATTACAGAATTTTTCATTTCACGCGTACAGTATTATACGAGGTCTTATTCGGATTCAAATTCATCGTTGTATCTCGAATGAATTAATCGTAATAATATAATTTTAGAAAATCGTTTAGTTTCAATAGAATGTTTTTCAGACTAACCATAATTTTGTTGAGAAAAAGATGGTGGTTGCTGTGTAAAATTTTGGTTACTTTCTTTCGGAGGATTGTGAAAAAGTGACGGAAATTGCATCTTGAATGTGAAACGTTTCTTTTAATTTTTTTTTTTAAATTATAATTTCTAATTTTTATGTCTATAAATTTTTTTGTTATAAATTTTATGAAATTTTTGACGTTTGATTTCTTGAAGTTAGCAAAAGGTGAAGTTCCACGTCTATTCATTCGAATAATATCTATCTATATACAAACATCTCTGCAGTTTTTTTTTAAATTAAATTTTTTTTTAATTTATGATTAATAATGTAGTTGAATAAAATTGTGAAAGTAAATTTTATTAAGGATGGAGACTACTCGAGATTTTTGAGTTTTTTTTCTTTATTTTCATAGTAGATCTCGTAAAAAATATTTTATCAAAAAAGTAGTAGAAAAACTAAGAAAATTAGTCTAAACAGAGTTTTCAAAAGTCTTTAGAAGCAGAGAGAATCCACTTTGAACTGTAAAAATGACTTATGTTAAAAACAATACTGGCGATGGAATATTTCATCTACGTAGGTACTTCAGATTAAATGTACCATTTCTAATGTATTTAATAAAAAGGTTTCTGGTATGGAATTATTGTAGGTCATTTTTAAGAAAATTGGCAGCAAGAAACCCGTTTTTTTTTTTTTAACGAATTTCGAGTAGTTTCCAACGTTAAATACGTTAAACAATCAGCTTTCTCCTAATTTTTAAGTCTCCGTTGAAACCTTCTAGGTAGTATACCTATATTCTGAAATTATCGGCAACTTTTATTAGACTTTCAAAAAAATCAAGTAACAATGTTATCACAAAATAAGCGAGCTCATAAATTGAAAGAAATAACCATAATGTTATCTAAAACAGTGTTACGTTTACTACATACACTATAAACTATGCAGCATTATTACAACCGCAAATATAAGTATTAAAAGCACTATGTCTACATTCGATTATATAAGTATGGAAGTGATTCACATTTTACGCGCTCAAAGTATAGAGAATGAATAGCTATAAAGATAAAGCATATTGCGCAATTTGTGGTCTATTATCTCCACTCGGTTATGTGAACTAATAATCTTCAGTTCACTACATTATTAGCACCCACATCGTATATCCAACAAACGAAACAATTATACAACAATATCAACGATAATGAATACTTTTATTTATTGTAAATAAAAAATCGGTGAATCAGCAGAGAGGCCGTTTGGAAAATTAAAGAATGAAAAACGCGGCTTTCTTGTATTTCATATACTACTTATATTAAACCATCACCACCACGAGCCGGTTTAGTTATCAGTCCAGAGCAGCAGAGGGCCGGTGTCGCACAAGCAGTGACTCACTATAGTCACTCATTGTCAGTGGCGCGTGTGATCGCGCCGGGCTCGTTGCCTACGCATTAAATCGCCGGAATGTCCTACTTATTTTTTGGAGGAGAATAAAAGATGAGTTCGAGTGCCGCCGACGTGAAGTTCATCAAGAAGGAGCTGGTGCCGGAGATGGTGCACAACCGGTGCTTCTGCGAGGCGGGCTCGCGGGAGTTCGTCGAACTGGAGTCCGTCAAGGTCGAGCCCATGGAGGAGTACTACCTGCGGGTTGACTTTACGGTTTATCGGGCGGCGGTGGTTCTGCAGTTTTCTGGTGAGCCGGAAACCTTCCACGTGCTGGTGAAGCTGCTGCCTGAGGACTGCGTGTCGTCCGACGATCATCCGCAGTTGACGAGGGCTTTCAACGCCTTTCTTAATGAGGAGATCATGTGGAACAAAGGCACATTGATTTATGGGAAGGAGTTTTTCCCGAGATTCTTCGTCGCTGATATGGGCAGGTACGGCAGGCCTGTGGTCGTAGTCGAGGACCTCGAGAAGTGCGGATATCAGCGGACTGTAGATCGGCTGTTTACTCGAGAGGAAGCGCTGCTTGTGCTCGAGTACATTGTGAAGTTTCACGAGAAGGGCAGGTACCTGAAGAGAAATAATCACTCGGCGTATCGTGAATTGTACACGAAATTGCAAGACGTTCTCCTTCCGTATCCGTTAGCGGAGTAAGTGTTTTTTTTTTTAATTTTTACAAAATTTACGTCTATACCATAATTAAAAGCGTAATTGATAAAACTTATTAAAAATTTTATTAATTGATTGAAATTTGCACGGAGAAAATATCTGTGCAAAACATTACAATAGTCAATTATAAAGTTTTCCTTTCCGTGCAGACAATATTATAGCGCTTGAATTTCAAAAAAATTGCAAGAGTTTCTTAGAAAGTTACAGTAGTTTCTTAGAAAATGACAATGAATTCTTGGAAAGTATATACTGCAGAGCTATTTAAATTTTCACAAGTATATTATTGTATTATTTAGTACAATTATAATTTATTCTAAATCTTACATTAATTTTATTATAGGAACCCGAATGGAAATAAAAATCATACGCTTGAATACATTTTAGTAGGTTACTGCATGTAACCGTACGTTTCCGTACGACTTCCGTACGATTTAGTTACAATTTGAACGAATTGTACATTAACTTGCGGAAACGTACGGTAACGTAAGGAAGTGTTTAAAAATATACAGCAATGGACAGAAAAATGTACCTAAATGTATGCAAACGTACGCAAACATACTTGAACATACTAAAAGTTACGAAAATATGCGGAATCGTACGACATTCTACGGAAAGCTACATCTGTCAAAAAATTTTCTATAAAACAATTTTTTTAGTTTCGAATGTATTTGTAGCCGTCCGTACAATTGCGCACGTTTCTGTATATTTCCGTACATGTCCGTACGTTTCCGTACGATTCGGTACATTATTGCGTACAGTACTATATGAAATGTCCAAATTGTAACAGTAACATACGCAAACATACGGAATCGTACGGAAACATATACAGATGTTCTTATATGTACTAAATCTTATAATAATTTACGGGTTGTACTTTTTTTTCCATTCGGGAACTTTCTGAATTTTCTTCTACGTATAATAAAAAATAAAAAAATAAAAAATTTATAATTTCGCTAAAATATAACAAAATTCATTTCAGACTGAAATCAAAACTAGGTAGCGTGGTCGAAGCCTCCTCGTTACTGAAGTACATCGAAGAAAAAGAAGATTTCGATTCGTTCAAAAAAGACCTGGAGGCAAGCACCGCCTCGGATCAGAGTATGATCTGCAACGGTCAGGTGGTACGCGAGAACCTTTGGTTCCGAAGAAACGGCGAAAAGACGGAGCTTCGGGTGTTGGATTGGCAGTGGGTTAAACACGCCACCGGCAATCTCGACGTCGTTTCTTTATTGTACCAGTGCGATGGCGATGTCTGGAGCTCCATTGTCAATAATCCTTATATCGCCTCCGTGAAGAACGAGTACCCGGAGATGTGCATACTTTACGCGTTCGTTGTATCACAATTGGAAGACCAACAGTTCAGCAGACTTAGTGATGTTATATCAATAATTAAGAGAAGTTTATGAAAACATGATCGAGGGGTGCACTATGTACATATTCATTTTTTTTTTTTTTTTTTTTGTAAAGATTTTTATTTGAAAAGTATGATAAAGAGATTTGTATTAATTGAAATTTAAGTTAAGAATTTTTTCTACTCAATTCTGTACACGGTTCGAAATCTTATATTTTGTGCTACCCAAATTTAAAATTTCGATTGTTGTAAAAAATGTTTATTGAGTATGTAATGTTTCACCATTATGACGGCCGTGTAAAAAATGCACTTGTTTATTCTAATTGAATGTAAGAATGTAATATCTCCTTGGTGGAAATAATTTCTGTGTAAAAATGTTCACAAGTGTTTTAAAAAGTTTAAAAAGATATGTAAATCTGTATAATTTTATTTATGTTCTATTTCGGATCATATTTTTACACGTTTCTAAACATTATTGCACAAAAATTTTTCTAAACTTTATAAAAAGTTTATAAAAAAACGTATTTTCTAATATTTTGAATGAGTAAAGTTTTTAATATTTTTAAAAGTTAATGAATTCACGTATTTTCTAAATTTTTTAACAGTTTCGCAGAAAAATATTTTTTCCCATACAATAACAGAAATAATGTATTATTTTTTGAGACTCCAATTCGGACCTCAAATGGAAATAGTCATTTTTGTTTAAAAATATCTTTTTTTTGTGTAAATTTACGTTAAATTGTGTTCTGAAATATAACAATTTTACACGCTTATACACATTTATGAAAATTTTTACACAAAAATTATTTCCACCAGGGGCTGCACTTGCATCTAGTAGATCTTACATACTTTACTGCTTTCACAGATTATCTCTATACACAATGTACTTGCAAATTTATTATTATACTGTTATATTGTACTGATGCAAAATGGAATTTACACGTATAACATGCACTAAAGACTTAAATAGATTTCGAACAAAGTATATATAAAACCGCGATAGAACTCACCCTCACCCCGGTATAGCTATTAACGATTGCCATATAATAGCACACGATGAATACTCATCAATCACACTCGTCTACTCACTGCTCCTCAATTGACGAACGAACGTTCGAATCTCGAATGAGCGCCGCAACAAAGTCTCCCAAAGAAAAAAAATGAAAAGTCTAATCACCATTGTGAAAATCCTCCGTACAAGGGAGTGTCGACATAGCAGAGAGCCTCGTCGGCGCGGAGCTCCTCCCGCGATGCGTATACACACGCACAGACTCATGCGGTGCCAAAAAAGCCGCGACTGCGGCATCCACGGCGCGGCCTCGGCCACGCTCGCAACGCATCTCCCGCGCAGCCGAGATTTTTGATCGACGACGCGTCCCGACAATGGGCGAGGTCCGCGTTATGAACACGTTACTTTCGCAACGGGGGTATTTCACGCTTGGCGCGGCGGAGGCTGCCGCAACCATTGTGCGTCTCGCGCCGCCGCCCCGCAGAGTAAGCGGCCCATTCAGTGCGAAAGATCATTATCCCCGGCCGCGCGCGGCGCTTTTATAATTGGTGAGTTTGAGAATAACGCAGAATGGATTACGGAGGAGAGGAAGAATGCCTCGCGCGCGTCAAACTGACCCACATTGACTCGGCGCTCGTGTTATTAGCAAATTTTCCTATATATATACAAGAGCTGCCACCGCTAATCGCCGGCGTGTTCAACTTTAATGTATGCGGCCCATTGTGCGAGCCCATTGTCTTCCATTCTCTCCTCCCTGATCGCCGATAAATTTTAGGATCTATTGCCAATAAGATGAGGCGAGCATAGTTGCACTTCCTTTTTTAAACCCGCCTCGATGTTTCTTATACTGCCCCCCTCTCCTATGTATATATGCTGCTGCGGCTGCTACCTACCGCCGCTTATTTAAAAGACGAGAGATGAAAGAAGACTTGGGAAATTAATCAATCCCGTGTTTCTTTTTATTATTTCTTGATCTTTATACTTTTTATTGCTCCAAGTAGTGTTTTCAAGAGAGTATTATATAGTCAGGGGGTACTTAATTATTATTAATATGCATTGCAGGGAGGGGTATGCGCTATACATTGAATAACAGTTATTTAGATTAATTCATTAAAATAAATCGTCTGTTCATTAAAAACATCTATCTACAGTTAGTCAGCGTCGAATCGTCGTATCTGGCTGCTCCGAATCGCAGATATACGCCTACAGTGAAGATAAAGAAACTTGCAGTTTCAAGAAATAATTATATCGGATTGAAATGTACACTGAGCGAATTGCTTCCTTACACTAATATCGAGAATAAAAATAATTCTTTTATGCTGTACAAATAAATTTACGACGATTGATCTAAATATTTCATAAGCAGTAAATATTGCATTTTACGCAAACGCATTTTAAAATTGAACAAAATTTTACATCGATGGTAAAGGATCAACAACATCTTTAATTTTTCAAACTACATTCTAAAAATACACAATTTCATACATCTTAAAATACACGCGCCGCGTTACAACAATACTTTCAAAATTCTCTCAGCAGTAAGTAGATACAGGAGATATATTTAAATCTAAAAAACAACTATGTAAAGTCGAATTAGTAAAAAACTATTATAATTAGTGAGAAATTCAATAAAAATTAGTGGATCAATTGCCGCTAATTTTAGTACACGGAGAGAAAAGTTATTGTAAAAATTCCTATATATACTCTTTTTTAACGCAGGGACAGACTCGATAAATAAAAAATTTTAGAAAGTATAGTAAAAATTTACTAGATTTAGTGAAATTTATTATAAAGCTTAGCAAAATTTACTGTAATTAGTCTAGAAAAGTTTACTATACTTTCTGTAGTAAAAAAGTAAATATAGTAAATAATACTTTCTATAGTAAAAAATGTTACTACACTTTCTCTTGGAAAAATTTTTGATTGGTCGAGTCTGTCTCTGCATTACAAGACAGTACAGTAATTTTTACTACAGCATTTCTCTCCGTATATAAATTTTCACTAATTCAACTTAAGACATGAGAATTTGAAAATCTTTATCTCCGTCGCAGGCGTTATCCAGGAGCATCTATAACTAAGCCGAAGGCGTTGCTCGGATTCAGTTGTATCGGTTCCGGTAGACGCCGGAGTAGTCGTTGTCCTCCTCGGGGTGGGCGGCATTGTAGGCGAGCGCCCGCTGGATGGCCAGTGGGATGGGCGGCGGCGTGGGCAGATGGGCGCCCCGCGCCTGGAAGCCGTTCTCGTCGGCGACGTAGCGCACGAGGATCGGCGTGCCGTCCGGCGCCGTGTAGCTGTACTGGCCCTGGACGACCTCCACCTGCTGCGGGCCCTTGTTCACCGGCCTGCCCTGCTCCGCCACCGAAATCCCGTTCTCCGTGTCGTAACTACGTACAATGATCCATTACACCAAGAGAAAAATTTTGCTAGTAAATTTTACTATATTCCTTAGTCAAGTGAAGTATAGTAAACTGTACGTGAGTTTTTGGTAGACTATATACTAAAATATTGTTGAATTTACCAAAAGTGCATACGGACTTAGACAAACAACTGGGGTACCAAAACTAAAAAAAATTTTTTTGAAAGCACACCTATGGGACAAGTTTTTCCCGGTTCCTTAGGTGTTCCCCTACATGAAAAAA
>JAWWEN010000009.1:17419500-17446807 GCA_035582955.1 Sycophila texana | reverse complement strand
AAGATATTTAGTTTTTTATTTAAATCTACCGATCCAATATTCAAATAACCAAGTCTAAGTAGATAATTTTAATGTGCAGCCTATACCTCCCGTGTTAGAAGTCGTAACTTTGATAATTTTTATTTTTTTTTTTTGTTCGATAACTGGGCCTAAATTTTTGCACACCTATGAATAATACTATAGACTATACTCTTAATTTTTTTAAAGAGATTCTACACAAAACGGTTTAACCCACCGAGCCTCCTTAATGCATGGAGTTAAAATTTAGTTCATGTAT
The DNA here is from genome assembly GCA_035582955.1 of Sycophila texana. Classification (NCBI taxonomy): domain Eukaryota; kingdom Metazoa; phylum Arthropoda; class Insecta; order Hymenoptera; family Eurytomidae; genus Sycophila; species Sycophila texana. The sequence goes on along the minus strand of JAWWEN010000009.1, from coordinate 17,446,530 downwards.
GTACGTTAAATTTAATTGATTTACATTAAATGTAATTAATTTACGTTAAAGTTAATTCACTGAAAAAAAAAATTTGGTAATTTTAAAGTAAATATTTGTTTCAATAGTACTTGTTAAACATTTCTTTGAATCAACTAATGAATGCATTTATTTGTTTCTAAATAAATTTTGCAGTTTCAAAAAAATAATTACTTGATTCGAAGAAATATTTAACAAGTACTATTCAAGTAAATATTTACTTGAAATTACCAAATTTTTCTCTCAGTGTTGAATTTACATTAAATTGAAAAAATATATATTTAATGTACGTTCAATAAAGTTCAAGTATGCCGATAAAATTTGCTTCCAGTACATACCATACTTTTTGCTTTCTTTTAACAGCGTACTGCATTTTATAGATTAAATTTTTTTTTGTGTTTTTTTTGCAAGCTTTCTTCATTTTAGTAAAAGGGTATATTACTTTTTATTGGAATTTTATTTTGAAAATATTTATATAAAACTTACTAGAAAATCAGCGTGTATGAATGTATAGGTTGTCATTCGATAATTTATCAGTAGCTGAAACCATATTATACTTTTTGATATGTAGTTCGCGTTAATATAAAAATAATAAAATACTGAAGCTTTGGTTATGAATGATGAATTACTATTGAGCTTGTTTGATTTTTGGCAGGGAGCTTGTCGAAGAGGAAATGTATCGGTTCGATCCGACATCCGATTTGTACTACTGTCCCAATTTTAAGGAATATGATGCGTATATGACTTACACGAAGAAATTCCCTCTCATTACGGAACCAAGTGTTTTCGGGCTTCACGAAAATGCTGATATTGTAAAAGATAATCAGGAAACTGATTTGCTATTTTCGTCGCTGTTGCTCACCCAAGTACGTAAATTGCAATATTTATACTTGACATTCATAAAAATATTTTATTCACGAAAATTAATTCAAAAATCCAACGAAAGATTTTGACGGGCTGTCATTTACAATTCTCATATGTTTTTTTTTTTGTCAATCTGCGTCAGTTGATTGCAGTAATAATATAATAAATGATCACCTAATTAAACAATTAAAAATAGTTTTTCGTTGAATTTACTTACTTGTTAGAATAAAAGTATATTTAGAAATATTTATTTTTAATTTTAACCAAATAAAATTAAATAATATTTTTTATTTCTGTTTGTTTATGCTTAATAGGATCGTGTGGTAAGCCAAATAACACAAATAGGTAATTTAAATCAACAACATTTTAGAAATAACAATGTTTTTTTTTATTTATGTTTCTCTGCATCAATCAGGACTTGTGGGAAATAAAGGTGATAAAGAATTTAAAAAGAGTCATAATTTATTTTTATTGCACGCAAATGTAAAAAATGAGTGAAATTTTTTTTGTAGGATTCTCTGCACACTATACACATACAAATTTAATTTTTATTACGTTTCAAGCCACAAATATTAATAGTTCGCACAGTAGACGCTACCTTAGTATTATATCTGGAAGCTTTAATATTCAAAGTAGGTCAAGTGCTTATCTGACGTTTCATTGAACAGGAAAAATCAAGAAGTTCTGGCGGCGCTACTTCAGATGATGACGTAGTTTACAAAATCGCTTCTGACATTTTGGATAAGCTGCCCGAAAATTATGATTTGCAAAGAGCGATCGAAAAGTATCCGACCCTGTACAATCAAAGCATGAATACTGTACTCGTCCAAGAAATGGGAAGATTTAATAAGCTTCTGGTATGCATAAGAACCAGTCTTATAAACGTTCGAAGGGCTATAAAAGGTAAATTACGCGATATTAATAAACATTTACAAATATCTAAAATATATCCATTTATTCAAATTAAAAAAAGAAACTGTAAGTATTAATATTTCGTCATTGTACACGCATACAGGTGTCATAGTAATGTCTTTCGAACTCGAGCAAGTTTTCTTCTCGCTGCTGATAGGAAAAATTCCGGGTCTCTGGATGCAAAGCTCTTATCCATCATTAAAACCCCTTGGCAGCTACATTGAAGATTTCTTGGATCGACTGCGCTTCTTACAGGTATATAATTATATATTCTCAATGTTCACTGTCATTCTAGTTAAAAAATCATTTCGGCAAATATAACGCGACAGGACTGGTACGAGCACGGACCACCACCGACGTTCTGGTTGTCGGGATTCTACTTCACCCAGGCCTTTCTTACCGGGATCCGCCAGAATTACGCGAGAAAGTATCAGATTCCAATTGACCTCTTGATTTACGACTTCTACGTGATGTCCGAGACGTCCTTGACCAAGCCCCCGGAGGACGGCGTTTACGTCTATGGTCTCTTCTTGGACGGGGCGAGATTCAATAGAGACGAGATGACAATCGACGAGAGCCACCCCAAAGTGCTGTTCGACGAGATGCCCTACGTGAGTAATCCGAGAAGCTTGCAAATGCGCCGATCGATTTCTGAATATTTCTACTTTTTTTCTCGTAGATCTGGATGGTGCCGAAAACGAAGGATGAGATCGAGGATAGGGTCAACTATACCTGCCCTTTGTACAAGACCAGCGAGAGACGCGGTACCTTGTCTACTACAGGCCACTCAACCAACTTCGTTATCGCAGTCGAGCTGCCGACAAAGAAACCGCCGGAGCATTGGATAATACGGGGCGTCGCGATGCTGTGCCAATTGTCGCAGTAGTCAGTTTTTTTTTTTTGTTGTATAAAAACGGTAAAAAAATCAGTATTAAAACGATCTCCTTTTATCTTGGATTGCTATTGTGCGTAATTTCATTTCTGATCGTCGTAGTGGAATATTTTGTAGAATATGTACAGAAATCTTTTGTTAAAAATATACTACATTTAAAAACCTCGTCACAGAGACAAATCTTCCGTAGGTTCTGGACCTCTTCTGCACAAGATATACTTATTTACGTAAAAACGCAAAATATTTATGTATAGTGTCCTTCTGTAACCGTATCGAAAATAATAGCACAAAGTTACTAGAATGGCTACTAATGTTATTGCAAATATTATTTGTAACACTGAAATAGATGTTTTTTTTTTGTTAAAATAATTATATCATTTACTTTTTAATGCAATAAGGTATAAAAAAAGTACCTGGTAAAAAAGAGGCTGATTTTTTTGCGCTATTCTCTTTTTCTTCTGCTTTGATTTTTTCCTTCGGCTTACAAACTGCATTTTTAGCCCATTCAAGCCCCACGTTACATTCTCCTTCCTGAAACGTTATTTAAGTGCAATTTTAAACCTTTGAATTCTCAACTGTTAACGCATAAAATAATAAATTATTACTTTTAAGAGGAACGATTCTGCAAGACCGGCCCATACATCACACCATACTTTCATCACCGACTTGTAGTAAACATCTACAAATAATTATATTGTATTAAAATAATTTTATAAGTGTATAAATGAATATTTATATGCACTGAAAGAAAATTTTGATAATTTTAAGTAAATACTTACTTCAATAGTACTTGTTAAATATTTCTTTGAATCAAGTAATTATTTTTTTGAAACTAAGTACTAAATTTATTTAGAAACAAATAAATACATTTATTTTTAAAGAAATATTTAGTTTATTCAAAAAAATATTTAACAAGTACTATTGAAATAAATATTTACTTAACATTACCAAATTTTTTTTTTCAGAGTGCTTAATTAAAAACGTACTATTTTTGCACTTGGTTTCATTTCGAAATTTAAATGCAACTAAATTCTGTGCGTAACTTGTTAGCGTTTTAAGATCTCTTTCATAAAATTTGTCATCATCACAGACTAAAGAACCATTGCATTTGTTCATTTTCTCACAGATGGTTACATTAAAATATCCAGAAGGTTCTCCTTTATTAAGCTGGTAACAAAAAAAAAAAAAAAATATATTCAAATATATGACAAAAAATTAAACTAAAAAAAAAAGAGATACTTCTAAAATGTTTACTTTAAAAATTGATTTTTGTACTAGTGTTGATAAATTGAAAATTTCAACTTTATTTGTCAAACTGCAGTCCCTACTCAGCACCTCATCGAATTTGTCACAACTAAAGCCTGTTTTCCAATCGAAATCGTATTTGCAGTTGCTGTAATTTTTAAAATTCGGTTTGCCCTGGTAAATTTTCAAAAAGTTTTGGAAGGCTTGGCTGAGCAGGAAAGATTCACCTAGTCCAAAGAAAATGTGACCAACTGCGCTGACCTCGACATCGCACAAGAACGTGATGTCCGTTGAGATTCTCTTACTGTTATCTTCATCGCAAACGGAGCCGTTTAGATAACTCAAATATACTCGGCCATCATTATCCCTACGCAAACCGGAAGTTGCGAATCCTAAGTTCTGAAATAATAGAAAAAAATTTACTTAATGAATAAAATTTAATTTTTCATTAATCGAATGTATAATACTGCTCAGTTGAACTAAGGTTTTACTATTATACTACTTAAATTTTTTGCTGCTGTTTCGACTAAAGTTTCGGATAGTTTTTTTTCCGGGTGCTTTATAATAATTTCGTTTGAGGGCTATAGGATGTATAATGGTTTTTATCCATTCATAATCTGAAGAAAAGTTTCAGATTAAAATTATCTTCACATATGCTGCATTTATTATATATAATATCTTACCCAGTAGTATATATAACATTCATTAGTTCTATTGGACCGTTTAAAACCTATGATTATTTACATGTAGATTTGAAGATTATCTTTTTAAGTAGTTTCTACTTGAGGACTATACAGTCCGTGGAAATATTTAAATAAATAAATAAACAATGTTTTCTACAACATGATATCCAACTGAAACCTACAGGAAACAATTCTCAATCTTTTCTCATGAAGCTGGACTTAAAACGTTTTTATAGGGTATCTCTTTGAGCTACAGTTATAGACGTGTATTTTTTTTAAATTTATTTATCCCTAAACTTTATAAACGGTACGTTAACAATAAAAAAAAAACATATTTTTATATATTTATACTGAAATAAAAAATAAAAATAAATTTATTACCATTAACAAATAGTTTCAGTCTAATGCGGTATTAAAAATAAACATTTTAAGCATCACAGGTTTATGAAAATCGATTGAGAATTATGTCCTCTATGATTCACGTAAGAAAACACTATTCGACTACTTATATCTCAAATTCCATATAGAGTTATGACTCCAGTTAGATATAATTTTGTAGAAAATATTCTATAACATAATAAATATAGCATGTGTATATAATTTTTAATCAGAAACTTTTTACTTCAAACAAAAAAAAAAATGGATAACAAAAACCATTACATCGTCCCTTAAGTATGCAAGATACTACTGAATCCCTGGACAAAATCATATAAAAACAAACAAAAATCCGTTTAACAACAAAATTTTTACTACCCCGAATGAAAAAGAAAAGGAGTGCATACCCGTAAATCCCTGTAAGATTTAGTATATATAAGTACATATGCATATGTTTCCGTACAATTCGGTACGATTCCGTACGTTCGCGTACGTTACTGTTACAATTCGGACATTTCGTATAGTGCTATACGCAATAACGTACCGAATCGTACGGAAACGTACGGAAATGTACGGAAACGTACACAATCGTACGGTCGGCTACAAATACATTCGAAACTAAAAAAAAATTGTTATATAGAGAATTTTTTGATAAATGTAGCTTTGCATAGAATGTCGTACGATTCCGCATATTTTTGTAACATTTAGTATGTTTTCGTATGTTTGTGTGCATTTAGGTACATTTTTTTGTACATTGCTGTATATTTTTAAACACTTACGTACATTACCGTACGTTTCGGTACATTTCGGTAAGTTTTCTCATTCCTGTAAATACTTTTATCTGCTGCAGTTCATTCGTCGTACGATTCCGTACAATTTTGTATACAGATCCGTACGATTCCGTACGTTTTCGTAAGTTTCCATACGTTTATGTACAATTCGTCCAAATTGTAACTAAATCGTACGGAATCGTACGGAAACGTACGGTTACATGCAGTAACCTACTAAAATGTACTCAAACGTACGATTTTTATTTCCATTCGGGACACTTTGCTAAAATAAGTAATATACTCTATAAGTTTACAAAAACATAAATAAATAAATAAAATTTACTTTGAACTTACAATATCGCTTATCCTGTTCCCTTCCTCGTCATTAATCACTTTACAAATACCAGCGCCATCGGTGCAGTTGGTGTAGTGCTCGTCTACCAAAGGTTCGCAGACGTTCAGATGATACTCGGTGAAGTTAGTTTCGCCTTGCGCAACGTAATTACTGGAGTGACGGCCCAGCTTATCCAAATTGATTTTGTAATCGGAAGTGGCGCATCTACGGTTGCAAACCATCACCGTCGACCAGGCGATGCTCGTCACGCAGGGATCCTCGTCATTAATGATCAAGGAATCATTTTCCTCGCAATAAAAGGAAATTGTCGTGTACTTTCGACGATTGTTCCCGCATGCCGCTCCGTCGGTGTAGTTCAAAAATATTCGGCCTCTCCGCCAGAACAGATGTGTATTGCTCAGTCCCTCCGATACTCCCAACTTCTTGTCTTTTATATATTTGCAGACACCTGGAAGGCATATGCAACTTTTTCAATGTAAAATTCAAAAGAACACAAGTGAAATTCACTTCGAATAAGTGAATGTACAATTATTTTTACGTGATAAGTATGTACATTCATTTAAATAGGAAGTAAATTTCACTTATTCATATATTTAGAAAGAATTACTGGTTGAAATAAACTGATCGTTTTGTAATAATCAATTAAAAAAAAATTAATGTTAAATTAATGTTAAATTAATGTTTAGTTATAAATAAATTAACTGATGATTTGGTAAGAAGAGTTATCTACACTGATAGAGAAATACTTGTTAAATATTTCTTTGAATCGAGTAATTACTTTTTGGAAGCTCCTACATTTATTTAGAAACAAATAAATTCATTTAGCTTTAAAGAAATATTTAACAAGAACTACTATTGAAGTAAATATTTACTCAATATTTATCAAATTTTTTTTCAGTGTACAACAATTTCTTTTCAGTGTATAATTACGTCACTATATGTTCAAAATTAAATGTTTAAAAATAAAACCGAGCGATTAAAAGAAATGACAATTGAAAAGTTATTACTTGTTCCTGGTCTAGTGCAGTTACTACTTTTCAAGGGACTACAAATGCTAAACTTGTACTCGGCGTTCATGTCTGCCGAATGACTGTAAAAAGCTTTTCCTTCGAGCATCGACATGTCGTATATATGACTGTATATAGGATCTGTGATCTGACAAGGTTTACGATTCAATTCGCTGTGCCTAATTAAAATAGCTTCGCTGCAAGCAACTATAGTCTGCCACCTGAATTTGTAATGGCAAGTTCCGAATCCGCTTCTGTACTTGGGCAACTTATTCTGTAAAGTAAAGCAGAACATATAATTTTTTCCTTTTTTTTTTTAACCCACGTTTATGAAAGTTTTAAATATACTATACAAAATTCACGTGCTTCGTTGCGCGCTTATAATTTTGAGCTTAGAATAAATAAATCACAATAATGTCGTTTACTTGTTATTAACACTTAATTAAAAAGAAAATTTGTAACCAACTTTTTGCATGCATAACGAAACATTTTAAATTTTAGCGCCATTTAACCGGAAATTCATCCTTTAACCATTCAAATTTGTTTTGTAAAATGCTTATTAAAATAGTTTGTTTTTTTTAAGAAAGAATTTGTTAAGAAAGGATTTCAACTTACATAGGCGTATTCATTGCAAACAAATTCTATTGTCGTCCTTATAGTTTTCAATCCATTTGCGTCTTCTTCGTGGCACGGTGTGTCACTTGTAAGATCGAGGTATACAGTCTTATTAATCGTAGATATGCTCACGTCGCTATTAATGTTTCCTAATCTTTTGTAACTAAAATTTCAAAAGTGGTATTTAAAATAAAATTATAAATTAAATAAAGTAAACAAATTGTGGACGGATATAATTTACCTTTTTTCTTCGGTCTCATCAGTTGTGTCTATCAAGCAAACCATCGTATCGTGATTGCACTGATGGAAGTGTTCACCGTAAATAAGCGAGTGACAGACGTTTAAAATGACAGATAAAGATCCATTTATTTTCAATTTGTAATTGTTAGCGAGATTCATTAAGGGGCTGAGATTATAATAACCCGACTTATTGTCCAACTCACATGTCGTCTGTTTTCTTTTAGCACAAGCGGCCGATGTCTGTACCGCCATTTGGAAACTGCATTGATCGCGAGTCTGTAACAGAAAAAAAAAAATTAAGATAGTTCTATTGATACCAAAGCGACTTGCAAACATAATTCCTTATTTTTTTTTTATTATTAATTTTATATGGCCTCCCAGTAGACAATGTCCATGTTGAATCCATTTGGATCCACGTGGAATCCATATGTCCATCCACATGGGTATTTTCAACCGGACTAGTAAATCAAAGGAAGGAACTTTCTTTTCAATCGATTTACATCTAAGAGAAATGTTTAGTAAAAATTACTGTATTTCTTGTAAAATTTATTATACTGTTTGGGAAAATGGTTACAGACTGCCATTATAAAAAATTACCATACTTTATAGTAAAATAATAATTAAATAAAATAATAAAATAATTTTTTTCATAATGGCAGACTCTAACCATTTTCCCAATACAGTTTAGTAATATTTACTAAGCATTTCTTTCAGTGTATTATAGCCAAAATTAGCGCATCCGTCGTTTGCACAAAAAAATTGGCAATAGCCACTTTAAATGAACGAAATTTAATGCTCTTATAAAGGTCTTACGTATATAATGTCCAGATCAACCGCTACTTTTTCTTTCATGGAAAAATTGCAACTCATTTCAATAATGACCGTATAATAGTGACTCTCGTTGCACTTGTCCCCGGTGTACCTAAACATAATTTTTCCAAATTCAATCCCAACTTGCGGCGGCTCCTTTCCTGCATATAAAACGAATAAAAATAAATAAACGAGAGCACGTATAAATAATAAAGCTTATATTTTTTCGGAGCTCCAACCCTTACGAAAAAAAGGCTCTAGAGAATTTCTGCATAACTTATATGCATAGATTTCCAAAAATTCTGCAGAAAATCGGGATAAAATTTTTCTGCAGAAATTATGCGGAAATTCCGGCAAAAAAAAAAAAAAAATGTTATGCATATTTTCTGCAGAATTTGTGGAAATCCATACATAAATTGTACTTATTTATGCACTGAGAGAAAAATTTGGTAATTTTAAATAAATATTTCGTTGAATAGTACTTGTTAAATATTTCATTAAATTAAGTAATTATTATTTTGAAACAAATAAATTCAATTAGAAACAAATAAATCCATTTAATTCCAAAGAAATATTTAGTTGATTTAAAGAAATATATAACAAGTACTTTTCAACGAAATATTTATTTAAAATTACCAAATTTTTTTTCAGTGTGTATAATTTACGCACATATTTTTCGTAAGGGAATAATTATCTCTAATAAACTCACCAACTCCAATTTCTTCGGTGCCGTTAACGTGTAAACAGACAGCGTAGTTATGTTTACCATTACAAGGATCTCTCAAGGGCCGGCAAAAGTGTACTCTCAAATGCTCATCTTCGTTTATTCTAATAGTGCTGTCGTTGAGTTCGTGCTGTATAGTAGTCAAGTTAAAAACGGACGAGTCCGTCGGCGACTTCACGTAACAATAGTGCTGAAAACACAAAAAAAATTAAAATGTATTGCAGATTTGGATCAAAAAGAAGCGGCGAGGTGCACTTGTACTGTCGTTGGCGCGAAAAATTTATTACCTCCGCCGTACCCCTTGGATCCTGGGTTAAAACTGCAGGTGCACAGACGATAAAAATTAAAAGGAGCGCGATCATTTTTGTACATTAAACGCTAACAATTGGAAGAAAACAGATAAATAAGGCCGACGAGCGACCTTCAATAAAATTTCCGTACAGCAACCACCGTCGGCTGTTTACATCCCACTAACTGTGAAATCAGCGAGGCGCCTTGCTCCGAAATATATTTAAGCGCTACGCGACGCTGCGCTTCGATATGGGCACATTTAAAATTCTCAGTACGCGCAGACTGGTAATGAGTAGAGGCTACTTTTGTAGGACTATCGCGAGAAAATAATTTTTTTTTTTTTTTTGAACATCCAATTGCAAAAATGGTTTAATATTCCGATGATATGTAAAAATATATGTATATGTAAAAAAAGTATTTTCATCTAAAATAAGCTCAATTAATTCTATTTGTTTATTAAAAATAGCTGCATTTCATTAAAAAGAAATTTTTCAATTAAATTTTGTTCAACTTCTTTATTTACTTATTTACTTATTTATTTATTTACTTACTTATTTACTTATTTATTTATTTACTTACTTATTTATTTACTTATTTATTTATTTATTATTGTCAGATAAATTACTTACGTACTTCTACTGTAAGGAATAAAAGTTGTCTAATAACAATAACCAGAATTAAATAAATATTTTTTTTATCCATTTTAAGGATAGTCCTATCCTTACATCCTATTCATTTATAATGAAGAATGTAAGATCTTAAATTTATTTGCATGAACATGTAAGGCAAAGGCTCTTAATATTCCAGTTTTCCATTAATTTAAATGTAATATCAATAATTCCTCAGCTTTTTCTTATAAGTCTGGAAAGCTTCTAATTTGTTTATATATAACGAATATATATTATTATTTTGACAATTTTAAATTAAATCGATTGGAATTTGCAGGCGCTACTCTCAAGCTAAAAGTCGAAGACTATAAAATTCTAAGCAATTCTTGCATCGTCAGGATGCATTAACCGCGAGCGATCGATAGTGCACGGAAGATTCGAAAGTGGCGGTTCCGAAGCCGATGGGCGTTCGAACAAGTAGCCGCGCAGGCGCACTCGGCGCTCGACGGGCGGCTACGCTCGTCGTCCGTATGCTGTGCGCATGCATGTGCATGTATGCTTTCCCGTGTGTTTCAAAGATGGCCGCGGCTCTACTGCTAGACTACTGTGTCACGTCAACCTCGCGGCGATCTTGAGGCCTCGCTCGACGTCGCGGCCAACTCGGGACGGGAAGGCGCGTCGGCGTTACCCGGGAGTGCCAGCAGCCAGTGCCAGCGGACCTCCTAAGATGCTCTGAGTCCGCCGCCTGCCATGAATTGCCATCAGATTCTGAGCGGAGCTTGCAATGCGGGCGACCGCTGCTACGCCGTCGGCTCCGTCGAGGGGATATCCTTCACCGTGAGTTACTCCGCCTCCTCCCACTTCCCCCGCTCGGGCCCCCCGCCCCCGCCGCAGCCTCGGCGACCACTTCGCTCCGGTTTTTCCATCGCGGCTTTTACTCGCGGGCCTTGCGAGCCTCGCTCCTCGGGAGCGAGAGAGAAGGGGCGAGGCGGAGGGAGGGAGACGTGCGAGCGCGAGCTTTTCCTTCGGGAAAAAATAGTCGATATCGCGAGCGCGACTCTCGCTTGTACACTGGAGAACGCGAGCGAGAAGGAGTTTTAATGATGCGGGGGGGCACGAGGCAGTGCCGCTGCCTGGTCACCTGACCCGATGCATTATTCCATCCCTAATTCTTTCTTTTAATTTTTTTTTCATGTCGCTCCTTTAAGGCCTACGCGGCGGGATGCAATATTGTCATCCTTGCCAGCAACTTCGAGAGGGTACAAATCATTCCTGGAGCAGTGCACAATTACATAAGGATCAGCTGCCTCGATTGCAGTACCGACACTGGCAAAATTGCTGCTGCTTACGAGAATCAAGTCTGCATCTTTGAGCCAACTCCCCTTATTCATAGCAACTGTACCCATGTAAGAGCTGTCGAGCAATTTTTTAGAGAATACTCGTTTCAATGATTTGTTTCGATTGAAAAGGGGGAGCGGAGGTGATAATGATAAATTGTTTTATGTTACAAACAGCAATTAGAATACCGTTGGGTTCAAACTGGTACCTTGCAAACCGAATCTAACATCAGTTCCTTATCATGGAATCTGGAAGGGACTCGCCTTCTAACAGGAGGAGAGCTTTTACAGCTCTGGCACCAAAATATTTTGCCATTTCAAGAAGAAAGCAGTAAGTTCAAACAAGTTGTTTATAATATAATTAACATTTGGAACAAATTGTCACTATCACACTTACACTAATTAGTTTATATTATTATAACATCTAATCGTATGAATATCAGTAGAAATAGTATTAGTAATAATTTATGTATAATATAGCTGCAAAGCCGAAAACAATACAATCCGAAGAGCCTTCAAATGCTGCAGTCGAACAAACTGTGACAGGGAGTGCTACACAAGATCGTGAGTTCATTCGCTTTAAAGAATGAACATTTTGTTAATGGGATTAATTTTGCATGTTACTATACATTTTATTTTCAGCTACATTTTTTTACAATTATAATCAGCTATTTCGTCATCCTACTGCACAAACGACATTCATTTTATCATTGGAAATGAGCAAATTATAATTTATAACTATTTATGCTTCATTGTTTTGAGCATGTACATTTTATCTAATAGGTTTATTTAATTAACTTTGCAGAAAATTAAGTGCACTATGCATTGTTTTAGGGCTACTTATTTGCTACTGGAACATTTTGCAAATGCTTATTTTGAGCATTGATTTATTTATAACTTTTATTTTATATAATTGTATTTTTCACAGCTGGAACAGTTACTTTTTCTATCGGAGGAGAAGCCGAAAGCCCTCAACCATCAGATACAAATTTGGCAAATGAGCCTGGAGGTTGGAACTGTGTGTGGAAATGCCGCACTGCAACACCAGTTCATCTTATGAGCTTTAGTCCCGATGGAACATTATTTGCAACAACTGGAATGAACGATAGATTAGTTAAAATTTGGTTTGAAAATAAGCAATGTAAGTTAAAAATATTTTTATAAAATGAGTGTATACTTTATTACTAACAATTTAAAATTATTTTGTTTTTTCATATGCCTAATATTAAAATTATACTGAACTAAAATTTTTATCATAATGTAATTAAATTATTTTTTTAATTTTAGTATTTCCATCTAAAAGTATTGATCCTTCAACCTTTAGTCAACCTGTATCAAGCGACAGTTTTAGTTTTGTTTATGTTGCACATCCAAGAGCTGTGACTCACATATCATGGCGAAAAACTAGTAAATATATGCCAAAGTAAGATAAAAAATAGTTACAAAATACAGAATGTTTAGTACGTAAGAAAATATTAATGGTTTACAACTTTTAGGGGTTCAGTATCTAATATGTTAGTGACTTCATGCCGTGACAATATTTGTCGTGTATGGACTGAAACCATTCCACCAGAAATAGAGGGTTTAGCTAACATGAGCCAGTTTGAAGGAACAGATAGACATGGTCATCATGGAAAACATAGACATCACAATATGCACAAGCATCGATTCATGCAACGTTTGAAACATATGAAGTATGTTTTTTTTTTTTTTATTTGAATGAAAAAACCTTATTTATAAAAAGTTTTTTTTATCATTGACAATAATTTTTTAGAACTTGTTTTCACATACGTCGGCATGCAAAACAACAGCAACATCAAGCAGGTCATACTGCTCCAACTTTGCCTACGTTACCGTCTACCTACTCGGTTCACGATTTTCATAACAGTTATCAAAACACCGGACATTACCCCGGAATGCATTTTCATTTAGCAGCAAGTATTAATGCAGAAACTGGTAAGAATTTATTCTAAATGTTGCAGTCAAACTTTTTTCAGCTTTTAATGATGATGTATTTACAATAATTACTATTACAGATATTCCATTAGTTCCAAGTTTGATCACAGGCGATCCCGACAGAGAGCCCAATTTTATTTTACATTGGTTAAATAATAAAGAAATGCACTTTACAATGCAAGCAGAAAGTATTTTACAGGTAAATATTTTTATCGTGACAGAAGAATAAAAAGTAGAAAAATATATTTCATTTGAATACTCATATTTTAGGAATTAACGAGGAAAGTAGTAGAAAAAGAAGAAGGTATGCACCACCATCATCCAGAAACGGATCACGCAGATCACGATTCCGAAGATGAGCACACACCAAGTACGTTTCAAAAATTATTTATAAGCCTCTGTTGTAGTACCGTTAATTTGAGTGCCTATGTTAATTAAAAAAAGGAAAAAATAATGATCTACATAGAAACGTCATTTGCTTCTCACATGAAAATATATAAATACTCCTTTTGGTTAATTTGCACGATTGTATTCCGTAATATTTAAAAAAAAAACATCATTCATTACATTTCATATGGAAGTGGTTGCACGAAATACAGATTCATTGCACGTTGCATGTTGCATGTGGGGTTGAAAACATTACTTATTAGGGAGCATCTTGTCCTGTTACGGTATGGCGCGTCCTGCAGAAAAAGGGGGTCGACATCAGTCCAGTCAGAAAACAACCATCGGTGGCCGCACCACGAGCCAGGAGGAGCATAGCAGCGATGAACATCACACTACGCATACGGCGTCATCGCATCATAGCCTCCCTCATAGTATCCATTCTCACCAAAGCCTCAGGTAATTACTCAATTAAACTCCAGTATTGATTTTTCATTTTTCTGTTTGGTTTTACCCCCATTTACAGCTCTTTCACTTATTTTAATCCCATCAAGGTTGCATTTGCTTTATGATAAGAATTATCAAATTATGAACCTAATAATCAAGATTGTAGGTAATTATTTTCAATTACATAATCTGTATCGATAACTTTTATTTACAAGCGTTTTAATGAAAGATAAGAGCCTCTTTGAGTCACCCGATTTATTTCGTTATCGGAAAAATGAATCATGCAAATTTAGATCCCATATAATCATGCAGACAGCAATAATAATGAGCAATATTTATTACAGTAACACAACGTCGATAAATTCGATAGCGACGGATGCAACGTCTTCGAATCAATTACCAGATTCGCTGGATACGAAAATAGAAACGTTGCTGCGCGACTGGCATCACAACCCCGATCTCTTGTTCTCGATACATCCGATCGACGGGAGCTTTTTAATATGGCACATCGAATGGTTGGACGAGTACCATCCCGGTTCTTTTCGCCAGGCTCAAATCTCCTTCTCCACTCGAATTCCGAATGCCTTCCCTCTTGGCGATGCATCTACAATGAGTCACAACGTGTCCATGTACTCCCACAACACAGGTGGCCCTCTGCTCAACATCCGAGAAGTCGCCAAGTCTTCCACCGTTAGTAAGCCCTCGGATGCTACCGATGCGGCGACACCCTTGCCAAGCTTAATTGAGCAAGACGAGGAGCAATCGACGCTGACGTCGCGAGCTGGTCAAGAGCTAATCAAGGATGCCCAGAACGGGCAGGAGCCACAACCAAGTTCCGGAATTACGCACAACGGCACGACTACCGAAGCTCAAAAGAATGGCCAAGAAAATAATGTTCACGATATGCTTTCCCACCCGAGCCCCATGGTTTCAATGGTTTCTAAACATGCCAATGGTACATTGAATCTTTGGCAGCTCACCTTTGCCGACAAAACGAAATTCTCCCAGGTAAGCTTGATAGCCTGAATAAAGTGAAGACCAATTGTAAAATTATTCAGCAGCTAGAAGATTCACCGTAAATTTATGTTATTTCTTTAGGTATTGAGCATTGGACACGCGTGCAGAGCTTCTGGACATCGCTTCCGAGTGAATGACATTACATGCCACCCCGTGCTGCCCCTGCTGTTGACAACTTCGCATCACAATATCCCAGATTTCAGCCCAGATGCTGAAGAGAAAAAGGACGAGATGAAACAAGCCGAGCACGCGCACAAGAACGTGATGTCACCAACGGGATTCTGCAGCGAACTTATTCTTTGGCGCGTCGATGCGGTCGGACCACTATCCAAAAGCGGTGGCGTATCGGAGTTGGCGAGGATAAACTCCCCGGAAATTTCAGCTTTTAGCAACGTTGCTTGGATTCCTACTCTTTTGCCAAGTACGACTTTGGGCAATTTATCGAACTCGCCGAGCGCCTGCTTCGTTGCGAGCGACGGATATTGTCTCAGGGTTTATCAAGCGGTCATCGATGCAAGGACTCTGTTGGCCGAAGTCTCGATTAGCGAGAGGCGAAGCAGAATGATGGATTCGATGGCTAGTCTGTCCACGGATATATCGTCAGACGACGGCGCGCACCATTCCATTCACGATAGGATTAAGATAGTCTCGCAACAGTCGACGGCACGACCAGGCTGCGTGATTCAGCTCGATGCTATTGCCGATGCCACCCACGACTGGCAGAATACACAGTTCCTTCACGTTTTTCAGGAGCAGCTAATTACTGGTGAACGTAACGATGAAAAGCAACCAGGTGTTGACACTTCGCTCAATGACTTAGGTAAACGTTAATCAAACAATCAATTCTTCGTTGTTTCGATAATTTTTAATTAATTAAAAATTTTATAATATTTAGGACTGATGGAGTCAACTCTGGATGCAATGGTAGACTTGCAGCAATCGTCGATTTTCGAGGAACCATTCTACATCGTTGTTCTGGAAAGAACGTCAAAGGGTACGACGGTACACATGTGGCGATTAGTGATAGCATCACAACCGGAATCATCGGGTCTAAGCGGCTCGATGATGTACGTACCCGATTCGCAACTTGTTCAAGACGAGGATGATGAAGGTACACCTGGCAGATACAGTCAAGGTGAAGCGGCTGGTCGGAGGTCGCGCAGGCCAAGCCAAAGCGGAAACCGCAGTCGTCGCAACAGCCAGGCAGAGTATCAAGACTCAAATTTCCCACATCGTCATCATCACAACAGTCATGTTCTCATAACTACGACCAAAGTTTGCACGCAAGAGTTACCGATACCAGAAAATGTCGAAGTGGTTCATGCAGCCCCAGCAGCCGGACACCTCAGCAGTTCCTCTATATATCCAGCTTGTTTTGCACCTTATATTATTGTCACCGCTTGTAGCGATAGTACCGTACGGTTTTGGAAATGCAAGGTAAATTTTTTCTCTTTTTTTTTTTTTTTTGTCGAAAATTATAAATAATTTAACAAAATTGTTTATCCATTATTTTCATTTAAGGTGAATAAGGCTGATGAACCTGATGAACAAGGAAAATATCCATTGCGTTATGAATGGTGCGAATGGGAGATGATTCGTAAGGATAAGGAATCAACGATCGATATAACGGGTCAACCGCTCAACATCAGTGCGGCCTACAGCGGACGCATTGCCTGCGCTTACAAGTACGGAAAGTCATTCACGAGACCCACTAAAGCTGATCCGGACTCGCGCTACGTAAACCTTTGCGTAGCTATATATGAATGCGAGAGCACAGGCGGCAGCGAGTGGATTTTGGAGGATACAATTCATTTGAAAAATATACATTTGCCGAGAATACAGGTCGATCAGCATTTGGATTTAAGCTACCTATACGATAGTAGATTCTTACAAAAGAAGCAGAGGCTCACGCAAGTCCTTCAAACATTGAGCCACGAAGACGTCAGGTCACCGAGAAACGGTGAAAATGGCGGTGATAGTACGAAAGCCGGCCTGCTGGCGGTGCCTTCATTCAGTACTCTCCAATCCTTGCGAAAATCCATCATAGAAAATGGCAATACGTGTCCGCTGACGCAAAAGCATTTAGTGCAGTTAGATTGGGTATCCAAAGAGGATGGCTCTCACATTCTCACGGTCGGTGTAGGTTCTAAAATCATGCTTTTTACTCCAGTCTGTTCGGATCTCGCTCAAGCTAATATGAAGGCTATGAAGGAGTCTCAAAGTAGTAACAGACCTATTTTGAGAAAAACTTCATCACTGGCACAACCTCAGTTCGTAGACGAAATTCGATGGATGAAATTGAGAAAAATTGAGTTGATGACTGCTGATGGTTTACCACCTCTTCCGATGCAAATATCTTGGGTATACATATGTTTCCCCAATGTTTTCTAAATCATGAAATGTTGTATCTTCTGTTAACTATTTTATTGTTTGCAGGTGAGGGATGGTATTTTAGTTGTCGGTATGGATTCGGAAATGCACGTGTATTCCCAATGGAAGCCGAACCCAAAGAGTGATTGTCTTCACTTGAACCTCCAGCATCAAGAATCCGATGAATTCCAGGCAAGCAGGAACTTGAGGGATGAGGATTTACGCACTTTAGCAAACGAAACTTCACAGCGACGATTAGCTAATGTATCATCGATGCCCCATCTTTCACGCGTAAGCAGTATAAATTTGACCATGCTTGATGCAAAGAAAAAACGTGGCATGCAAAACGAGACCGTGAATCTGGACTATATGCCTGACTACGGGTTATTCGAGGCTTCGAGGATAGCGTGTCCAGTATTGCCGCAGTATCATCCCAAGCAGCTGATGGAGCTGTTGAATTCAGGCAAAATTCGTTGGGTAAAAGCAATTCTTGCACATTTGGTGCGTTGCATTACAAGTTCCTGTCCAATTAGAGCTGACGACGAAAATTTAATGAAGACGAAGGGTGGTGGCTGGTCCAGATCCCGTACTATGTCTGTAAGTTATGTAGGTACCACTTCGCCTCTCGAGCCCCGAGGTTCGACTACGCAGATTCCAGAGGAACTGAGCCTTGATTATGCGGAGATAACGTCAATTTCACCTCTACCTCTCTGGACTTTGCTGATAGCTGATAAAGAAACCAATGCCACTCAACAAAACGAGGATAAGCAAGATTACAATAAGTTGTTCGACGGTAACGTAGACGAAGGTGATTCTTTGGATGATATGCTTGACGAAGATTACGACAGGACTCGGCAGAAGGATAGACGGTCCTCAGTGCCCGAAAGACAAGGAATATCGCATTTCGGACCGAGACAGGGACGCGTATTGTCTCGACTTCTCACTCATAGCCATTTGCCTGGCCTTTCTAGCCTAGATCAAATGCATTTGCTAGCCTTGGCTGATACCGTCTCTACCTGCAACGTTGACTTCGCCGAGCGCTTCGCTATAGATGCCCAAAGAAGTGCCATCGCCAAGGAAAATCTTACAGGAATCCCCGATGGGGAAGTCTCCGTTGACTCGCTGGACGACTGCGGTTTGAGGTTCCTTCTAGCTATGAAGCATTACAACTACCTCATTAGGTGCCTACCTTTGGCGCAGCGCGCCCAATTCCAAAAACAGGGTGTCTCCACAAACAATCTTGTATGGGCATTCCATTCTGAATCTGAAGATGAACTGCTTGGTTTAATACCCTCGTACGCTAAAGCTCAGCCAAGGTGGTCAGTGTTAAAGGAGCTGGGTGTCGGCTGGTGGATCACCAACATGGCCGTTCTTAAGACGTGCATAGAAAGAATCGCCAAGGCTGCTTTTCAACAAAATCAAGATCCTTTGGACGCTGCGATTTATTACCTAGCTATGAAAAAGAAGAGTTTGGTATGGGGTTTGTTTAGAAACAAGAGAGACGAGCGAATGACCACCTTCTTCTCGAACAACTTTGCGGAGGATAGATGGAGGAAAGCCGCTTTGAAGAATGCTTTTGCTTTGCTGGGAAAGCAACGCTTTGAGCACGCTGCTGCATTTTTCTTGTTAGCAGGAGCGTTGAGAGATGCAATTGACGTTTGTCTCAATAAATTGAATGATCTTCAATTGGCCATGACCATTGCTCGGCTTTATGAAGACGATATGACCTCGCCCAATTTGAAGAGACTGATGCATGAGGAAATTCTTGGTTACGATAAGGATGGTATTACTCAGGACATCAATAAGGCTCATCCTGATCCCTTCCTTCGCAGCATGGCCCTGTGGATCTTGAAAGATTACTCTGGTTCACTTAACACTCTACTGCTAACTAATGTAGGAACTCTACATCCTCAGTATAATGATGAATCTGACAAGCCTGAAGGATCAACTGGTGAGTTTGATTTTTATTTATTATTTTAATATTTTATATAAATAGCTTATATACCGCGTTGATTCTATAAATTAAGCGTAATATGTCTTTCATTTTAGCCAATCCGAACGTTTTCAACTTTTATGTTTATCTTCGCACGCATCCGTTACTTATTAGACAATACATTGCATCCACTGCTCAAGATAAGAAGAAAGGTCATTCCGTTGTTATTTCTGGATTTAGTTATGGTACAGATACTAAAACTCAGCAGGATAAACAGCTTATGCTAGAAGACACCATAACCCCTTTGGAGCGACAGCTTTACTTTACCACGGCACATGCTCACTTCAAAGCTGGATGTCCCGCGTTAGCTTTGGAAGTTCTATCAAAATTGCCAAGTAAAGTTATGGAAACCACTACCGAAGATTCTCCTAGTAAGCAACCCTTTCCTTCTTTTTCACTCTTGTAATTAATTTATAGCGATTTTAAAAAATAGTATTAATTTGTATTTGATATTGATTTCAGGTCTTTTAAATAGCCCTAGTAAAGCTAGAGCGCAAAACTTTGAAATAGATACGGGTACCATAACTTGGGAAAGCAATACAAAAAGTTCTGCTCTAGGTATGGATTTTAAAAGAATTCTATAGTTATTGTATAGTTACGAATTTTTTGAAATATTTTATTTATTTCAATTTCTTATTCTTTAATTGTTTATAGACTCGGCCTCAGCTTTAGACTGGTCAGAACCTGTAGTTAAGGAAGCCGATGAATTAGTATTAAATTGGGACGATGATCCAGCCGATGCTGAAAACGATGATGAAAGTCCTCCTATGAGTATGAAATTTGATAAGAAAAAAGAAAGTGTAGACCTAGAGAAAGAAGGTAAGAACTTATTTTAACAATATTACTTTTTAGATTTGCACACGTAATAATTTATTTTAAAATGCTAGATGAAGCGGCGAAAGCATCAGGTCAATTAGATATAATGGCACAGCAGCTTAAATTTGTGGCCTGCTTGAAAATCTTGATGGAGGAACTGTCAACCTTGGCAACAGGTTTTGAAGTAGACGGAGGACAGCTGCGATATCAACTTTACGTTTGGCTCGAAAGAGAAGTTGATGCGCTTAGGCAGTTGTGTAATTATAGCGCTAATACTGACGGCGATACGATTAATGTTGCTGAATGTAACTATCCCAACTGTTAATATTTTAGCAGCTTTAAGAATTTTTTCAAATTCTACTGTTTTTTATTAATTTTTAGACGATGGTACTATGGTAGATGAAGCACCCCCATCATACAGACCCGGAGAGCAGCCAACTCTTCATGAAATTTTAGTCGCCGAAAAATTAGATTTCGAGGCTAAAGTTCAAAGAGCTGCTAAGAGAAAGAAATGGCTTAAAGGTATTTTGCAAAATTTATTTAAAAAAATATTTGAATGCTATCAACAATGTATTAATACATTTTTTTTTTTATTTTCAATCGTTAGCAAACGAAACGTTACTGAGAACTTTGTTATCATATTGTTCTCTTCACGGAGCATCGGGTGGTGGCCTAGCGTCTGTTAGAATGGAATTAGTCTTGCTGCTGCAGGAGCTGCAACAAGAAAAGACGCAACAGCAGTTGCTGAGTCCGCTCCCCTTCCCTACCACTTTACCCCTGCTAAGCGCCAGTGTTGCTTGCAACAAAACTGTGGTAGCTGATCCTGTTCGACATTTACAGTCTCTTGAGCACGATATGCTCCAGACGATTGTTGAATTGAGACAACCGCCACTGCCTCATAAAAACACGCACTACTGCGAAGTATTCATTCTGCGCGATCTTGCCGTCGCGTTGAGCGCCTGCATATACCAATCTCTCTGTGACTCTGATACGTTTGTCAGTAAGCATCATACGGACAGGTATGATTTATTTACAACTTGTAATTAATTGTTTTTCACAACTGAAGGTTTAACACATTTTTTAATACAGTTTTCCAGCAGCTGTAGAGTTCGAGTCGTTTTCAGGTGGACATTTAGTAGCTTCTAGTAGATGTCACCGTCGTTATTCCACGGATGACAGTGTTTGTATAACAACGTCGCCTAGTAAATGGCCGGGTGTGACCAGTTTGCGAGCGTTATTGGCTCGTGAAAAAGACGAAGATACTCCAAAATTAAATATTCTTCTTTGCGAAGCCTTCGCTGCGACTTACATGAGTTTATTTGTGTACGCCCTTTCAAGTTGTGATAGTCATATACTATATAGACTTGTAGGACATCAATTTGACAATAACACGTGGTCGACTCTTTTTGGAGGTGGTGTAAAAAAACTATTAAGAGTTGCTAGTACTAGTGGACAGGTATTTATTACACGTTTCTACATAATTTAAACATACTTTTATTCTCTTCGAATTTATTATAATAATACAATTTTATTTAATCTGCAGAGTGGATCGATGAGTGTTGAGCGCGTTGATAGCCTAAATAGTGAACCGCAAAGTACGACTAGTGCAGTCTGGAATACCATGACGTCCTTAACCAAACAACGCGTTAAATTAAATATGAAACTTTTAGGACAATTTACTGGGCAGCAACCAAATATGAAAGAAGACAAGCCTACGTATAGGGAACAGTTTGTTTCTCCTCAAATGAGTATGATTTCTTATTTTCTTATGAAGGTAAAGAATATTCACAAAAGAGCTCTTATCAAATTTTGTTTTGTTATCAATTTACCGAAATTGTTCAAATTTGTAGCCTAAAATTGAAGGTGAATTGGCGGAGGAAATAGATTACGATTCTTCAGATTCAGCAGTCTCTGATCTTGATTCTTCTGAAGACGAAGATGATGTGTTTGACACTAATGCAAAACCAAAGAATAAGCCAAAGGATAATACAGAACATACTAATCCAAATTCTTATAGTTGGTGCATCATGAGATTAGCAATAGTTAAAATCTTGCAGCAGCAGTTACAAGATTTTCTAAATGTAGCCGGCATAGAGATGCAAGGTAAATTGCTCGAATCATAAATTTGGTAAAATCATTTTTTTATTTCTGATACTGATATTTATAAAATTATCAGAATTGCCAGTCAGTAGTCCGTTAATTCACGGAACACTGGGAATCGTTGTGCAATGGCAGGAAACTCTGCGCGAAGAACTGGAATCAAAAGGTCCACCACCAGCTAATTATATACCAGGCTGTGCTCCAGATCCTGTTCCAACTCCTGGAAAGCCAGCGATTCACAAATATCGGTCCTTACTCGAAAAAGGCAATACTCCATTTAAGTATGTATAATTTCATAATCATTTTGTATGAAACGAAAAGCTTCAAGTGATACAAAATTTTTTTAATTTAATGTTTTTACAGTACGCGACTGGCCTCTGCAGCACCGTCGAATCGTTTGTGGTGTTATTTAGTAAGACAAGAGTCGGTTCAAGACATTTTTATACGAGCAGTATTTGGAAAACGAAGGTCTTTGTCTTCAATATTAGATACTAATACGGGAGGTGATAGTGTCACCCGAGGCTCGAATGCTGGTGAGGATAAAGGAAGCGACAGCGGTACTACAAGTCTTCCTGAACCAGTTAGGATTATTCACAAGGAACAAGATAGTATTAGTGCCTTCTGCCTTAATCAAGTGAGTCTGATGCCATTTTTACTTATTAAAATGTCTGATGCTTGTTTACAATCAAATAATTAAATTCTTATTTAAATGAAATTAGGTAAATACGGGATTGATGGCTCTGGCAACCCCCCGAGAAGTTCAGGAGATGGATATTTCCCTCCTTCTCGAACTACCTTCATGGTTGGAAGATGAATGCGAATTCGACATAATTAATTTAAATAAGCAACCTGATCCCGAACCTGTTCAACCTACCAGTTTTCTAGTCATCCAGGTAATTACAGCAGTGCAACTCAATGTTTAATAAACGTAAGAATTCAGTTTTAAAATAAATATACAATTTTATTTGTAAATTTTGTAGACGGCGGCTGATAGACCCTTGCTTGCTCAAAGTCCTCAACAAAACAGTCCACAGCCACAATCCGGCATAGCCAGTCAAAGTGGACGAGGGGCTAGTGTGGTGAGTCATTTTATTTATTTTCTTATTTTATGAAGAATCGTAAGATTAATTGATAGTCTTAATCAATGTGTAAAGCCATTAAATTTCTCACCTAGAAAATATTTGCAGTGTACAATTGATCCTATCTTCAAACACACTTGTTCCTCATCTTTGTATAATTTACTAAAAAAAAAAATGAACTCATATTCAGCTCATTACTTGTCTAGATTAACAGTCAAGGTGTTTTAACGATTTCTGTAAATAAAGCTTTTAACATTTCATTTATTTAACACATCACTTCATAATATAACTAATGACTACAATTTCATCTTTTAAAATTTAACAAAATTTCTTCATAAATTGCGGTATAATTTTGGACATTCTTTTCATTTTATGAAAATTGATACACTGATTTACAGCAAAAAAACAATTTGAACTAAAAATTCTGTTTTTTTCTTTTCTTTTTTTTAATATAATAAATGAATCATTATTCCAGCACTTGTACACACTATTTATATCTATATGCAAACACATACATTAACGATCTTCTCGACTTTACTCTATCCTTTTCGATTTAATAAGAACAGCACCGTGAAAGTGATCCCGCTTTCTCGTGACTTGACCGGTAAAGAGCCAAGTGCAAAAAAAAAAAACAAAAAACAAAAAACCGTTTGGGTGTTGCATGATGAACGAGTGCCGAAGTGTATGCATTCTGCCAGGGTATCGGAGGCATGGCCTCATCGAAATAACTTGTCGTAAATTCATTTACCTGTTGGAACGCTTAAAGAAAACACTGTAATTTCGAGTAGTATAATGAAAAGGAAAAGGCACAAAGAAAGGAAGGATTCGACAAGTTGTGATTCGATGGCCATGAGTGTGGTGCATTGGGTTAGGGTAGCACAAGTGGTGACGGAGACAATGTTGCTTGTTTAATGCTTGCCAAACGAAACATCTAACTCGGTCTGCGTCACTGACCTGGCGGCTCACTTGCTCGATCTCAGATGAAGGGGATGCCCGCTTTTCCTGGCTCCCACGACCTGCGCTTCTGTCAGTTTGTCGCTGATAGGAGTAAACACTTATTGAAGCCGGTGAGACTAACATCTAACATGAACCCTAGCTGTTCCTAGTGCCAATATGCCATGTTCATCTTGTTGTTTCTCCCAATTCACAAAATTCCTTTTAACGGGGCTCAGAATATCCTCCTCTTGTATTTACTTTGTCTTATTTTCATTACTTGTCATTGTTCGTTTTTTTTTTTTATTTCAAATGTTTAGTGTCGTTTTAAGTGTTTATATAGATGAATTGTTGATAGTCTTAGATATAGTTTTGTTATAAAAAAAAAATTTCGAACTTGCGGGTGTTCGGAAATCTATTTTTCACTTTTTTTTTCATGAATTCTGTTGTGTAAAATTTATACATTTGTTGCATTACGCATGAACTGCTTTGTTTAACCAGTGACTTATCTTATGACTGTTATTTTTCTAGTTTGTAAGGCGTTTATGCAATAGAGTTGGAAAAAAAAATATTGTGTAAAGGATATTCTAAGTCTAACTAATAAGAAAAATTGTCGCAATTTAAGTTTAGGAGTTTCGGCATGATGCGCATTAGATGACATTAGACACTATTTTATGTTCCATATAAGCATTAATATTTAACTATAGTATTTGTGCTTGTGTTATTGCTGCTTGTTCTACCAATGAAAATGCAGCAAAGGCATAATTTATTTTTTTCCTTGAGTTTGAATATTGCAATATACAAAAAAAAAAATAGTAAAAAGTTATAAAAAGTTATAAAAAGTATTTTTAAACAGTTTTATCAGACTTTAAAATAAGAAACAGATAATGAGAATTGCAGTCAGAGTACGTTGGTTTCTTAATTTATATAGAACTTTCTTTATAGTACTGCTTCATTCACTTTATCGCAAACGTTAAAATACATTTATAGCTGATAAAAGAAAAGAAAAGAAAAGAAAAAAATTTATACGATAAGTATCACGAAATAGTGCTCTGCCATTCCTTTATCTATAAAAATAATATTTGACTCAAGATGAACTTCGGTGCACACGAACAATTTTATTTTCTCGTTATTTATAAATAAACATAAAAATGTTGTTTACGTATTTTTTGTAAATGAAGATGTTTTTGAATGCTTTTATTCTATGCGTATATATACTTTTAAGAGTTTTTCACCATTGTTCGTTAACTAATTTATTAGTCAGTCGAATAGGCAAAATTTTGTTGTTGCAACTTTGGCAGTGGTCAGAAAAGGCCGTAAAGTAAAAGCGGGCAGCAAAATAGATTATAACTAATTTGCTATATACATAATTCGGCTTGTAACATCCGATCATGCCGCCTTTTGACGCATGCTAGTCCTAATCGTAGCATCAAATTTTTCGAACGTATTTACATACATTTATTTTCCGCTGCGGATCATAAATGATTTTTGTTTTTTTTTTTTTTTTTTCCGAACAACCCGCGAGTGCTCGCGCGCGAGTCAACTCTTTTCCGTTACCATTTTTTTTTCTTTCCTTTCAAACAAACTTTCAATTTAATAGATGTTAGCGAAAGCTAGACCATTCTAAGAGCCAGTCGTAATCAGATTAAAATTTTATCATAAACAGATTCTCAAGCATAAAATCGATGGTATTAGAAGAATCTCTTCACATCCTTTGTTACCACTGTGTAAGTCTGTCTTTGTATTTTCTTTTATCGCTGGTAATAGAAGCGTAGAGCGGAATTAATGCGTTTGCTTTGGAAACCGACAGACTTAACCGGATCCCAGGACGGCTCGGTCTCGCTGTGGGAATGGGGACACCAGAGTGCGGTCGCGACGCCGAGGCCACCGGGTACCTTCGCCAAGGTCACCCGCGTGCGCTTCTCTCAGCACGGGAACAAATTCGGTGTGGCTGACTCGGATGGCCATCTCAGCTTGTTCCAAGTGGCGTGCAGGGAGGGAACCGCTCGTCCCTTTTTCGTAAGTTTATTGTTGATTTTTTTAAAGGTAGTTGCGTTGTACGGTTAAGGGGTTCCAACACCTTTAAGGGTAGAGTACAATGAAAAATTGCCAAAAAATGTACTTTTTTTTTACTATTTTTTAAATTCTCTAATTTACAATTTATGCTTACAGAAATGTAAATATGTTTA
>JAWWEN010000009.1:17407076-17419400 GCA_035582955.1 Sycophila texana | reverse complement strand
CAAAAACATATTTCAATTTCTGTCAATATTGATTGTAAAATAAAGATTTTTTTTTTCACTGTACTCTACCCTTAAATGTGGCTCCACATAATTACCTAAAAATGAATTATTAAAAATCTTTTGAAATTATATAGTTTAAAGTACATTAAATTTCCAATAAAATTATAAAAAAAAAAGAAATTTACAAAGCCATCGTATCCATAGATATGACTATTTTTCAATTTAGACTTTGGTGCAAGCTGCAGATCCAAGAACTTGATGGATTTCAATGGGTCCGGGCTTAAAACGTAGTTATTTTGCGTAATTTGTGGCTGCAGAGGCTGCAGAGTTGTATATTCCAATATATTTAAGAGAATATTTTCTGATGGACAAAAACTGCTGATAGATAAAAATTTGTCGAGTTTCATGTAAAATTATTAATTTTTTATGGTCAAAAATTCCTGATAAAGCCAGTACTTAGCATTTTGGAGCAGTTTTTGACTTTGAAAAGTTATTTACTTAAAAAAATTTGATACGTACCACTCTTTAGCGCTAAATTGTGTGGTTGAAATACCTACATTTTGAGACCAATCCCGTTCAAATCCATCAATATCTTAGACATGCAGGTGATCATAATATCAAAATTTAGAAAACAGTCAGGTAAAATTTTAAAGTAATGTTGTTATACTTTCAATACATTAGTTTTATATATTTTTAATAATTTAAATTTCTTTATTTTAGGTCAGTATTTAAAAATAAATTTAAAGGTGTCAAACATCCTTAAAAGTCTTTATTTATAAAGGCCTAGAAAAACAAATGTTACTATTGCTTAAAAAAAGCATAAGAGACTAATTAATCTCATAAATATTAATAAAATATGAAAAGTAATATAATGTAACAAATTCATTACTGATGGGATAATCTGATTGACAGAACTACCAGTGCCACAGCAAAGTGACGTCCGACTTCGTGTTTTTGGGAGCTTGCAGTCTAGTAGCCACTGCAGGTCATGGTTCTGAAGGACGCAATGTTGCACTCTGGGACACTTTGTTGCCCCAGAATAAATCTCTTGTTCAAGGTACATACTTTGATTGACTTTAGATTAAAATTTTCTGTTCATAAAAATGTAAAATTTTTCATCTGAAAATTAAAATTCGAAACAAATTATGTACAATTAAGTGCAACCTTGATCAAGTTAAACTAATCCACTTTACTTAAATTGTTCTGTGTAGGCTTCACTTGTCACGATCAAGGCGCGAGTTCCTTAATCCTGGCCCCTCAGCATCAACTGTTGATCAGCGGTGGTAAGAAGGGAGACATTAACATATTCGATGTGAGGCAACGGCAGCAGCGTCACCGATTCCAAGCTCACGAATCTGCAATAAAATGCTTAGCTCTGGATCCTCATGAGGAATTCTTCGTTAGTGGAGCTGGAGATGGCGACATAAAAGTATACATTTATAATTTTTATGTAATTCCTTAGTAATCTTTTATCAATATTGTTCTATAAATTGACATAATTTTTTAGGTTTGGGGTTTAACCGTCCATTCACTCCTTTACTCTTTCCCTGGAGAACATCCCAGATCTAGTTTCTTTAAGAATATTGGACAGGTAATGTTTTGAGTTAGTTTTAATGAAAAATAAAAAATTTATACGTTTATTAACAATAGGTAATGGTTACAGGGTGTCACACAAGTGCACGTTGATTCAGCGGGTCGTTTATTCTCGTGCGGTGCAGATGGATCGATGAAAGTTCGTCAACTGCCAGAGAGGGATTGTGTTGTACACACATATTATTGAGGTAAGATACTAAAATAATAAAGAAGACTTGCAAATGGAAAATTATGGATGTAAATTAAAAAGAACCTGTTGTTTTTTAGATAATCAATTCAACTGTAATACGACGCGTACTATATAGTACAGACTGCCTTCAGCCTGGGGCAATTCATGACTAAATGTAAAGTCCCCTGTAAGATAAATTGGAGTAAGACAACAAGTTTTTCAATTGACTTTCATTATCGTGAAATTGTTGTTAACTATAAAATGCGCATTTTCTTTAAAATCTATTTCGATAATGAACACTATTCTCTTAAATCTTAATGTCCTTTTAAACTCAATTCTACAATTTCGATTAAACTGATTCACCAAGTCGTTCGATGTTCGATGTCGATCGATTTCGTTAATCTATAAGAAAAAATCTTTAAGATTGAAAAAAGTCATTGCATATGCGATCCAGTATAATAGTTATAAATTCATTTGGCAAGTGTACTTGACAAACTTGAATGGTTAGAACACTACTTTACAATAACAAACTTTGACTTGGCATGTATTTTCAATTTAATGTACATTTGGTTAACCATTGGAATATTTTTTGATTATATTTTCTTGAATTGCGTAAAGTATATAAAAACAAATCGTATACAATATATAATAAGAGTGCCATAGGAAAAGGGAAAAGAAGTATCTAAAAACAAGAAAGTACATAGAAGGCATATTGGCCATAAAAACTATATAGAAGCCTGTTTGAATTGAGTATTTCATTAATGAATATATAAACTATGTAATATACATCGGATGAGAAATAACTGAAGTCAAACAATGTTTTCTATATTATATTATAAATTCATATGTTGTTCCAGTTCAAGTGAACTTTGTTGCTATATAAAGTAATTTTAACAGCTTTACAGTGTTATATTTATTTAGAGCTAAGTAGTGCTCAGATTAAAGTTTTTAACAATAATTAATATTATTTTTGCTGTTAATAAAAGACGAGTGAAAAGTATTTATTTGCGAGCGACATATTTAACACAATTGTTACTTGTGGCAATGTATTTATAAAGCTCATGTACAAAGCAGAAAATTATGTTAATCTGATTTCTAGCAAAGAAACAAAATTAAAATTTTTTTGATTAAATATGTGTACACATGAATTTACATGTGTACTCATACAAACAATATATAAATGTGTGTATGCAAAGGTTCGAGTAAAAAGTGCTCTGTTGCCTTAATTATGACAAATCGCTTGTTGTTACAATTTAGCATAGAAACCGACTCTCAACTGGATACACATAAAATGTATAACTTGTAATATATGTAGTTACAAATGCCTTGTTTCGTATATCACGTGTGAATTAATATAAGAAAACTGTTACTATACAATATTGTTGAAAATATATAAAAAATATACTATATATAATATGTGTGCTGCCTAGTTTCAAGAATTGACCGCGGCATTCATCTACAGCCAACTCTTTTAAGTAACTTGTTTGAACTGAATTACAAAGGCGTTTCAGACACCTTAGGAAAAAATTAATAATAATACAAGCTATTTAAAAGAGGGATGAATAAAGCCAAACAATGTCGTACATCTTCGATTCATAAATATAAAATACGTATGTTTGAAAATAAAAAGATCTGGATTGAAAAAGATGTTTTATCATGAATATCAGACGTTTCAGTTCGTGTTTCAGCTTACAAAGTTATTTAAATATTCACACTAAATTTATTTGAGAATAAATACTGAATTCAAAATTGTTAATAAAATCAAGTAAAATAAAATGTATATAAAAAATTGAAAAAGTGAATATATATATATAAAGAAATAAAAATGAAATAAATAAATAAATAAATTCATAAGTCACTCACAATTAAAGAGATTGATATGCGGTTTCAATTCTATCTTTTCTTATTATTTCTTTTTAGTTAAAATTGATATAATTAATTTTTTTCAAAAACAACGGTTTATTAATAAATATTTTTTAATTAATTTTTCCCCTGAAAAGAATCGTTTAGACAACAGATTTGTGTTTTAAGAAAACAAAAATTTGTTGGATATTAAAGTGAAATGTTTATTTGCAATAATATTCAATATTTTATAAATAAAAAAATCTGTATTTAAATTATTACAGATACTAAAATGCAATAAGAAGCATGTTGAATGTTTTTTTTTTATTATTTTAGACTTGTAAGTTATCGAACTTATGGGCGACATCTCTCCATAAAGCGAGGGTAAAGACAAACTTCTCGAATGTGGTATCTGTTCAACAGCCAACATAGGAATCGTTCTAAACCAAGACCATATCCACCATGGGGACAGGATCCGTACTTTCGCTACAAAAATAATAAAAAAATTAAATTAAAAACTGTTAAAGTATTATTTATAATTAAAGAAGTTAAAAATAATTTACCTGATCAGAGTACCAGTAGTATGGTGTAGAATCAATTCCAGCACTCTTGTATCCCTTAAGCAGCGCATCGTTATCCCATATACGCATTGATCCTCCTACGATTTCTCCTACATTAGGCAATAAAACATCGACAGATTCTGTCAGACGGTCATCTTCTGGACACCGTGACATGTAAAACGACTTAATTTCTGCAGGGAACCGACATAACATTATGGGCTCGTTTATTTGATCCGTCATTTTTCTTTCTGGCATTTCAGGAATGTCCTAGTAATTAATTTTTCATTAGTCTAAAGTATTTTTTAAAAATTGATATAATTAAATATAAACGGTATGTACTTCTCCGAATTCGTAAAAGCTTCCATCTTCTTTGGTGATGTTGTTTTCTTTGAGATATTCAATTGCCTCAGAGTAGTTCATTCTTTTAAACGGTCTTTTTGGTACTTTAAAATCAGGATTCAACTCTTTAACGAGATGAGCCAACGGTGATTTTAAAACTCTATCAACTACATCGCAAATCAAATCTTCAAGCCTATCTAGTAGATCATCAAATGTGATAAATGGGCATTCTGCTTCTACATGAGTGTACCTAGAAGAAGAGCAAATAAATTAATATTTATTAATTTTAGTTTTTAATTGCAGTTAATGACAAAATCTTTAATTTCTTGTACTTACTCAGCTAAATGCCTTCTAGTTCTGGACTGTTCTGCTCTGTACGATTGTGCAATACAATAGACATCACCCATGGCAGGAATACAGGTTTCAAGATACAGTTGAGAACTCTGGGTTAAGTAGGCTTCTTCACTGTAATATAAAGTAGTTTTCTTGGAAATACATGTTTTCTACTGCAATTATCATAATTTGTGTTATACTTACCCAAAGTAATCAAGCTTGAATAATGTGGAGCCTCCTTCGACTTGAGTTTGCACAAGTGTTGGAGGAGTAACTTCACAATATCCTCTGGCTTGGTAATGATCTCTAAAGGCTTGAGTTAG
Source organism: Sycophila texana (assembly GCA_035582955.1). Classification (NCBI taxonomy): domain Eukaryota; kingdom Metazoa; phylum Arthropoda; class Insecta; order Hymenoptera; family Eurytomidae; genus Sycophila; species Sycophila texana. The sequence continues at coordinate 17,414,241 of JAWWEN010000009.1, read as the reverse complement.
TATTGACCGCATAATTAAAATTCGAGAAGTCTGAAATACCAGAAAATAATTTCATAATTTTTAATTTGAATAATCAAATATTTTAAATGTTTAAATAATTGATACTTACGTTCTCTCCTCGAATCATAATATGTCTGTTATCAAGTTGGACATCAGGATGAGCTTCTTCGTTTAAGATGGAATCAGCTCCACCAGGAGGTGAGTTACCAATAAGTTTCCAGTAATCAACAACCAATTCAATTCCACCAGGGGCCTAAATATTTGGAAAACTTTTATTATTATTTTAATTAATAAAAATTGTAGCTAAAAAAGTAATCGTACAGTTTTTCCTTCAGGAACTGGCTTTAATATTCCAAATAATTGGACAGAAGCTTCTGTGTTAAGAACGAGAGCATCATATGTTTGACATAATTTATCGTTCAATATACACTGAAGGAATCCTGTTCCATCTCTCAATGTAATGAACATTAGTGATTTGCCTGCAACAGGAAACAATTATTTTTCATAACAATTATGCAGATACATAATGAGCCTTAAGGAACCAATTTGCATACCCTGGCGCCTTAATCTATGGACCCAACCAAATATTTTAACTCTTTTTTCCTTGTAGTTCTGTACGTCGTTGATTTTAATGAGTTTAGCATCTGGTAAACTCTTGTCTTCCTCAACGACAATAGATTTAGCTTCTTCTAAGTTTTTTATTCTTTTATCTTCATCCTCTTGTAATTTTTTTTGTTTACCTTCACTCTTGTGCTGTTCTCTTACCCAAATTTTCTGAATTTTCTTCAGTTGTGACTTGGCAGCAAGTTCATACTGAGAAGTACCATCCTCTTTGGAATCTTGATAAATTTCAGGAAATGGCTCTTTACCAGCATGTCTCATAGCTTGGAGTATGGTTTTGAATGGTTTTGCCTCAGTTCCATCACCATTTTCATCGCTACCATTTTTTTCAGATGTGTAAATAGCTACTACAAGAAAAGAAGGATATTTTATTAATTTTGCACTACCTTATCTTTTCAAATATTTAAGATTATTTAAAATTACTTACCAAGAGCAGGTGTAGAAGTATCTTCTGGCATCTCGGATTTCTTTTCTGTAAGGATATAAAAAAAAATGTTATCTTGTAAATAATTCTTGAAATAACTCCACAAAAAAAAGCCTTCGGAGACCAAAAAGTTAGTAAAGGTTAAAAAGACGATTTAATTTTAAAAAATCAATGTGTAAAACCTTTATAAGATCAAATACTCTTTGAAATAATTAAACTAATTATTAATGACAATATTTTCTAACTAATTTGCCTGAAAAGTATCGCAGAACTAAATATTTGGTATTTAAAATATTGTAACTTGTGCATTGAATTAACCTGTACAAAATCAAATAATACAAAACTGATGCAACTTACAAGTCGTTTGCAGATGGTGAGTGGATGCTACGTGTAACTGATGAGCAATACGATATTACTGATGTAGATGTACTGCATACACTGGAAGCATGCGAGAAAATATACGTAGTCGCCGTATTTGAAGGTGCTTTTTGCCATCCATGTGCCGATGTGCAGCGACTGCCGACCGACATGTGGCGTTGAATCCGGCAAACTCAGTCGGTACTCGGTACCTATATAACTTTTCTATATAGTAATTTCTGTCCTCGCGAAGTTTTATATATGTTATATAAATTTATATACACATCTGGGTATTAAAGTGCATACCTATATTTGTTTTATTACGAAAAAGATTAAAAACTTTTAAAATTAAAAAGCAGAACTCTTTTTTAATTAAATATATTTTCAATATTTAATTTAGTAACATAAATATTGCGTTTTATTGGTTTAATAATAACAACGAGGTATATTCATTTTGATCGATTTGCGGATTATGAATGAAAAATATGTATATTTTTTCATTACAGCAATGGTAAACGGTTTCAAAGGTTCTTTTGGGTAAATAGAATAAACAATAATTTTATTTTTTTAATCAATGACCCGTGATAATAGTGTACTATTTATTTCTACGATTTAGATTGGAATTGCGTTTCCTTTTCTTGTGGTTTATTTATATAACTTAATTAATTTTTTATCATGGAATCAATTTTATTAATTGAAAGAGGGTCAATTGAAATATTAATTAAAAAGTATATCGATATAGTTACATAAATTAATTACTGATTTTATATATACCTGAACTAAAGATGATGGAGTATAGGTTTATACGATTAACAAATTTTTATTTATTAAAGTAATTTAATTCTCAAACATTACAAAGTAGTCCAATTAAAAACTGAATTTATAAAATTAGATCTTCATTAAATTTCACGATCATTTGAAAACTTAATTTTTTTTTTAAACAAAATAAAGATTGATTCCATAATTGTATAACTAACTATCGTTTTTAAACTAATTTGCATTCTATTCTAGAATTTTTAGCTGAACATCGTAAAAAATATGATCCAGACTTAACTATCAGGTGCAATTTTAATTACGTAAATTTTACTCTTCTCTTTTTTTTTCACCTATAAATGTTGCATTGCAGTATTTCAAGTATTTCAAAGATCAGTTTAAATAAAAAGAATCTTATAAATATCGAAATAATCGAAAAGCTCCCCAAGAAAGCTTGTATATGCCGCATAATTATCGCGATAGATGAAGCAACAGCGGCTGAAACAGAGAATATCGCTATGTACCCACGGCAAATAAATATTAACGTTTGATCTGACCCTGCACGCCCCGTTAATCACGCACTCAGAACTCAGACGCATTATCCGTGGGAAAAGAGTTGGAGCTACAACGGCGAATAAAGCTCGCGAGCACGCAATATAAGCCGAATTAAGCACGCCCGTGGCCCTAAACAACAAAATAAACGCGCGCGCTCGCTCTAATCTAATAAACAGAGGAAATTGGGGAACGAGGCGAGAGACACAGGCTGGAAGGAGAAACATAACAAGCGAGCCGGAATGAGCGCGGCGCGCGGTCCGAATTCAACGCTCGACTGCCGCGTGCATACTACGAGCCTATGCATGCCACGTACAGCCCCAAGAGCCCCGCTCGGCATCGAAGAGTCAAGTGAGGAACTTCAGCTGGGCTCGCTCTTTCCGACAATGGGGTGTCGATCGCTGAAACCGTCGATACAGGGCTCTCTGTTTTTTCTTTTAGAATTTAATTGGATTTTTTTTAAGAAGATAGTTATGTATAAGTTAAATAGTTGAGGCTTAAGAGTGGAGCTTTTTAACTTCAGCGTTTGCTCTGGGCTCGCTCTTTCCGACAATGGGGTGTTCGTCGCTGAAACCGTCGATACAGGGCTGTTTATTTTTTCTTTTCGGCTTTTATTTTATAATTTAAGGATTTTTTTAAAGAAGATAGTTAAGAATAAATTAAATAGTTGAAGCTTAAGAGATGGAGCGTTTTAACTTCAGCGTTTGCTCTGGACTTACTCTTTCCGACAATGTGGTGTCGATCGCTGAAACCGTCTATACAGGGCTGGTTTTTTTTCTACAATTTAAGAATTTTTTTAAAGAAGATTGTTATGAATAAATTAAATAGTTGGAGCTTTAGGAGTGAAGCGTTTTTATAGCTTCAGCGTTTGTTCTGTGCTCGCTCTTTCCAACAATGGGGTGTCGATTGCTAAAACCTACAATACAGCTGGCTGTTTTTTTTTATTTTTTTTTCCTTTAATTTAAGGATTTTTTTAATTAAAGAAATTAGTTATGAATTATGAATAAGTTAAATAATTGGAGACATTATTAAAAGTCGATAGTCGCAGATTAATTGCAGGTACGAATTTAATTGATCGATAAGGTTTTAATTGAGCGAGTTATTTTAGTGATAAGATGGTTAAGATGGTTTTATTTTATCGAGGAAGTAATTAATATTCATTAGTCAATTTAATGACTTCAATAAGTCTGTCTTTAATATCCTCGATAGATGAAAAATTTTTCAGTTATAAAAAAAAAGAATTAAGTATCTGTTTTCAATTAATATACTATAAAGCAATTCAATCTATGTTGCAGATAATTTATACTGGTATAGTAGAATAATTAGATATATCGAATACTGGGCCAAACTGAGACCGACGTAGTAATTAAATATCGGAGGCGTTTATATTTAATTCCAAAATTAAATATAAACGCATCAGGGTTTAATTTTCATATTAAAATAATTTACATTAAAATTCTTCACTTTTAAAAAAATTCTGTGCACGATCATTTCTCGCATATTCGCAGAGAACTGCCTACTGTGCGCATTACTTGTGTACAATATTCTATTTTTAACAAAATCACTTTTCAAGATGTATAGCATATTATGTTCCTCCCTTAATGCATTGAAATTCATTCAAACAAAATATGTATAAAAGATGAGAGAATCTTTGAATCCAAATTTGTATAATACGTAATCTCCATCCACCCAGAAACAGAAAAATACTGAAATCCATAATAATTAGAAGTTTCACGCTTCCCGCTCGCGGGCAAAACAAAAAATGGCAAAATGAAAGAAAAAGAAAGAAAACGCAGCCACCGTCACTTGAACTCGCGAAGGAAAGAGAGGCGAAGCGAGGAATCCCGACTAAGAGAAAAGTCTCATCCTGTTTTCATAAGCGACAGATTCATAAAGCACCGGCGAACCCTTCTCCCCGCGGCGCGAAGAATTTCAATAAGAAAACAAAGGAAAAAGGAGCGTCGCGCGCCCCTTGATCCCCCTGGCTTTTTTCGCCGCGACGCCTGCGACAAGGAGGCTGTCGGCGGCTGATGAAATTGCTCGCTCATTTTTTATGTATATGCGCGCGCCGCGAGGAATGCGCGTAAATCCGTCGCGCCGGCGTAAATCTCTTCGAGAGGCCGCGTTTGTCTAAAAGATAAAAAGTTAGCCGGGGCGAGTGCGCGCCGCGATCGTAAGTAAGTGGAACGAGGTCCAGTTTCGCGCGGCGGCGAGCGTCAATCTCAATTTTCGTCGCGGCGCTCCCGCATAGAGTCGCGCGTGCAGCTCGCCCCGGCGAAAACCGCGAGAGGCTCATTCTGCAGCCACTGCGCCTCTGCGCTTGCAGCACGCACGCGGATGGATAGCGCGTTGTGTGTTTTTTTTTTTTTATTTTTAACTCGAGTCTTTTTTTTTGTTGTTTGGAGTTGAGTTCTGCTTGGAGCTGTTTGATTGTGCTGCGGGTTACTGAGAGTATATATACTAAAAGTATAAATTACTGGACGAAAAATAAAATGTTTAACGCAAGCAGGAGTAAAAGAAAAAATAAATATAGATTTATGAATGACGATTTAAGAATCAGTCGCAGTTCTTTCGAAACCTGCTTGGAACGATTTTACAATTTTCTTGTGATTGGCCCCTACCTTTCTCCTTTAAGACGTTGGATTTCTGCTAAGGAAAATGTGCAGCGGCTTAACTATAGTTTCTAAACGGGAATTCTGCACAGTAGAAGTTACTTGTTAGTCGTTAGACGTTCAATAAAAGTCCCTTACTTTTCAGTTAAAAAAATATTTTATTTTATTTCATCACGATATTCTGATTCGATTACTGATCAGAATTTCACTATCCTTGATGAAATTATAAATATAATATCATTATATAAACAATAATATTATTTTGCAGATTATTATAATAATACCTCGAAATTTGTAATCAACCCATTAAAAGCAGACTATGAATAATTAAAAAACAAAAGGATCTAGATTTGATTGATTATAAATTATAATATAATATAATATAAATATTATAATATCATTGATTGATTATAACTAAATTCTGATATTTTCCAACATCTTTATTAAATAATGTCTGTAATATTTCATCACTAAAAGCACTGGCATCGTTATTTATTAATTCAACATTTACTAAGCAAGGCGCAAAAAATAGAATGTTAAACAAATATTTTATTAATTTCACGAAAAGTTCATTGTAAAAGTCACGCCCAATGTGAAATTTTAAATACGCCCTTCTTTCTTCTAATTCATTTACATTTAATTGCATATTTAAATGAAGTATATAAACTTGCAGAATAAGCGGATGAAATAAAAAAAAAAGCACAAAAAATTTATGAAATATGCTTACATTATATTCAACTTTAAACTTTCAGAGCGTATACACGCATCGTCCATTATCAGCGACATTAACTCCGCAGAAATCCTTTATTCGACAAAAATTTCATTTCCATCGTCCTTCTCTTATTTCTTCCTCTCTCCGTGTAATTTCCCCGCGGGCGGCGCGCGTTTTTGACTGACTCGCCGCGTAATCCACCGGCTGAAACGTCCGCGCCATGGTAGCGCGGTGCAGTAGTGCACTCCTCGTGCGCGCCGGAGTCGCGCTGGCTGCTCGTTTTTCCCGGCCTCTCGTGGGCGCGCCGCGTCGCCGCACACCCTCAAACGTAAAGGGCGCACGAGGAGAGGCGCGTTCTTCTCTTTATCGCCTTTTAGCTTTCCTCCGGCGAGCTCGTTTCAAGTCGAATAACCGACTCTAGGGCTCTCCTGCCTCTGCCTTTAACCTGCCGCCTCTTTTTTTTTTTTTTTTTTTCACCCTGACGAGGTTCATGTCGACTGTGGCCGCGCGAACGCCGCGCTGAGCACGCGAGCGCTAATGATGCGCGGGGGAAGGATTTTTTCTCGTCGATCGTTATTGGACGTGCTTTGAGCTTGATTGAGTTGTTCATGCGATTCGTGACAGCTTGAGATTTTGTGAGGCATGAAAAAACTACTGGGGGCTTGATAAAATGATGAGGTACAATATGATAACATTATTGAGAATATTATGTATAAGGAATGTAGAATGTAGAATGTTTGTTTATTGTAAATTACGGTATTTAAAAAATATGTAATTTAACTTTGTTGTATAAAATAATATATGAAAACTAAAAGATCGTATAAAAATTTCACAAGTTTAAAAGAAAAAATTTTTAATAGTCATTTTAACGTTATATTATAACGTATAAATAAATAATATAAATAAATGAGCTTATAAATAAATAATACTGAAAAGTAAGTCATCACGATAAAATTATATCGCAGTAAATAAGTTTAAAATGACTATAATACAAAATATAATAAAGACAAACTACTCTCGTCAAAATAAACGCAGGAAGAGCAATACAGAACAACATATCTATTCGCTCCGTGCAAATAGCTAATTCGACTTCAGCGTTACCCGTGGCGCTCGAGTGAACTGTGGGCTCGGTAA
>JAWWEN010000009.1:17383968-17397637 GCA_035582955.1 Sycophila texana | reverse complement strand
CGACATTTACGACATAAATTACATTTGGTACATGTGTCGTGTAAAAAACTTAAATTCATGTCATTTACCCACCACTGGCTGCAAGGCCCGAACGAAGCTGAACTGTTGGTACCCCAAGCAGCGCCTTTTACTTCCTCTGTTTTGTCGCTGGCTCTCTCGGTACGTTCCTCGTGCGTGTAATCTCTTGGAAATCCGTAATTATCGCTGACAGGTAGCTGACATCCCCTCGAATTTTAACGGCAGAATAAAAGCCCAACCCTCGATGCATCGGCGGAACGCAGTATTTTTTCGCATTTACCTTTTTTTTCGGTGTAATTGTTCGAGGAGTGTCGCGAGGTTATGTCAGCTACGTCAGCCGAGTGATCCCCTTGCTTTCGACACCTTGCGCGAGTCTTTCTTCGCGGTTTAGCGCACATTATCTCACATTGAGTTGCAACGAAACTGTGAAATTATTGAAGTGTTTTCTTTTTTTTCAGAGATTGAGCCATGGGTCGAGTAATTCGCGCTCAGCGTAAAGGAGCGGGATCTGTGTTCCGCTCCCACACGAAGAAGAGGAAGGGTGCACCGAAACTCCGGTCTCTTGATTATTCTGAGAGGCATGGGTACATCAAGGGTGTTGTCAAGGTATGTTTATTTTTTTGTTTAACAGAATTTTTTTACAAAATCCCGTCAGTTTAGTCTTAGCGTTGGTTCTTCAATCTCTGTTTTAATCTATGTTTTGATCAGATGTAGTTAAAAATTTGTATGTCTGTTGTATTTATTCATTTTTAATGCGCATGTTCTACATTGCACTATTTTTAATGCAGGATAAATAGTAGTATCAGAAACTTACAAAGTTGTATTGCTTTGACAATGATGTATTTACGTCATTTGCCTGTGCCTTTTAAATGTAAATCTTTTTAATTTGTGGTTTTATTTTTTCTAGGAAATTATCCATGACCCAGGTCGTGGTGCTCCATTAGCTGTAGTACACTTCCGGGACCCTTACAAGTTTAAGACACGCAAGGAACTGTTCATTGCCCCTGAGGGCATGTACACTGGACAATTTTTATACTGTGGAAAGAAAGGTACTTAATTATTTTAATTATTATTTTTGATAATGCAGTAACACTGCCTTTGCTAAAAAATCCAAAATTATGACACTTAAATTAGCAGCCGACTTGAAAACGCAGTAGTTTTCATAACATTTTTTGCAGATACCTTATCAATATATCAAGGATCCCTGAAAATTACAAAGCCCTAGGCTTTGCGGTTTTTTAAATCAGCTGTTAATTTCAATGTCATTTCAAAATTTAGCTTTAATTTGGATGAATTTTTTCTGGTAGACCAAAAATGTTGTTTAAGCAAAGCATTACATTATTGCAGTTTAAGACAAAAATCATGAGTTTTATGTAAGTGATGTAGCAGGGGAACTGTTAAAGATATATCTATTTATAAAAAATGTGCAGTATAATTATAGGAAATTATTTTACATTAAACCAAAATGATTTATATTTTTTATTTTTATGCAGCTAATCTTCACATTGGCAACGTTATGCCCGTTGGTCAAATGCCTGAAGGTACAATTGTCTGTAACCTGGAAGAGAAAACTGGTGACCGAGGTAGATTGGCTAGAGCATCTGGTTTGTATGCCACTGTTATTGCTCACAACCCAGATACAAAGAAGACTAGGGTGAAACTTCCGTCAGGAGCAAAGAAAGTCATTCCATCTGCCAACAGAGGTATGGTTGGTATCGTTGCTGGAGGTGGACGTATTGACAAACCCATCTTGAAAGCTGGACGTGCTTACCACAAGTACAAGGTCAAGAGGAATTGCTGGCCAAAGGTAATTAATAACTTTTTTTTAATTATTCGTTGTAAAAATTAATGAAAATGCATTACATGATGGTTTAAGACATTTGAAAACATAATTTATTTTGGTGAAAAATTTGTTTACTGATATTGCATAAAATTGATACAGCTTTTTTCAAATTTGTATCTGTTTGTTAAAAATTATTTAATCATTATAGGTTCGTGGTGTGGCTATGAACCCTGTTGAGCATCCTCACGGTGGTGGTAATCACCAACATATTGGTAAGGCTTCGACCGTTAAGCGAGGCACCAGTGCAGGTCGCAAGATTGGTCTCATTGCTGCCAGGAGAACTGGTAGAATCCGAGGTGGCAAGACCGATGCCAAGAAAGAAGATTAGATATCACACTAATTGTTTTGCGGTCTTTATTATAATAAAAAAAAAAATCTAAAAACATTTTAAATAATACTTTTCATTTATCAAGAAACATTTACCTCTACATTCCCAACTGAACCATTTTAAAGTAACTTTTCGTAAGATGTTGTGTGGTCAAATAATCAATCTACTTAAAAATTACTTCTTCAATAAATTGATTTTGTACTATTTAAAAAACTGTAGAGCTCTGCAATTACCAACAAAGCAACCCAATTGTGCCCACTCCAGTCTGCTCACTATTGGTTGCTATTGGTCGATTTTCAATATTATTGATTACCTAAGAAACGAAGATCGGACTTAAAGAAAAATTCTCGCAAATGCATAAACAGTAGACGGTGCTCAAAGTTGTATTCCTTTAAAAAAAAGTTTCTACCTCAAAAAGAAAGTCAATAGTAAAATAAAAAGAAGAATCTGGAGGTTTTAAAAATGAATAAGTCAAGCGGAATGCGTGAATCGGACAGCTGTAATTCCGAATTCCACGCGCCAGTGGCGCCAGTCCTGCCGTCGCATTCCAACGCGGCCTGACGCCCTGACACTTCGCAGTGAGCGAGTGAGCCTGCAAGGCGGCAGTAGACAGGAGTCAGAGTGCGTGAGTGTGTAACAAAAAAATTACACCCCTGTAAAATCCACGCGAACCATTTAACCGTCCGTCCAACGTAAAAGCCCCCGGTCCATTTATTTACATTAACTTAACGCCGAATAACCATCCACTGTCAATTCACGACCTTCCGCGCAGCTGCACCTATTTTAGTGGAGTCAGTGCTCGGCCGAGAAAGACGGAGAATAGTGTAAGGCATCGATCGCATCGATTCGAGCAGAATTTCTTTTTTAATCATTCAAGAAAATCGGATTCCTGCGGTTAATTGGTGCGTAACGCGTGATACGTGGCCGAGTAATCGAGGGGGTCGATCGCCCCAGAACCGCCAACGGTGCTGGTGCAGCAGCGGTCGAGCAGCCCAAAGCGGAAGTCGTTCGACGGCCATCTTGCTGCGGGCTTCGCTTCGCGCGCGCGCCTGTGTCCGTGTGCACGTCGGTGTTACGGGTATACGGTATCACTGCCATTAGTTTGCACTCCTTCCTCCCCCTTCCCTCTCATTTCTCGGTATACGCTCGCAAATCGTCCGCGTAATCTATATATACTGATCTCTCTTTGTCTAGAGTCGCGAATTTCCAGCGCGAAGCTGCGCAAAGATTCGCCGAGTTCACGATTAATAAAGTCAGTTCGCTTTCTACGGAGAAAGAAAAAATCGTGTGGTTAGATACTTGTATAATTATTTGCTTTATTCTCCGAGAGAGATAAGTTCGTTGCTCCGCGTGCATTTCGTCGAGGATGGGGTGGGGGGGGAGTAGAAAAAACAGGGAGGGAAGGAAGTGTATCGTCCAGATTTTTTTTCTTTGTGTGCCAAAGAGGGAAGAGAGGCGACGGCGGCGACGTACGCGCGCGCACACGGAAGCCTTTCTACAATAGCGCCGCTCGGCTGATTTATGCTGTATGCTATTCCGTGCTCCATTGCACCGTAAAGAACAAATTGATTGTTTCCTTAATTAATAATAAAATGCATGTTAATTTTTAATTATAATAATCGGACATGAACATATGAAACTGTAGATGGGAAACAATCCATTTGTTTTTTATGGTGCAGCGAAGTACGAAACAGCGTAAAGTTAGAGCAAAGAGCCGGACGGAGCTATTGTAGAAAGGCTCCGTAAGCGTGACCTTTCGACTTGGAATTTCCTCCTCCCGCGTGTGCGCGCGCATAAGTTACACACCGTCATGCACACGCGTACCCACAGCCTCGAATAGTCGAACTCGAAGCACATTTAGATGCACTCCAAGCGGCAGTTTATCATTTCCCTACATCCCGTTGCTTGCTTCTTTTACAGTGTGCATCGAAAGAATCGAAGACACGCGACGACCAGGACAATCTTGAGTGAGGCCTAACGCATCCGTTGCTTTCTCCTTTTTTTGGAAGTGAATTCGAGAAACGTCGTTATAAAGCAGATAAAAGCCCGATAGAGCGTGGAGTGACGTTTTAAAAAAATTAGGATAGAGGCGAAGGAAATCCGGAGTTTTTTTTCGTCCGACCCAAGGAGAGGGGATATTGAGTGCTGTGTGTTGAAGAGTAGAGCGAGCTCCAACGACAGCGCTACGAAAACTACGCACCGAGGCGGAGTAATATGAGTAATGCAGCCAACCAGAATGGATCAGGTCTAGAGCAGCATGTGAGTAGCCTCTTTTCTTCTTCCTCTTTCGCGCTCCTTCGAAATCGCATCGAAATTCATTCAATTTATTTATTTTAACTTATTTTCGAGGAAGAATTGTCGCTCGCTTTCACAGTCGACGGTGCGCGGTCAAGAGCGCGACCCATTTTCCATAACCTTTTCTTTCCGCAGCGAGAAAATCGATGCTGCGGTCGAGATTTTAGCATTCGAACGAACATTCCGATGAGGGAAGAGATAGCGACATTACAAATTTCGGAAGGAAAAAAAGAGTCCCCCTTGGCCCAGTTGCCGAGCGACGCGCAGTCACTGCTTTGCAGAATACGAAAGGGACGATGCCATGTCGCGCGAAACTTTGTGTTGCGTCTACGTCATTCGGGCATTTTCCGAGATTTCGAACGGTGTGCGCGTGTGCCTCCGTACTAACACTTCGAGCGATGAGTCAACAGCGTGTAGTACTTCTTGGCTCCTGCTCTCCGCAATGGCGACGCTGCTCGGATTTGCCCACTCTTCCACTGCTTTATTGTAGCTGCATCGTCTTATCGTGAATCTTTGTTTTTATTTTGAGATTCCCTGTTGGCGTTGACCTTTCTTAAAAATTGATGGAAAGTTAAAAGCCCGCGTCTTATCTTACTGTGAAGCAGACGCTCGTTAGAGCCACGTGGGAGATTATTATATTATGCTTCACGTTTGTCTGCGTTGGCGTGTTGATCTAATCATGTTGCAAGAGGTTGCATCGTTTGAGGATTGCGAAAGAAATGAAAAAAAATTTAGCGTTTTTCTTTTACCTTCGATGACGCGACATTTATAAATAATAACACGAAAGGACGTGACTGACCTTTATTAATTGTTATCTTTATTAACTTTTTTCTTATTTTACAGTTAGCTGGTCTGGACTTGCAAGATTCCCGCCAATCGAGTGGGGGTCGATACGTTCCACCACACCTACGCAACAAACCTGTGGGTAAGAAGATCAAACACTGACAAAATTTGGATGAATTAAGTTGAAACCAGCAATTTTAAAAATACTGTAACATAAATTTGCAGGCTTTTATTTGGGAATTGTATTTGATCGGGTGTCCAGACAAATTAATGGGGCAATGATTCTTGAATATTGAATTCTAGATAAATGCTTATGAAATTTCATTGTGAAAAGAAAATATAAACTCAGCAAGTAAATGGAGAGAAATCCACTGTATATTTTACTTATTTTCTCACTGCCCATGATGGCGTGCAAAAATCACAATAGACAGTAAAATTTATCAGATTGTCAGTGTACGAAAAAAATGTAATTTGTAAAATTTAGCAGAAGATTTTTCTCCATGTATGCTGATTAATACATGACGTCGTGTGAATATCAACTTAAAAATGATTGTCCATTAATTTTTTATAGTTTAATTTATATCATGACATGTGTATCGTTTACTTTTTTCAACAGATTCGTATCAGGACAGTACACCTCCTTCGTCGCAGGGCTCTTCTCGCTTTCCAGAGCGGGACAGGGATGGTGGTGACCGGGACCGAGATCGGAACCGTGGCTTAGGCGGCGGTGGCAGCGGCGGCAGCGGCGGCGGTAGCTTTGGGCGGCGCAACGACGCGGACTTCGGCAACTTCGGGGGACGCAACCGTCGTCCGGAGAATGGCCGGGATTACCGCTACGAGCGCGAGCACGGAGGTGAGCGCGGAGGCAGCGACAGATGGCCGGATCCACCGAGGAACGACCGGTGGATGGAGCAGCCGAGGAACGATCGCATGTCCGGTGGACGCTGGAAGGACGAGGACAGGCGCAGTGGGAAGGAGATCGACTGGACAGTGCCGACTGTTCGCGACGAGAGGGCCGAGCTCGAGCTCTTCGGCGAACGCAGCACCGGTATTAATTTCAGCAAATACGAGGATATCCCGGTCGAGGCGTCTGGCGATAATATACCACCACATATCTCATCCGTAAGTTTTTACGCTTATTATCTTAAATGAAAAACGCTACCGCTAAGTCGTATATGTCACGTCCTTTTTACAGTTTGAAGAAGTTAAGCTGACAGAGATAATCAAGAATAGCATCAATTTGGCCGGATACGATAAACCGACTCCTGTGCAAAAGTATGCGATACCAATTATCATCGGTCGCCGTGACGTGATGGCTTGCGCCCAGACCGGATCAGGTAAAACGGCCGCTTTTCTCGTGCCGATTTTGAATCAGATTTACGAGAGCGGACCGCCACCGGTGCCTCCTAACGCAAGCGGCCGTCGTAAGCAGTACCCATTGGGTTTGGTGCTGGCACCGACCCGCGAGCTCGCTACCCAGATCTATGACGAGGCACGCAAGTTTGCCTACAGATCTAGAATGCGACCGGCTGTCGTTTATGGAGGCTCCAACATTGCCGAGCAGATGCGCGAGATCGAACGCGGTTGTCACCTGCTTGTTGCCACTCCCGGTCGGTTGGTCGACATGTTGGGAAGAGGCAAAATTGGATTGCATAATTGCCGGTTCGATTAACTCTTAGTTAGCTTAATAAAACTGCCTTCAAAGCTAACTTTTAAAATTTATCCGTTTTTTTTTTTCAGCTATTTGGTACTTGACGAGGCTGACCGGATGCTTGACATGGGTTTCGAACCTCAAATTCGACGTATCGTCGAAGAGAACAATATGCCTCCAACCGGCGAAAGACAAACGCTTATGTTCTCTGCCACCTTTCCCAAGGAAATTCAAATGTTAGCCAGAGATTTCTTGAGCAACTATATTTTCTTAGCTGTCGGTAGAGTTGGTTCAACTTCCGAGAATATTACTCAGAAGATAGTATGGGTTGAAGAGCATGAAAAGCGATCCTATCTTCTTGATTTGCTTGAAACAATAAACTTTCAGGATCCGAGTAAGTTGATATTGTAAATGAAGTTTCCCTTCATTTTATTATTTTTCTAAATCTTATTAATCTCATTTAAATGCATTAGCCGATTCACTGACGTTGGTATTCGTCGAGACTAAGAAGGGAGCTGATATGCTAGAAGAGTTTTTGCACAACCTTAACTTTCCTGTTACAAGTATTCACGGCGATCGATCGCAGCATGAGCGCGAGGACGCGTTAAGACGTTTCCGTGCCGGACACACGCCAATTCTAGTTGCTACAGCTGTAGCCGCTCGTGGTCTCGATATTCCTCATGTGAAGCATGTTATTAACTTTGATCTTCCCGGCGATGTCGAGGAGTACGTCCATCGTATTGGTCGTACTGGACGTATGGGTAATTTGGGTAAGTGCTAAAAATTTTCTTTCATCTAACTATAACTCATTTACCATGCGATCGGTTTTTTTTTCAAAGATAATGATATCGTTACTTTGAATAATTGTCCATGGAATATGAACAGACGTTTTTTGATTTGGGGCGGAAAGTTCTGTTTTGAACTCTCGTCTCAGTGTACAGACGTGACAAAAGTTTGGAAATTTTATTTAATGTCTGAAAATTCCAACGAATACGAAATTCATAAAACTAATTTGAAATCTTTATAACAGGTCTTGCGACGTCTTTCTTCAATAGCAAAAACTCGAATTTAGTGCGCGATCTAGTATCATTGCTCGTGGAAGCCAATCAAGAGCTACCCACATGGTTAGAAGGTATGTACTCCGATGCCAGACATGGAGGAGGCAGCAGCAGACGTCCAGCTTCCAAGGGCAGTCGCTTCAGCGGTGGCTTCGGAGCCAAAGATTACCGTCAGTCGGGCGGCGGTGGTCCACCCAATCGCAATGGACCTTCTAGACCTGGTTACGGAGGTAATTTAATTTTCTTTTAAAAAATGTTCATTATTTTCACGTTTTAATTTACTAAGGTGAACTTGTCGATTGCAGGTGGTTATGGAGGTGGTTATGGTGGCAATTACAACTCTTCGTATAATTCCAGTAACAATAGTAGTAGCAACGGTGGAGGAGGTCCTGACTGGTGGACGTCATGAGGAAAATAGAATCAACATTAAACAAATCCATAGACACACCGCCGTCACCGCTCTACAAATACTACTACTATAACTACTACTAGTACTCTACATGCAAATTGAACTATATGTAAGAAAGTCACGCGAGGCAAATACGTAAAATGACATTAATTCAAGACATTCGAGTGGACATGCGCGGATGCGCTGAAAAGATACAAAATTTAAAATTGTACATCGACACGTATTAATCATTAACACACGCACACGTATGCAAGTCCACAAAAATATGCAGATGTATACAAAGTTGCAGACGTTTAAGATAAAGAAAAAAAAAACACGCGCGCGAAAGATAGTAAGCATTGATTACGAGACATGTGAGTAGGGTATATTTATTGAAATATTGAAACTGCCGAGTGCGTAAAACTGACGTACGTATATGCAGTAGAAAAAGTTTAACGTAATTTCAGTCGCTTAGGATTTCGTAAAAATTTTAAAGACAGTGAAAAAAAAACTAAGATGCAAAAAAAAAGATGGAATCTATGAAGCGATTTTTTTCGTTGTGATTACAGGGGTTTGACCTTTGTTAATAAAGCGTCTCGTTGCGCCGACTTGCGCACGTGTTAGTAGAATTATTACTTATTAATCAAATAAAAAAAAAAACGTAAATGAGCGTCGCTAGGCAATATTCTGGAATAAAAAACAATAAGACAAAACGAGATTAACGCAACAAAATCGGTAAACTATGCTTGTTTAGCAGAATTTTTCTCTATTGTCGAATACTCGTGTCGAGATGATTATTTGAAATAATAAATGCGGCTCGTTGTGACTTTTTTTAGAGAAAGAAAAAGAATATTTTTTGCTCGATATTTCGGGCAGTAGTAAGTTTAAATGAAATCAATATTTTTTTCTCAAATTCATATAATTGAAAATCGACGAATGGTACTTTTGTCCTTTGCCGTTCCTTAAAAAAATAAAGAATCGAGAGAAACAAAATTTTATAAAAGATAATAGTACCCAAATGACGCGACGATTTAATTGAAATCTTTGAAAACAAAAATTTCGCGGCAGATAGAAAAAAAATTTAAATTAATACATACGTGCGCCTTCGAAAATGAAGAAACGAATTGAAATCCCCGATTTTGTGGGAGAGATAGAATAGCATTGTCATGCTCTTTTTCTCGTTCCCCCCGCTTTTTTTTTTACTGTTATTATAATTTTCTTCTTCGCAAACAACGAGCGAGCGGATACGTATATATCAAAGCTCGAGCTTCGTTATTTTTTACGCAGAATGAGAAGAGTCTCAGATCTCTCAAGTGCAAAATATACACGAGATAGAGAATGAAGTAATAATGAAAAAA
The DNA here is from genome assembly GCA_035582955.1 of Sycophila texana. NCBI lineage: Eukaryota > Metazoa > Arthropoda > Insecta > Hymenoptera > Eurytomidae > Sycophila > Sycophila texana. The sequence goes on along the minus strand of JAWWEN010000009.1, from coordinate 17,387,915 downwards.
AAATCGACGATAATTTATTAAGTTCGTCGAGTTCGTTGTTCGTGCTTACGTGTACGTGTAAATTCGTCGTTTGCGACTGGAGGACATGTTCGCATATATAAATGAGTATAAAAGTATGTCCTACATCAAGTGTATTTTTTTTATTTTTTATTTTTTTTTTTTTTTATATTCATTCTATTCTAAAGGGGAGAATAAGGCGGTTCGTTAACAGGAGCAAAATAAGAGAAATGAATTTAAAACAAAGGTTGCAGTTACAGGAGAAGCTGAAAAAAGAAAGGGGCGGATCAATTGGAAAAAAGAGAAAATGAGCGAGAACGTGGTTCTGCGAGTGAATTCAGTTGTGAAAATGCAGGTGCGTGAATGACGTACGATCGAACTTTTTTTCCTGCGGTTCGTCGCAAGCAAAAAAAAAAAAGAAATATAAAGATAACCCCGTGTGAAACAGTTGCGCGTTCGCAGAAAATTTTTATAATTCTATTAAAAGTAAAAACAACGTAAACTGTATGACGTGCGGTATACATAATATAAATAACGTTAAAGATAATAATCCTAAAGTTAATGTATCGTAAAAAAAGTAACTAAAGAACAACAAAATAATTAAACAGATGAAAATAAAAAGACAACTGTGATATTGAACGATCTTGTAACATTCGATAAACGCGTTTCGAATCGTTTCTTTCGCGAGGAGCCGTTATAGAGAGGTGAACCATAAAGAGCGACTGAAACGAATCGGCAGAGCGGACGCTGACGAAAGAAAATTTTAAGAGAAAAAATCTGTCAAATCGCTGCCGGAATAGACATCGAATGTCTCCTCCTTTTTTTGTTGCTTCGAACAACACGGGTGAGAAAGAAAGTGAGAAAGAAACAAACCTTCGAGTCGTTCTCTATTTAAAAAAAAAAAAAAAGTAAATAATCCAAGTTCGGAAACAAAGTAAATATTAACGAAAACAAAAGAGGTGCGATAGAATTTAAAAAAAAACTAATAAAATGTTGAAACTGCACTGTGCTGTCCGATGTATCTCGTCAGGGAGGGCCGAACGTTTATTATACACATAAGAAGACTTACTGAAAAAGATTGAAACTTTGGGAGAGAGAAAGAAAAAAGAGCGAGGGACCGCCATAACGAAGCGAAATATAACTTAAAACTTTCATTTTTTTTTTTTTTTAAGTGGATCCTACCGTCGATCCGTAGTTTAATGTAAATAAGAAGATCGAAAAATGTTTATAAATATTTGGTTGTGGATTCATGATTAAAGTTTTTTCGATGAATCGTCTTGTCTGAGTCTTCGAGGCGATGTCTTTACATTCGAGCTTTGCCAATGAAAAGTTCCGCGAAATTTAGAGTCTTTTTAAATCTTCCTAGGTAATACTTGTTTTCTTTTTCGCGTCTAATTCATCTTCTTAGTACAAAACTAAACTTATCTTTGCGAGACCAGTAATATTTGCTAGTGATATGTACAATACTAGTCTTTGCAGAGTCGCAATTTATTTAAATATTAAAATAATAACGATAAAAGGAATTTAGGGTCAGTGCAAGTTTTCGCTCCACGGTGCGCGAATGTAATAAGCGTATAGACTCTCCGAGTGTATTTTGGTACTTCCAATTGATAAGTGCAATTTTTCCGTGAGAAATAATTTGAACAAAAAAAGAAGAAAAAATGTATAAGAAAAGGTTTGAAACAAAGATTGATCCCTCTCTCTATCTTTCTCTCTCGCGCGTACGCGACACGGAATCTGCGTCGAGCGAATTTTGTAATCAATCGCGAGGACGAAGCTGAACAAGAGAGTACAAAAAAAATGGATAAATTTCCAATTGCGTTTAAAAATAAGAGAGGGGGAGATAGAAGGATGGAAGAATTAAAGCTGTGAAAATAAAAGCGAAAAGGGGAGAAAAAACTTAGAGGTGAGAGTGCAGGTCGCAGCGCATTCATGAACCAAGGCGATGGGGTACAATTTACTACTTTATTAAGCTATCCTCGTCGACGAGGAGCAGCTTTCGTTTTTTTCCTACGCCATGTGTCTTCTTCGCTCCTATGTATGGAGAAGGAAGCGACAAACTCTTTTCCTTGTACCTCGAGTTAAAAGTCAACGCTTCTCTCGTCATGCATTGGAAAGAAAGAAAGAAAACGTTTGCCTCATTTTTAACTCACTTGGACTCACGTTACGAAAATATCTCGTGCAACCAATTTTAGGTTTTTTCTTCCGTTGTTAAAGTGGCGTTTCCGAGGATACTTTAGGGAGCGTCAGGTTCTCTGCCTTCGCGAGCGGTTCTACATGTGCTGTTAACGTTTTGCACTTCGCCATTCGTTTTATATGCGAAATATTTATATTTATTATTTTTATCTTTATGTTCAAATGCTTCGAGTGTGCAAAGTGTTTTCTCATGCTGTGCGCAGATGTATTGGTGACCTAATCGTTAAATCGAAATATTTTTTATTATCAACCATTGTCAATCTGAATTAGTGAATTTTTTATACATTTACAGTGATACACTGCATGTAAAACGTATCCCACTGATTTAATTAACAAAATATATTTCACTCGGAATGTGTCACTGTTAATTTAACGAATATTGCCCCGAAAATTCGCTAATTTAAAACGAGAACATAAGTTTTAAAAAGCAATTCTAACGGCTACAATCATTTTAAGTAAACCATTCAGGAATTTTTCTTCGCTATTAAAATAATCAGATCTGTCCAAGAATAATTATTAGTTCACTTAATCAAGAATATTTCGTAAAGCGTGACCAAAGGTGCTTGATATCCTGCTCGAGAGCAAAAGTTAATTAAGAGAAAAAAAAAAAAAACAAGGAGGACAAAACTCAACTGAACATTTTTTATACAAAATTCCAGGATCATATTCCAGTGAGAATATAGAACGAGTGGTGTGAGAGAGAATGTATATAGTGTTACGTGATTAGTTTCAATTATACCCCTCACGGCGACGAGGAGCGACAAACGCAGGATAAAATCGTCAAGTTCGCGCGCGCGACTCTTCGATTTCGTTCAACATATCTCTCTTTACTATTAATTATTGCTGTACTATTTGTATTAAATAATTTTTTTTTTCTTTTTTTATTGTTCCTCAGCCTACAGCTTTTATTTTCACCTTTGGCTGTCGAAACTAGTAATTTTGTCAATGGAAATAAATAAAATAAGTAAACAAATAAATGGGGGGATGAATAACGAAAGGCTCGAGCGTTTAACGACGCTGCCACGTGTACATATTGTAGGACGAGTAATGTTTTTTTCCACGAGTCAATAGTCGAATTTATAAAACGAAAAATAAAATTAATTTTAGAGGAAGCAAATAGGAAAGAATCGCGCGTAAAGCGGTTTTGAAGGCGAAAAAAGAGAGGAAGTGTCCCTTCCGCATCGATCGCATTTTTCTACGTACAGAATACGTTTCTCGGAATGCGTATATTTTTTTATATTAGTCAAGAGAGTTACTGCGGACGCAAAATTTCGTTGATGATAAGAAAAATTACAAAAAAAAAGGAATATGAAATGTGTAGACGTCTTTCGGCGCGAATTCTGTACAATCAAATGAAAAGGGAAAACTTAACAACGCGCCTTCTCGGGGGTCGTGTTCGCAATCCCCCGGTCAGCTTTCTCGAAAAAGAGCACACACGCAGAGCATTATTTTTTTTCCTCTATTTATTTTTTAACTCTAGCTTTTTTTTTAGGACAAGACGAACGTTCGTTGTCTTTGTTATTTATTCATCACTTATAGAGAAATTATCATTTAAAAAGCACTCGTCTCATTCTTTTTCCATCGTTTGTCTCTTCGGTATAAACTCGATTGAAGAAAAGCCTTTTGTAAATTTATAATGATAAAAAAATATTAAAATTCATTAACATTTCTCATTTTATATATATATATACACACACACACACACACACACACACACACACACACACACACACACACACACACACACACACACA
>JAWWEN010000009.1:17364617-17377855 GCA_035582955.1 Sycophila texana | reverse complement strand
AATTCTCAATTTAACTAGAGATGCAGACATCTCTATGAGAAAGCATTGTGCCAGTGCAGTTGGCAGCGTTTTTTGTCAATCGATTCAAATCCGCGTACATAATTTTTTAAATACGATAAAAAAAATAAATTCAGAAAATTCCACCACGACTCACCAAAAATTGCAGTTGAAAAACGAATAGAAAAACTAACAGCCTCTGATTGGCTATTGCTTACGTCCACCTCGAGTGTGAATAAGTGCACTCTTAAGCGCAACCGACGAAGTGCTTAAAAAAGCTAATGGAAAAGTATACACAGCGATTCGCACCGGCAAAATAGCGCGTGCCGCTGACGAGTAAGTCGCGGATGACAAAACAGAACGCGTAATCGTCCGGCTCGTTTCAGTCATTTTCGCGCCATCAAATATTAAAATCCAATTTCCATCGCAGCAGCGCGCCGCTCGCTTGCTCGCGACGAATTCGCCCTCCCCCGCCGGCAGTTAAACTGTAAAACAAATATGAAGCGCCCGCCAGGTCCCACTCCACCTGCGCTCTCCGCTCTCCGGCTCTTCGGCTGAGCTCGTTCTGCCCTCTCCCTCATAATCTCTCTTACGCGGCATGAATGTTTCAAGGATTGCGCTGGAGGGAGCCCTTTTTGCATTCCTAGAGACGCGCCCCGCACGTCCAACTATTCCCCGCCCCTTGCGCCCCGCAGACGAGAGACGCGCGAGGAGTGACTGGCTTCGAGTCGCTTTTTCATTGGGAGGACGGGAGGATCGCGTTTTTCTGGGAGGCGTCGGCTGCGGAGAGTTGCGACGCGACGCCGATCGGGAGGTGTCGAGTGACGAGTTACGGAATTTCGCGCGCTGCTTGTTATTAGGATTTGCGCGCGGGCCGCTGTAGTTGAGCTTGCACGAAATCGCAGTTAAGTGGAAAGTTGCGCGGCGAACTTAGCTGCTTGACTTTGCTTTTTGACGGTGAAGAAGTTGCGAATTCAACTAGTTAGTCCGACGATTTAAAATACTTAAGTTAAGTTACGGGAGATTGGAGGTAGTAGTATATATTCTAACTTCATTTTTAATCTTTTTTTTCCGTTTTGTTAAACTAATGTTGAATTAAAACTCTATAGTATATTAGCAAATTTGGATTTTGAATTTGTATTGCGAAACGAATGTTGGGAGAATAATTCACTTCGACTTTTGCGCATTATTGTTTATTATTCGCAGAAACTAGCCAACATTTTTTTGAAAGACTTTGTCGAACATAAAAAGAACATGTTTATAAAATTTGCAATTTTAACGCAGCTCTCAGGGATCAAGTTATTCTCTTTTTGAGCGAAAGTTTTTAAAATTTTCTCGCAAAAGAAATGTAAAAATAATTGTTAATTTTCTTGTTAAAATGAGAAACATGCACAAAATATTACTTAATGATTTTGAATGATTTCAAATTATATATCTCTTATCGAAAGTCTAGAAGAAATATCTATTCGTAGAACATTGCGTTTATTGATGTTTAACTAAAAAGATTTTAGGCTTTCTGAGTTTCCGAAGTGACTGCATTAATTAAGGCACTATATACTTATAAAATATACTATTTTACGAATTCTCTATTAACTAGAGAGTTGTGCAAAAACCCCCATAAAAAGTTTCGAATTTTTTCTTTTTACTTACGAAGTCCATTTCTTCAAAAATTTATATGACATGGTTCACGGTTCGTTACCGGTTTAAGCATCAAATTTATTACGCAACTAAGGACTGAAAAGTAGCTGATGAGCGAGGAACTTGCTCCAGGGCGAACTTTCATCTTGAACTCGAAAAACAGATAGTGGCGCCGATACATGTAAGGCTGAACCCTGTAAATCTAATAATGTGAAAATTCACTTGAAAAATGTGAATATAATATTTTTTATGTCAAATGTCGTTCACTGATTCAATATGTGGACGAATTTTCACATAAAAAATATCACTATCTTACTATTTTTAAATTGCTATTTTAAACCTTTCTTATAGAAATATATTATTATTTACTACAATGTTTTTTAATTTACTACAATGTTTTGTTATTTACTGCAATGTATTATTATTTACTACAATGTTTTGTTTTACTATGTTTTTATATGAGAAATTTTAACCATTTGTAAACAAGAATTTACAATAAACTAATCTATTATCCTATTACTATTCACATTTTCCAAATGAATTTGACATTTTCAGATTTATAGAGTCCATTTTATAAATTGAGCTTTTGAGATTTCGATCTTTTGTTCGAAAATCTCGAAATGATTTTGAATTTTGGAGAAAAAAACAAAATTTCATTTGTTTTTCTTTCAAATAAGGTTAAAATAAGATTAAATAGTCGCGAACCTCTAGGGCGAATTTTCTAGTAATATAATAATGTTTGTGCCCTTTCTTATATTTAAGAAAGTTAATTACGAGACACATATAAGTCACAATTAGTGTCTTTTAATTTTATCGATACAAATTTTTGTTTTTAAACAACAATATGGAATTTTCAGTTGAATCAAGTTTTCAATTTAACAAACATCTCTTACACGGAAGATCCGCGAAAGCGGCAGCACATTTTGAGGAAACAATTGATCCCCCCTCCAAAAAAAGAAAGAAAGTTCAAAAATTAAACGAAGCACCGGCACTTCCAGGGAAGCGGACGAATCTCCCAGACGCACACAGTCCCCGCAGCATCCCATTAGTCCGGAAGAGCGGGCTCGCGCTCCGCCGGAGTGGCGTGGGCTGCGCGTGGACGCACGTAAGTGCATTTGTTCTCCACGGCGCGTCTTCTCTCTTGGCAATTCGCGCGGGCCGGCTACGTTTTTAGCCCCGCTCGCCTCTCCGCCGGGATTTGCGCCTCCTCGGGCTGCATTAGGAGTCGCGCATCCGACTCCTGCTGCCATTAGCCGCGGAGCTACTCACTTTGCTAAGTAGAGAATCGTGTCTGGCGAGCGCCACGCGGGCGGAGCCGTCGAGAGGCCAGCCGAATTATGTAAGCGTGATCCGCGATCTTCGGGGAATTCGGGGAGGGCGGGACGCTCTTACTTTTTCGAAGGGTGAAAAGCGCGCTAATTTTTTTTTTTCCAGAGCGGGGATAGGAAGAGGAAGGCGTGGGATGTCGGCGTGGGATTCGAGGTGAGATTTACTGCGCGGCTATGTGAAGGCGGAAGGGTAATAAAAGGTATATCTATCGATGGAGGTGATAAAACGTTAGGAGGATTTTTTCTTTTGCAGGGCGGGTTTGGGGGTAACGAAGTTTTCGTTGGTGCGATAGCGTTTATAGAAGAGACGGTTTCTAATCAATTAGGAAGGGTGGATCGGTAAATAAGTGTCCCGTGCAATCAGCACTGAAATGTGTTTACAGGCGTTTCGCAAATATACCAAATGAAGCTATTGCCCGATGATTCGGCGCAACCTCCATTAGACTATGGATGTAAATTTCGACGGTTCCGTTGCATCCGTTAGCTTAACAATTTCGTTTATTTAATTAACAAGAAAATCAATTTATTGTAATACTTAGATAATTATATCAATTACAATAAATAATTATTTTTTCAATGGCTTTAGAGTGCCTTGAAAGATCATTTTTTAGAGCACGTGTTCAAAATGTTTATCAAAAATTTTTCTAACTAAGCAAGTTTTCGTGCTTCATGCGGCTATTGCGTTACTATAATAAAAGCTGATTTTTAGCTTTTCAGCTTATGGCGCGCATAATCTTACTTTTCATTACTGATGAGTATCGAAGATTAGAATCATTATAAACAGATTTAAAATGAAAATTACATATACTAGTCAATGTAAAATCGACTCTAATTAATTTAAAAGAAAATTGTTTTCTTTTCTTTTATATATTTTTATAGCCTTCTGATCTTTACATTACAAAGTGCCTTTCTGAACGAACCATTATTCACGTGATCTTCTCAGAATCTTTAAAAATACGAAATGGTTATGATTTAATTTTTAGTCTCACCATTACTTCAATAGAGAATTGTAAGTTAATTAAGTGTAAAACTTTATTTTCTTTCTTTTGTATTTACTGTTGTCTAATTTGACGAGAATAGTATGTTTTTTAATTTGTTGTGTCTAGTCATTTTAAATTTACACTGTGATATTACTTTTACTTTCATGACTTACTTTTTAGTATTATTAATTTTAAGTAACGACTGTGATATCACTCTGATGCAATTTATTTTTAATATTTTTAGTGTAACATAAAATGATTATAAAACAAATACACAGTACTTAACTCGTAATGTTGTAATTTAAAATGTCTTTTGATATTTGTATTTGATTATATTTGTAAATACTGTAATTTGCAATAAACATATATTGTATTCTAAAAATATCGTCAATCTTTATAAAACAATGACAAAATAATAGAAATGCGATAATATCTTTTTATTTCTTTAAGACCATGTCACGATCATCAATATTCTTGTAGTAGCAATATGCATATAAGAGATATCATGTAAGAAAGAAGTACTAAAATTCCCATTTCAAATTCCTCTCTTCTTATCGAAAAATCATTCGATATAAAAACTCGAGTCTCTCCAACAAAACGCTCCATTGCACCATTCCCCAATGTCGTCGCCGGCGGACTACCGTAGCTGGCGGCGCAGCCCCCGACTTAGCGAAATCCCTTTTTACAGTCGAACCCTTAAGTCCCGGCGGCGAGTACGTGCGCGCAAAAAGTCGTCGCCGCGCGATAAATCTCCGCGCGCGAAATCTCGGCCCTGCGCGCGCGGGGCGCAACACCTCCGCCTCGTACTCGCATGATAAATCCTCCGTCGGCGCTGATTGCGCCTCGACGCATCGCGGAGGAAAATAAAATCAGCGCGGAAAAAACGACGGGAGAACAAAAGCCGCGCGGAAATCGCCGGGAAATTCAAATCCGCGCGGCATACGTATCGGCGTGGATTCCCCGGCGAGGCGAGGGGGAGGAGACGGATGAGCCGAGCGAAGTAGGGAAATGAAGCGGGCTCGCGAAATCTAGCGGGCGGAGACTTTGCCGGGAAATTTTCCGGCTCGACTGCGGATGTAGCTTCTATTTTCTCCGTCTCGCGACGAGAGGGGGGCTGGCTTCTTCCTCGCGTATTTTCTTTTTCTTTTTCTTTTTTTTTTACCTCGCCGCGGCGTCGCACGTCGGAGGTTCGACGTGAATTATTTTGCGTGCGCCGGAGACGTGCCGGATCATCTTTATTGCCCCGTCTATTCGGCTGGGTGCTCGAGTAATGCGGACTGATTTACCGCCGGCGGGCGGCTGTATTTGCGAATCATTGAGTTGCGCGACCCTCGAACAGCTGTGATTACGATTTATTTGCACCGAGAGTTATTTTAGCAGGCGTCGAATCATCTGAAGTGAAGGGTGCAGATTTCGTTGCGTGTCGAATCATTAATTTTTGATTACATTGCGGATTTTATTATTAAGTGGATTATGTTTACTTTAAAATTGATAAGATTAAATTGGGATATGTACTTTGAATTATGGATTATAGTTTTTATTAAATATATTCTCGTGAGAGTGCAGTCTTAATATGAAGAAATAAACATATTTATTTATAAAAAGTTGCAAGTTTTTCTATATCAATAATAATAATGTTTAGAATAATTGATTATTTACTTGCAGTATTTCTTCATGTTTACTTCTATAGTAGATCCTTATTTATTGACTAAAATAATCATTTATTTTACTAATATTTTGCAAGAGTTCCTACTTTATAATTCATGCTCATGTCAAATGAAATAATTTTTTTACATTTCTGTAGGTAATGGATCAGTTTTTATCTGACAAAAATTATTTAAAAAAAAATAAATTCTATCTTCACAAATAGGGTCGGATACCTAAATTATTCCATTATATCCGTCTGATAGAACATTGAAAAATAATCGACACGTAAGATTTCTTTTTTCAATTTAACGTATATTAACAAAAATATTGCGAGTTAAAGTTCGTAATCGACGTGACGTCACCATGGCGGAGTATATCTATATAGTGAATCGACGTGACGTCACACGAACTTTCAAAGCGCGATATCTTCAAACTGAATCACTAAATTAAAAGAATAAATACGCGTCGATTATTTTTTAATATTCTATAAGGAGGATATAATGGAATTAAAAAAAAATTTAGTAGCCGACCCTATTGGATTGTATATATTATATTATATTTAACTTCAATATTTTAAAAACTTTTTATAAAAAATAATCCTACTTTTCATGTTGCAGGATTGGACGCAGAGTTATACTACGTGAGAGAAGGAATCATCAATACTTATGCCATGAACTTCGTAGTTCTCGTAGCAGCAACAATCGATGACCTAGAATTTACGTGGCAAAGTCTCGCGGGTCAACCGGTAAGTTATTTATTTACCAATATTATTCAAAATCTATGAATAAATAATTACAGCTTCAGTATATCAACACTAGAACAGCTTTATGCGAACAAAATCTTCTTGAACAAACACAAGCGCGCAATATTAAAAATAAATATTATCAGAGAGAAACCCGATCCGCATAATCCAGTTTCTCCAAGACAAAGTGCATCCCCTCGAAATTTCAAGCACCCCAGCATCCCCTCGAAACCGAATCTCTTAATGAATCTCCGAGAAAATATCGAGCCATCAGCCCAAAACCAACACACAGTGGACCCACCTATCCTGCTTTTCCGCACGCCCCGGATCGATCATTCATCCAGGCTCTCGACGTCAAAATAAAAATCAAACAATCACCCGATGGGTACACAATCGTCGCCAGGAGTTTACACACACACACACCCGGCCATCCACCCTCTCTCCATTAAAATTCAGTTAATCCGACAGAGAGCTCCGCTGCGTGCAGCGCCGGATGCGCGAAAAATCACGCGCGAGGAGCTGCGGGCGCACACGTACGGAACCCGTGGGAGGAATAAAGACTCGAGCAAGCTGCAAGGCGCGTCCATTAGCACGAGGAGCAACAATGTGGAGTCGAGCAAACAGGCCGCTGTCTCCGGCGAGTATCGATGCTCTATCAATATGGAGTATAACAAACAGCGGCGCGGCGGTTCGCCGCTGCAGCGACGACCACCCCCGTCACCAAGGAGACGCGCGCCGTTTCCCTCCCTGCGAGTATTAGTGTGTATATATATGTGTGTGTACGTCCGTGTGCGCGTTCCGGGAGCTGGCCAAAGTCGCGTCCACTTCCCAGTCCACCCTTTGCCGCGGCGCTCGACGTTAAACGATGGGGAAATCGTCCGAGTCCGACTGGGGTCGAGAGCAAATTCGCACGTCCATTTGGTAGAAGCTACCGCCTAGTAGTGGCTCGCTCCCGGGGCTCCCCCTCTCATTGTTTTACAGGGACGCGTGGAGGTATTTTAGTGGGGTGCGCTTTCCATTCAGATTTGGATGGCTGCTGTTTTATCAAGTGCGCGGTCTCGGTTGATATTTCTGAAATGGCGAGGATTTTAAACGAGCGTTTGTGGAACTTCAATTTTGTCTTGTTATTTAGTATAAGAAGATTAACAAAATTAATTCTCGATGCACAGATAAAAATTATTCTTCATGACAAAGTCGCTGACTTAAACGTTAATGAATGTGACTTTAAATCCCACTAAATGATTAGGAATTAACAGTTAAGCAATTGATTATTTGCTGTAAGTAAGCGTGGCATTAAAAGAAATCGCGTATTAACTGTTGATACATATTTCTTTACTGTTAAGAAATATTTACATGTAACTAATGACTAAAGTAACGAACTGTCAAATACATGACGATTTTTTCTTGAATCATTCTTTTTATCTGTGTAAAATTAAAGTGTGACTGAAAAGTAGATTGAAGGCAGATTTTCTGAAGGCTTTTCTGTTCATTTATTTTACTTTTGACTTATAACGTAATACTCCGTGGTACTGATTTTTAATTAGTGACTTTCTAAAAATCTATCGGCATGTTGATGTAGGTTTAATTATAACAGTGGTTTAATTACGGTGCTTGCAGATTCTAAAATATTTTAGAAAATTTCATGTTCAGATAGTTATCCTCGTTAGGAGTCGAGTCTGTAGGGGTCAATGAATTTTCCTGTTGATTTACCAAATATAAAACAGGACATTCCGTATAAACGATCTTTCACATTTTTTAACATCTTTTTGGCAAGTATATAGACCACAAAAATGCTTTCGTAATTTCTATAATTTTTATAATTTTGAGACTTATTTATATATTATATATTAGTCATAAAATATTATTGAAAATCCATAAATTTTTGCTTAAGATTTTACTAAAAATTATCAATCAGTTTATAGTAACATTTCTCAAATTTACAGTCTGGGACCAATTTACTGAACTCAAAGAAAAAATTACTAAAACATTTCTCTCATGGTCAGTGTATTTGTACTCTCTCAGTGTAAAATTTTCCATTACTTCAATTCTTCAAGTTGAATACGTAGATTAAATTTTTTAGGAAAACAATTAGCTGATTTATTTCATAGAACTTTATTTACGTAAAAGGATACATAATCTTATCCAATAAAGAGATAAAAGAAATTCAGTATTTTTAATTTTAGAATTTTAAAATTAAACTGTTAGCTCCGCTTTCTGTTTGCATTTAAAAAATGCAGAGACATGCCTAAAGTGGCTTAAGAAAAATTATTATTTTCCTCTAAAATAGCATATTCTACATTCAAACGAGAGAACGAATTTCCGAGTAAGGCGGTTATATTTTTTGAATAAAATGTCAAGAAAGAAATGCAATGCCATTAAGTAAAATATAAAAGAGTCATAAACACGATGAAGTTTACAGAATTGTCTGTTTAAAAAGCGTATGTAAGTAGAGAAAAAAAATCCGGCGTATTCAGCCCTCACCCCCGCACCCCTTGAGTAATTGAAACTGCGCTCCAGCTAAGTGCATTTAAAACGTTTTTAAAGAGAGCGCGAGAGTGCACTTTAACGAGCGAATGATGCAGTCCAGTGCTGATACGTTAAACCATCGCGTCAGCTAGTGCGAGTACATTCTTAATGAACACTCAGCGGTTTCCGTATCGTGCCTTTCATCATTGCTCGAATTAGTACTATTTTCCTTCGCTGTCTTCTCGATTTCCATTCGCAATTCCGCCATCCCCTTTTACCGTTATTTAGTATATTTTTTATGGACACTAATTTTACATTATTAAAATTAGTGTTTAAATTAAAGTTTTATCTTCAGAGCCATTATTGATTTTTTAATTAAGAAGTTAATGATGAAGGTATACCAAATGTATTAGGTTGAAATAAAAAAATAAGAGCATCGACCCGTTGTTAATTTTATGTGTATTTTTGCGCTCATTGAAAGACTTGGTCACTAAAAAAATTCTACACTACTTTAGTCTTAAATCTTTTTGGAGTTCTAGAAATAATTTCGAAAAATATATTTTTGATAGAAACGGTGGGCAGTTAGAACACTTTCACCGTTTTTGTCAAAAATATGTTTCTTGAAAATATTTCTAGAAATGTAAAAAGACTTTAATTCAATGCAATTTCATTGTACATTTTAAAAATTATTTCTTTAGTAGTGGCACTTTCTGAGAATACAACCATGCTATTATTTTCACATAACAATGAGGTGTGAAAAAGGTTCCATCAAAAATTCCTGAAAATTGCATGCAAATCATTGTCGTAAGCAGTCCTCAAGCGACCCTCTAATCGAGCCCTCGCGCGCTGCGCCAAAACACTTATCACTTATCGTCGCGCTGAAAAGCCATTAAAATGTATTTTAAATGCAGTCGTAACCCCTTCCCTGCAAACACCCACTCCGCAGTGCGTCTCGTCGCTTTTATAATTGGGATCGTACATGGGAAAAAAATTCCGTTAAATGCGTCAGACAAAATAGTGAAAAATAATTGAAACTTTTTTCTCCCATTTTTTAAGTTAGGTGAGATGATTTTATACGTGAGAATTAATCGATCGAACGAACTTACCTGGAAGTGAAGTTCGATCCAAATTGTATGAAGCTGCCTCGTGCGAATAGATCAAATAGATCCATTCCTTGGTTAGGAGCATCCTACATTCGATCTGCTTTAAAATTATATAATGGGGTTACCAGGGGAATGAATAAACGAGATTATTTATTCTTTTCTTTTCATTTATTTGTATAACTGTGGAAGAATGTACAGTAACTAGTGTCACTATCTATTTGATATAGAGGACGGAGGCAGTGAAATACAATTGCTTAAAATATTGTACTTTTTCGAATCTATAGATAACAATATAAACTGAAAAAAAATTTGGTACTTTTAAGTAAATATTTATTTCAATAATACTTGTTAAATATTTCTAAACTAAATGAATTTAGTAGTTTCAAAAAAATGATTACTTGATTCAAAGAAATATTTAACAAGTACTATTTAAGTAAATATTTACTTAAAATTACCAAATTTTTCGCTCAGTGTAACAATATTATCGTTAACTTTCTTGACAAACACCAAATTGTCCTGATGTTAGGAAGTGATCGATAAATTAGTTAATTGATGTCGGCATTAGCTAATTCCGACATGAAACAGCTGATTTATAGTAATCCTCTTTGCGTATACATTAGATAGTAAACCTGCATATTTATGCCAAAATAGCTCGTCATGTTGCACAGATGAGTTTATTTTCATATCAGCCGGAAAAAATTTGACGGATCTAGTGAAATTCTTTTTTTTTTTTTTTTTTTTTTTTTTCATTCAATTTCCCAATTGCATGAGCCAGCAGTTGATCGTGGCCTCTCGGCGATTTACCCTGTCGACATAGATAACGGTGGAATTACGCGGAGAAGCTATTCCGCGGGTGTGATTTTATTATCGAGATTAGCGCGTCGACTTGCCCCTCGGAATATCAAGTGTTATGAGCGCCTAGAGGAGCCCTGCCGGTGGCCTATTCCATTCTATGTCCCGTCGATTGTGTTTCGAATTAGGATGAGCCCCCGTGAGTTTGAATTGGGGATAAGTTCGCTAAGTGCCGGTAAGTATGTAGCCCAGCGTAATTAGACGTGCCCCACGGTTTAATCTGAAAGTTAATTGATTTCGCTTCACTTATGGGCACGCGGTGCACGCGACGATGAGCTTCTGGTTCATAATTAAGATTGGAGTTGTGCTTGCTGTGGTTTGGAAGAGGGAAATTTGTCGCGCAGTGCTCTCCTCTTGTTTACTTAAATATCTCGCACAGGCTAAGAGGGAAACGAATTGAGCCATGAATCTGGAAATTGTCCGAGATAAGAATACCATTTCTGTCCGCATTTGCACAGTGATATATTCTTCAGTTCTCATATTTTCTCTGTTACGACTTTTCATAATTTCTTTTTCTAGATACGTGCGAATTTTGGTCCGTATTTACTTATCGCTATGTAAATTTGGCGTGTAAAATATGTTCTCCTTTTCATATTAGAATTTTAAAAATGCGTTTTATGACTTGTCAAAGTTCCGTTGTAAATTTCTTTCAGTAAATTATAAAGTACAATATTATTGAATTTAATGCTGATACATCACTGATTTTAAGAAAAACTAATAAATATTAAACATTTAATAAGACATTGTAAAATGTCTAATCAAGGGGATCAGCATTAAAAAAAAGGCAGATGAAAAACGTCTAAAAAAGGAGAATCTACTAATTAGTACAATTTAAAATTAATATTATATGAATATATAAAATTTATGATAAAATCAGTTGAGAAGTGTCTAACCTTATTATATTTCATGTAATGTTACGTTAAAAATTTTAGTTTTGGTGCGACCTGTAATACCAACGAATGCCTAAATTTTAGTGGAACTGGGCGTCTTAAATTGTTGGTAATTAGTGTCATAAAACTTAAGAATATTTGTGTAAACATTTGAAAAAGTTTATAAACTACTTATATTTGCTCAAATTTCTTGATTTTGATGAATTTATGCTGTTTTTGTACTTTTAGAAGTACTCAGACATATAATTTTTGTTTCTGGCCTCATGACATTAATTACCAATAATATAATTTATTTTTTAACAAATTTTTCAAAGTTTATACTAGGAATAAGTTTATTCCTAGGCTCCTTTTAATTATCATTTTTATATATTTACGTAGTATTAATCTCAAATTGCACTAATTAATGTACTGTTCGTTTTTTAGATGATTTTTTATTCGCATTTTTAAAGATGATGGATCTCCTTAAATCGTCACAGTATTGCGCAATATTTTTGTCAATTTATTAGAAAAAAAGCAGTATTTTCTTTTAAATCTGAAAAGTTCTAATCAAGAGAGTGTCATACCTCCGAATTACTGACTTGGATGAAACTTTGAAGATTCATTTCTATATACAGTAGCCAGTAATGAAATCAGTCTTCTTTTAATCCCACTAGCTCTTGTTTAACAAATACAACGAGAAACATTAGTATATCTTCATATATCACCTAAATGAAGACCTCCTATATATGAGATTAAATCAAAGGTGACCTTCATTATTCATTACTAGAGAAACAACTTTATAAAGTTTCTTGTTTGGCAAGTTTTCTACAATAAAAATTAAAAATTGAAGCCAAGCAAAGTAAAAACTTCACGACCGTTTCACTTCAAAAGCAGTAAACTCATCGCTATTGTCACGAAACGTAAAAGAATCGAGCGGCAACTGCTAGCTAATCCCAGAGAGGCGATACAGCTGATCCTGCAAAGTAAAAAAGCTGGCGCCATCAATAATCAAGACGCCGTGATGTATAGTAACATGGGGACACTTTTCGCCGGGCTCCCACTTAATCTTCCCTTCAATGGGCCGCAATTCCTGAAAGAGGCCGTTCGTGCGTTGAATCGCCGAGCAGCAGCGGGTTACCCTCGGAAACGCTTGCAAAATCGAAAGGGGTCGCCATCCGAAATTCCCTCCGCCGCGTGGAATGAGAAGTCGCGGAAAAAGACGCGCTCGGGATATCGGCCTGCCGAAATCGTTTAAAACAATGAGGCTGGTCTAAGGGCATTTTACTGCTCGCGTGGGATTTTATCTACGTTGCTTATCTCTTTACGAGCTTTTTTTTTCTATTAGCGGAGCTTTTTATTATTGCTTCGTTGAGAACGCAGAGAGTGTCTTTTGCTATTGGGTAGAGGCACCCCTATCTTCTAATCCTTGAGGATTTGAATAATTTAAAAATAGAAATTCAATTGAAGTCCAAGTCTTATTTCACAAATAAGTAAAACGTTAATTCCCTGGTAAAAACTGTCCTAATAAAAATGGGCAATACTTCTTGTTACTAGGTATGACTATTGTCTTGTTTGTGACTATTAATGAAACGCTTTTTCTCCCATTAACAAGCTTG
>JAWWEN010000009.1:17320421-17335384 GCA_035582955.1 Sycophila texana | reverse complement strand
TTTTCATATAAGAAATCAGCCCTCAAAGTTTCAACAAATTCCGTGATCCGGAGGTCAGGTACTCTCCTAGTGAGAGAGATGTTTTAGTAAAAATTACAAGTCGTTCGAAACATTTTTTTCGAATAATTCTTTTAAATAAAAGTCTCGTATATTTATCAAGGCAGTTGTAAATTCCACTAAATTCATTAGTTGTAAATTCCACTAAAATTAATTAAAAAAGACTTTATAGCAATTCTTTCTACCTACGTGAAATATTTTTTATTAACTTTTAGTGATGAAATCTCTCTAATATTAGTAGTTTTTGACTAATTCAACTTTCCAGGGTCGTACGACAACAAAATACGACCCTTTGTCCTCCAGGCAGTTCAAATACGACAATCCATAAAATCCATAAGTATTAGTCATACCGCGAAGTACGGTAACGCCGAGCCAACGCTAATCGATGAATGCGTGAATTTGTTAACTAATGAAGCGATTCTGTAAAAACACGCTACCCTCACTTTCGCGGAAAACCTATCAAAACTCGAAAAAAACATCGAAGAGAGCGAGCACTATGGACAATCCGCGAATCGATTGACGGATTCGCTGCGAGGTATCAGCTCGGTGACCTACAAAAAAGAAAATTGTAGCCACGTTCGTTTCGATAAATGTAATAAGGCTAAAAGTTCATTTCGCGATTGCACTTTTCCTCCCGATCAGCGCGGGATTACACAGCCTAACCACTTTAACGATTAATAACCGATGTTGTGGAGTGTGTGCGGTGACGGCTTATGACCACTACAAACTTTTTTTTTGGTGTCGCTATTGGTGTTGTTTTTTTTATTTTTTTTTACTATTTTCCTCTCATACTTATACACGTGATTTTTTTTTTGTTGGTGTTGTACGTGGTGATTTTTTTTTCTGGACGTTGACTCTAATAATAACCCGAGAGCGCGGCGGTGATGCCATAATGGCACAAATTCGATAAGGCAACCGATTTTTTCTTCAGACACTTGATTGGTGTTTGTTGTTGAATAGTTTTTTTTTAAGTGCCCCTTTGATGTGAGAATTCGAGACTGTGTGAAATGGCACTTTAAGTTTTTTTTCTTTTAAAAGGCTAGTGCTATTTATAATACTGTAGAGGCAAAGGTAAGAATAGAGTTTAGAATGAAACTGTATCTAACAAACAGCACTAGTAAAGCTCTAATATATTCTTAAAAAAAATTATTATGAACTTGTGACTTAAAAAAAGTTTTCTAAATGGAATTGAGTAACAATAATACAAACATTCTTCTAAAAATTAATGAAACACAAAGCATCCGGCCAGCAGTTGATCAAACAGATTTTTACGAGCCTATGCTATATACCAATACTTTTAAATACCCCTGCACCACGCGGCGAAGCTCCGCAGAGGGCAATCTTCGCCTTTCGTTAAAAGAAGCTACGAAAAGTGTACTCGGCTAGGCCGTAAAGGCGAAGATCCCGCCGATAGTCGATTGCATCTAAACGTGCAACAGTCCAAAAATACCCGCGAGCCACGAGTGGTAATCCCACAGTCGCTCATTCATTAGGACGCGCGTCGCGGCTCCAGTCGCCTATATTTATACCCGGCCGTGTTCGCGCCGCCGAAAAAGAGCGAAACGAGCAGCGCAGTCGGCGCGCGACTGCCAACGAAAATAACGGCGGACTGAAATTACGGCGACACAAAGTGCGCGGGGTGGCACCGAGAGAGCGGCCTCGCGGGTCGAGATCGAAGAAAAAGGAGGAGGGCGGACTCCAGTCGTACTACTTGCGTGAATTATTAATACGAGCGGCCGCGGTCATTAGGCTCTTTTTTGGTCGCGAGTGGCGCGCGGACTCGTGTAACTCAACACCGCGATCGTCCTCCCGGCTGGCCGAGGTCCAGTGGCTCGCCGGCTTTATTTAGCCGCCACCTGTCCCCGTCGCGGTTCGCCCGAGGATGACGCGGAACAATGAAAGCTCGGCCTTGGCGCGGCGCGTCTTCGCTCCCCGATACCGATCTCGGGGACGCTACCACCGATTTTTCATGCCCTGGCCATTTATACTGCACATTCCGGACAGTATTCCCATGAAGCCACTACGAGTACGCGGAAAGACGTTTCTCCCGAAAAAACCTACTTAAAAATGAAAGCACCATACATTTTGATACCATCACTTTTTTAGTGTATAGTATTTGTTTTAGATGAACCTTAATGAGAACATCTGTAACAACTACTGCGTTCCTCATTTTATGCTTCCGTGACTATTTAAAACGAGTACCATGTATAGACTAAAATCGAATACTTTGCTTCATAAATTTTAATACTCACTTAACCTCTTTAAATTCTATTTGTACGTGTATTTTGAGCCAAAAGGTATCGCTTTTGTACGTACTAACTATAGTTCACGTTTTTACGAGAGAAACGTCTTTCCGTGTAGAAAATCACTACTGTGATTTAATGTTTGCAGATATAGCTAACCATGATACATATAGATATCGCGATATATAGCTAACCAAGATGGCGTGATTTTGCCAGGATTTAACACTACAGGCTTATACGGAGCAAACAACTTGTTTTTTTTTGTCAAATACTATTTACTGAACAACTATTTTTACCTAAAAATTAAACGTAAGTTTGTTGAGATTTAATAGTAATTATTTTTACTGTAGTTTTATCGATAACAAAATTATGCTCCATATAAGTCTGTGTTAAATCCTGGTAAAGTCGCAACATCTTGGTTAGCTGTATATTGCGATTCGGTATGTATATCCAGGGTTAGCTATATATCTACAAATGTCAAATCCCAATAAAACTTGTAAAGTCATAAGAAAAATACTACATGGATAGAAATTTTCTACTAAAAATTACGAACACGAGAAATTAGGATTTTATCGATACTATTAATATTTAAGAAATCGCCTGCAGATTTCATAATTTTCTTAATCAACAGTTATGACTAAAAGATTCATAATTTTTTACCGATCTGATCGTAATTTTATACTCAATTACTATACTTGAAATGTTGCTGAATAGATAGTATACAGGGATCGGTCTTGGAATTTCAAATTTCTTAAGTTATCTCCATCAAGTCCTCATCAGTCACCTGCGTGCCCGTGCACTTATCTTGCAAATCTAATTTACGGATTCGCCGAAAATTAGTTTAATTTTTAAGAGACACCGACGGTCTAATTTTTCTTACAAATTTTTCTGAAAAATTCTACTATATAGTAACTTCTGAAGCTATTATTAGACAATCACTGCAAACCTTATGAAGTATTGTATGTTGAAAAATGTGTGGCTAGGGCCTCAAGTTCGGGAAGTCGATTTATTGCGCAATCGGATTTCGAGGAATCCGCAGTTGCATGTCGCGCGAGGGACGATCGAGTGGATAACGCGTGTCGATCTTGCCGATACGTGGACCGATCGAAATAGACTTTCGTCATCGGCGGAACGGCGCGCGCGCGTCGAGCGTTGCTCAAGCGTTTAGCGAGCGGAACGACCGAAATAAATCGCGAATTTTCTTCGTCGCCGATCGTCTTTGCCGAGGCGCGATCTCGTCCTTGAGGCCGGGGCAGTTCGTGTCCACTGCCAAAGCGCCCCGCCGAGAGAAATATTATTAGCGATGATCGCGGCCGGGCGGATGTGTCGCACCGACAAGATGTTTACTAATTCCTCGCTGCTATTTTTTTTCTCGCCTACGTTCTTTTAAATTAATTGGAGTTATTAATTTTTCCGTTTGGTTTTCGACTTGTATTTGATATTGGAGATGGCTATTGCCGAGCTCAGTTATTTCAGGCTGTTTTATAAAATCGATTTAGTATAAGTGTACATTCGATACTCGCCGACGAAAGCGTACCTTCAAGAACGACAAATGACCGAAAGCCGTATAATGTGCGCGCGAGTTCGTTGTAATGAAGCGCCGGGGACGATCAACCGAAGGGCTAATTTTCGTGTTGGTCGCGCGTAAAGCACCGGTTTTAAAGCTCACGTCGCGCTCTCCGTCAGAGACTAGTAATTATCATCTAAAATAATAAAACCCAACTTTCCCGACTCACGATAAAACTCAATGTAATCCAGTATGGGATAAAGAAAAATTCAGACACGTTAAAGTCTCCGTTATCATTTAACAAAAGGAAACACTTTTTTTCGTTTTGTACCGCTAGAAAAAAAATAAAAATTGAGTTCCTCGAAGAAACTCGCGGCGGCTGGAAAAACCGCATTTTTCCGCGGCACAGTCCGCTTATAATGGGGTCAGCACACGTCCTGATGGGGCACGTGCACGGAGAGAAGGCGGCGTAGTTCGTCGGAAAAACGAACGAGGAGTTGCACGTGCGACTGCGCTCGATGCTCATCAAAGAGCGTGGCGGCGCATTTTGAAAATAGGTTCGGATTTGATTCGGAGGAAGGATGCCCGAGGCCCTCGTTTTGCCTTTCACGCGCGCGGGTGTGTTTATCGCGATTAGATCCCCGGGTAGTTGTCGCGGGAGACGTCGAGTGACGAGAAGCTAATGGAATTTTTTATGAGAATGACTGAAATTTTGTTTAAATTAATAGATGTTCAGCGAAATTGGCGACCTGGAAAGTAGTCATTTCAGTAAAATAAATGATGAGATGGGAAATGTAGGCTAATAAAGTTTTCATTGTTTTAATGGATTTGTGATCGACATTTGAACACAAAATGAGGTTGCATTATAAAACTTATTGCTGTTCGTTTGATTGATTCGATTTTAAAGTGGCGCCTCCGTTATGCACTGAACTTAATCGCTCATTTCTTTGTAGAAAATGGAAGTAACGTTTAATGTCCTTTTATCAATATATACAATCACCTATTCACTGTCAGCTTGTCTAAATGTACAACCCTTCAGGTATGGTTTTTCAAAATATTAATCAATTTAAATGTAAATGTTAAATACTCTTGTAGTATAAAAGTTGCATTCTATTTAATGCAATACTTATAAGAATTCAAACTGATTAGGAGAGTGTCTCACCTCCGCGGGTCACAGATTTTGTTGAAATTTTTACAGACGGTTCCTTTCATCTTCAATAGAAAGAGTGCAGTCTCAGGATCCGATGGACATTTTAAATAGTGCAATGCAAAAGATTTGCAACTTTGTTCGCTGTTCAAACTTTGATGGTACCAAGAGAGGGCATCTGACTCCTTGGAAACACCAATCTCTTAAAAACTTTACGCAGTATTTAATTGAGACTGAATATAAAACTCGATATTTGTATTTTGACTCCATAGGCTTCCTTCTTGTACGGAGACTTGTAAACCATTCTTATGTGGTACGTACAACAAAGAAAGGTCTGCAGAGTCAAAATAACAGGTATCGAACTTCATATTCAGTCCCAAACTATATTCGGTCTGAACTATATTCAGTCCCAATTAAACACTGTATAGTTTTGAAGAGATTGGTGTTTTCAAGGAGTCACATGCCCTCTTTTGGTACCGTCAAATTTTGAACAGCGAACAAAGTTGCAAATCTTTTGCATTGCATTATTTTGCTTAAAATGTCCATCAGATCGTGAGATTGTGCACTCTTTCTATTGAAGGTGAAAGGAACCTTCTGCGAAAATTTCAACAAAATCTATGGCCCGGAGGTAAAACACTCTCTTAGTGAGACTCTTTTTAACTTAATAATGACAGTCATTCGAGCAAGAAGTAGAAATAAATAAAATGATGTGCAGGAGTCAGTTTACTTTTTAGTATCCATTTATTTCTCAGTCCTATTGAAAAACACTAATGACAAATCAAAAAGCACCTCTTTTTTAATACAATTTATAAGATGAATTTCACGAAATTTTATTTGTTAAAAGACTTAAAAGACCTACTTTCTGTAAACAAAAAAAAATTCTCTCATTTCTCCGAGCAATCATTCAGACATTTAAATAATTTACACTCTCTCCTACTTCTTTAAAATCGTAGCCATAATCTCTTCCTCTCGATACCTGCAAAAAAGTGAGAAAACTCCGATCTTCCAGAAAAAAAAGCTTCGGTAATTTGAAGTCGCGCGAGCGCGAGGGGGGTAAAGTGAGGAGGGTGTGAACGCGTATAGTTGCGGTCGATTGGGTCGCGGAGGGCGCGAGGGGCGGGAGGCGGAAGGCCGAGTGGCGCTCACGGATTGGCGGATCATCCCATTGGATTATCCTCGGCGGCGCGCCGGCGCACCCGGGCGATCCCCTGCCGCCTCGCCTCGCCTCGCGCGCTTATCGTCCTCCCGCGAAAATGGATGCGGAGCTTCGTTGGGTCAAGTCTTTCAAAGATGTACGCGGAGAGAAGCTTTTCACGATAATATACTTGCATTTTTTTTTAAATATTGTTATGATTTTAATCATTTTCAAATCAATTTTTAGAGACTCTAAAGTTGAATTAGAGAGAAATAAATTATTCAACTGTAGGTTTTAAAAATTAGTGAGACGTGCTCCATTAAGTTATGATTAATGGAGTTTAATTTCTCAATAAATTTTTAGTATATACAATAGTTTTCCACTATTTTAAAGTTTTTAGTAAAATTCATTATCAAGAGGTGCAGTAGCGCCTCAAGGCAAGTGTAAGTTCGAAGGAACGACTTGCCCACGATTTATTCTATACGTTGGTATACAAAATTGTCAGACATATTGTGACATTTTACGACCAATTATTTAAAATAATTTTTTCAATGCTGAGTGGTACTTTTCCCTTACCACTTATATACATTTTTACTCGAAAATTTTCTCCTTGTATAATTCAACTGTTTGTTTTATGTTAAATTTAGAAAAATTCACACTATATACTTATCTTTTTTTACGATCACGAGAAATCATACTTTTTTTGTTTAAATAAGCAGTTTACTAATGTACAATTACATTTAAAGCGATTCTTTTTTCTAGAGGCACTTGCTTAAACGATCGTGCGGAAATCATCAGTGCGGCAAAAGAGAAAGTCAGCACTAATCGCAATTACATTAAACATCGATAAGACGAATTCGCAATCCACTTAGTCGATGGGACAGGAATAGAAAGATCGACGAGCAAAAAAGAAAGGAAAAAAAACGTGAAAAAGGAAGCGCGTCGGTGAGCGGGCAATATCTGTGGGTGACAGGTTCGAAGGGACGTTACGAGAATATTGCGGCGCGGGTGCACATGTGCCGTCTAATAATCGCCGTAATAATTCAACCGCCCCCGTTTCTTCAGAGCAGGTGCGCACGCGAAAGCAAGTCGAGTCCAAAACATACCAGGGGGGCGCGGAGGATGAGTGCGCCGCTCGCGCCTATACCTGAGTGATTAGGGTCGGAGAGTCGACTGCGGCGCGCGGCTCGTTAGCTATTGGTCGGAATCAATTAGCGCGATGTTAATTTGCTGTTTGTTTGCTTTTACGCCGCCGGTCGAGACAAAACTTTTTTATTGACTGGAGAAAATTAAGGGGGGGTTTTTTAAGTAATGAATTATTTCTGATGCAAGACGGGAGTTTCGGGTGAGAATCGATACGTGACAAATGAGCTGAAATCGTTATACTTGAAAAACTATGCTTTGCAGCCTACTATAGTTGTCATTAAAAAACAAGTAATTGATCCATATTATATTTTGATAAATACTGCATTTTTACTATTAAAAGTATGTCAATCTTTTTTTTTTCGAAAATTAAATTATACTCTGAAGTCTTCTTTACACGTCCAAATAAAAAACTTTATAACAGACAACATTAAGATTTTTTTCAGCTTAGCGTACCGAAAGCATAACCTTATCTTCCCGCGAATCTTTGAGCCAAAGTTTTCCGTGTCTTAACAGTTAAGACACGAATTAAAATTGTTAAAAAATCATTGATATTACTAATAATTAAATAAAAATGAATAGTATTCTTAAAGTCTTAATGTTCACGCAAACATTAATGAACGTTTGAAATTGTTTAATACGAAAAAATAATTAAGTGAGGTTAGGTAAGTTAAACGTTTTAAAAAAATTGATAAATGATGAAAAATTCATAAAAAGTTTGATAAACTCCTTTAACTTTTAATACTGAACTAATTTTGACTTACATATTGTAATATTATATATTAGCTAACATCATCGTATTTTTAATAATCTTAATTCGTGTATTAACTGTTCCGTGTCTTAACACGGAAACTTTGGCTTAATGTTTTTTTTATTATCTGTGGTGGGAGGTAAAATAAGAATGGTCCCAGATCGCACGTTTGTCGCCCGGCAAACTTGCGATCCCTTTTACCTCCCTTGTTGCGTAATATACTATTAACATCAGTAAACAAATACAATTAAAAGAAAATTACACGTTTAAAAATTTATGAAATTTGCCCTCTTCCACCAAAAAGAAAAGATTTTTCGGAAAAAAAAGTGAACAGAGCGCTCCAAAAGGGTTGATGCCAATGGGGTGCCGCAAATTAACGCCGCGCACGACGGAAGCGTGCTTTCCGGAAAAAGGGGGTCGCCGATGGCAATCGGGCCGGTGGGCACTTTGCGCCGGAAATCGAGGGGTGGACGACGAGTCCGGCCGCTGCACTCGAGGGAGTTCGCTCGCGCGCGCTTACACGCCCCGGCGCATGTGTCGCGTGCTGGGAAAAGGGCACTGCGCGACCGGTGGGGGAGCGACGGAGAATCGGATCGTCCGCCGAAACATCTGTAGGGCCCTCGGATTACCATGATTGCGGGAAAGGGTTTTGTGGTGGCTCGGCTTTTGTTGACCGGTCGAACGCTTCTTTTTTTGAAAGCAGGAGTGCAGTGCTGGCTGCTTCGCAAATATTTTTTCTGTACGACATGGAAGTATCGGGGTTCATTTTTTTCTATTAATACACTAGCCTGATCTAAGCATTTATATTTTTAATATAATTGTTTAAAATAAATTTCAGAATTACACAATTAGACGGACTAAAAGCCATTTACAAACTCTCTAAATCTGAATTAGTGAAAATTCTTCGATTTCACTAAACTTAAGTGAATAGTCTCATATTCCTACTAATTCAATTAGCGGGATATTTTTAACTTGCAATGTATCACTATATACATCAAAATTTCACTAATTCAGATTTAGAGAGAAAGAAATAATAAACATTAAAATTAACTTACAACTAAATAAAAGAACTGAAAAAATTAAGGAAGTGAATAAATAAAAAATTTTTTAACTTAAGAATTAAAAAAATTAGAAATTTAAAAACAGAATGTTTGAACGATATTTATTTAAAAGAACATAAAAAGTGAAACTGCTTGTACACAGTGATCAAAGGTTTTGAATTTTGGCGCCATTTGACTGAGTAAAGAATTCATTCGTCCATCAAATTGCTCTTTTAAAATACTTTAAAAAATCGTATACTATCGTTTTTTTTTTAATAAGGAATTAGAAAGCTATTTGTTTTCTTTTTTTAATCAACTATTTAAGAAAAAAACAAGTTTGACAAATGTACATTAGTCCGACAAATTATTCGGTAATTTCCGTTTCGCTACACTGCGGATAGCTCGACCAATCGCATTACCAGATATATTACCTGGTAATCAATCTAGTAGCTCAGAACAGTGAAGCGGAAGGGATCGAATTATTTGTCGAAGAAAATTTAGAAATTTCGCAAATAAATGTTAGCTTTTACAGAATAATTTCTTAGATGAGCTATTTCAAGTTTACTAAATGACGCGCAAATAATTTATTGTACGAAACGGATACATAGCAATCAGCCGAAGAATAAAAAGATCAATGACAAGATTTTCAATGTTTTGTTAAAAAAAATTTATGTAATGGAATTTTCAAATTAGCATTTTTCTTAACTATTAAAGTATTCAAGTATAGGTAAAACATTGTTAATAGTTCAATTTGAAATTTTTTTTTAAACAATAAATTATTAAGCCGTCTTATTACGGTGACGAAAATCGGACAAAGTTCAGATGCGACGGTAAACTCAGACTATCGCTCGTGCAATAGGAAAATCGCGCAGAAAATAGCGCGAGCGAGGCACATGCAGAAGCGCTTCGCGTCGACTTCGAACGAGGCAGTAGCCTTCGCCTGCTCGCGCGCATCGAAAGGGACACGCGAGCCATCCATAATGTAGGGGCGACCGCCGAGATGCGACACAAAGATAAATTCGATAGGAAAAAAAAGGAAAAGTCGCCGCGCTGTCTAAGGGGAACCGAATACGAAATTCGCTGCGGCGGATTGTCCGCGTAATTGCCGACCGATCATCGCATTTTTGAGTAATTTCAGCCACCCGGTTGCACCTGGTGGTGGTCTTCTAATGGACACTGATTCCACGTTTTCCGTTTAACAACTTATTATTTTTGCTGGAGGCTATATTGCTTATCGGTGATGTTATTTTTTTTTTTAGAAACCAGTAATTAACGTAGTTTTCATTACTTTGTCGAGGCAATCATTGCTGTAATCGTACAATAGTATATTATGATACATGGGACTTTTGGTTAGGTCTCTGTTCGTTAGTTCACGGGGTAATAATTGATGATTTAAGTTTCTGAAAGCAGGGACTTAAGCGCGAGTTTAGGTCGCAGTGTGCTATAAAAGTACTAAATGATTAAAATATTATTGCTACATTCAAATTTTATTAAACTTTTTACCGATTCATTTTTTCATTTTAATAAATTATAAAACGATGATTAATCAATTTCTTTTTCATCATTGAAAAATCTATATATAAAATTTTCTAATGTTATCATTTTCGACATGATTCAAGCTAGTGCCAGGTATACATTTATTACCTATACCATATTTCTAAAATTGAATTACTCAAAAATTATTGCTCTATATATGACTCACTAATATCCGTAAAGCACCTTCTAGTAATTCAAATTTGAATAAATTATACCTCAACATTTGCCAATGCCAAGAACAAATATTTAACTCCGCCCCAGCGACAGCTATAATATTAACGTGAACCGAAAATCCTTGTAAAAAATTATATGAATAAAAGAAAAAAAAAGAAAAAAAAAATCGAAGCAGCGCCGGAATTTGCACGTGGGAACTGTCCGCGGCGTCGTCCTCACCGGGACTGGCGCACGTCGATTGAGGTCGTCACCGAGGCTCCTCGCCATCGATCCGCGGACCGAGGACCGGACACACGACGCGCTGTCCCCGGGCAAAAAGCGAGCGGCGATTTTCGTCCAGTCGCGGGGCTCCGCGATCGATTCGGAAGGCGCGCGCGCGAGTGTGTACACGCGGGGAACCGGTGACGGGGCGAAAGACCGGGGAAGGAGGTACGAAATTACGAGTGGCACTTGTAGGAATTGATTTTTTTTTACAAAGCCATCGGACGCGCGCGCTTTCGATTGTTCCGCCGTGAAAATGCACTTTGGATTGTTTCCGATATACGACGCGCGACGTCCTAATTTCTCCCCTTGGCGTTTGACGGCGATCGTATTTACTATGTCCACCGATGTTTGTTTCTATTTGCTTTGGTCGATGAGTGTACGATTTTTTTTTTTTTTTTTTGGATCGTTCGCGTTGATAGATGCATTGTGAATTTACCCTTGGGATATTTTAAATAATCATGCGTAAATTTTAACTTTACTCCACCTATGTTACTTCTATATAGATAACGTTTTAAAAATTTATTTAACGGGGTCTGAAAGCCAACTAAAAATTCAAATTTCACGCCACAGAATAGCAGACGAAAATACAACTAATTTACTTATAACAATTAATAAAAAAAAAATTACGAAAAACCAGGAGTTAGTTTCCCTCCGTTATGTAATTATCTATCTATAGTTACATAACGAAGGGCAACTAACTCCTAGTTTTTCATAATTTTGTTTTTATTAATTGTTATAAGTAAATTAGTTGTATTTTCGTCTGTTATTTTGTGGCGCGAAATTTTAATTTTTAATTGGTTTTCAGACCCTCTTAAGTATGAATAGTGTTCTTGTAAATAAAAAAAATTGCAACAATTACCTAAAATCAGTTAGGTACAACTGCTGTAGGAAAATGTTTCATTTAACTAATTACAAAATTATTTTTAAGCAAATGCAAAAAGCTTGATTCAAATTTCCCTCTTAATTAGGTATATTAAAAACTTCGCCTATAAAACTAATTGAAGTACAGCAAAAGTGCTTTATAAATATTAAAAGATGCGCGTGTAATTAAATTTTTTTAATCATACTTTGCTAATAATTGTGTAACGGGCAAAATTGGTTAAAAAACAACTCTGAAGTTTTATTTTTCACTTGCTTAAAAAATGATAATGAGCTAGCACGGTACAATTAAGAACCCGATAATGTGAATTCCTCCTGAATAATGACGAACTCAATAACGTGCACAAGTAAATTGATGAGGTCGGATAAGTATTAGTCGAGGCACCACGTTATTACGCTATACATTCTTATCTAAGGCAAATGAGAATTAATAAATGCTAGACGTTCGTCTGTCTCATTACACAATGATACCGGCAACGTTGCGACATCTATTCGAGGGCAAAATTTTTTTTATATTATATTGTCCCGCACTTCAGACTAAAATGAAATTGATTAAATAACCTCTCCAAATAGCTCGAATTGTTGAGCGAGTTTATTTGACTTTCTTGCATGTGTCGACGAAGACTAGCGATAACAAATTAAATGTATAATAATTATTTATGTAAATGTAATTCTTTTTCTCTTGAAAATTAAAATGAGAAAGATTGCGCCACTTGCGCAGGTATTGCGTACTACCGATATTCTCGTGAAGCGACATAGAGAAAATTACCAAACGAAATATCTATATGAAGAAAAATGAGATAGAAGTAAAAACGTTTCAAGAATAAAAAATGAATAACCTGCCATCCTTTTAATCGTTTATCGTAAAAATTGAACAATTTAAATTGATAGAACAATGCTTTTCTACATAATTTATATTTAGAGTCAATAAACCATCGTTTTTCTAAAATTAATTGTTTTATCGAGCTTTTCCATCGTTAAATTAAATGTAAATTAATTAATACGTTTCCCTCTGATAATAACTCGAACCTCGAGTTGCCTTATTCGTCACGCCTCGCTCGCGCTAACGCTGATGGGCGATCGAAAAATTCAAAGCATCGGAATTGGAATTTTGCATGAAAAATTTGTTGGGATTCCATCGTATTTTTCCTTTTTTTCAATTTAATGATTATTAGCAAAGATATGGAACTTCAAAAAGTCGTTCGACGTTACAATTGTCTACTATATAGATATACTACGCTGTTGTGAAGTCACTATTGCAATCAACTTGATATTTGTATATCTTTGTTAATTAACATTAAATTAAGAAAGAAAGAAAGAAAAAAAATACGTGGCGATTATTTTCCGATCTTCTGTCTGACGGATATGATGGAACTTTTCATTCAAAATCCCAATTGATCAACACACAGATAAAAAGAATTCTTCATGACAAATTCGCTGACTTAGTAGTTAATGAATGTGACTTTAAATTTCACCAAATGATTAGGAATTAACAGTTAAGAAATGGATTATTTGCTGTAAGTAAACGTGGCATTAAAAGAAATCGTTTATTAACTGTTAATACATTTTTCTTTACCGTTAAGAAATATTTACTTGTAAAGAATGACATGAACAAATTGACTGTCAAATACATGACGATTTTATCTTGAATCATTCTTTTTATCTGTGCATGAAGGGGCAGACAAAGATGAGGAAGGAACGCGTCGCCTGCGCAGGCGTCGCGTACCACTGCCGAAGTGACAGGGGGAAATTACACAATTAAAAAAGACTATATCCGTCCTGCCTGTACAATTTATCGCGACTAAGGTACTAACGTTGGTGTTAGATAATCGTGTGTCGTGTGCCGTGTGCCGACAAGTATTTATCATGCAGTACCTACACGTTTGTCGTTGGTTTGCTGTTTCTTGTTTTTTTTTTCTGTTAATATATTTTTTTTTGTTGGCGACTTCGAACTTTTGATTGTTTTGTATTCGCCTATCACAGTGTTATTTTTTTTCGAATTTTTTGTTGTATTCTTTTTTCTTGTTACATTTTGTTCTCTTTTTGAAATATGCAAGAGCGTCGGTCACGTGAGTTTTACTTTTACGAGGAACTTGTTTATGTTGTCCGGTTGCGCTTTCGCACACATCGCATTATTTATCCCGTATCCCCTATTGCTCTGCACAGTTTCTCTGTTCTTTACAAGAAAAAAAAAAAGAAAATTCACTCCGTTTTAGATAGAGACACTTTATCGTGAATATTTATATTAAAAAGCTCGAATTAAAATGCGATTTCTAACAAAAGTATCGGTTTTAAAAATAATTCTTTTTAAATTATTGTTTACTTCAAAGTTCGGAAACGAACCAAAAACGTCGTGTAACAAATGATTAATGCATTCAAGATTGACAAGCACGCGAAAAGAAATGTGGAACATCGTGTATCGCTTTTAAAAGAGCAGTTCTAATTGCCGCGATCTTATCCGAAATCGCCGGTGTCGTTAAAGCTCGGACATCGTCCGATCGATCGGAGCTTCCACCTAAAAACGCGATGCGCACTAAAAAGGAAAAAAACGCGGCCGGGCGTTTTAGTCGCGATTAGACCGTACGATCTGCTCACTCCGATCTGGACTACGAAAAAAACGCAATCGAGACTTGTAAAATTGCATTTAACGTTGATACAGAGCTATTAACCGCTATTTTTTTACCTCACACTAAATTTCATCGTATAGCTCCGTTTTTTTTTTGTCCTACGACGAACATTCATCATAGTTCCTGGTAATCCTCGTAAAATAATTTTTGTTTACGCGATGATAAAATAGCGTATAAGATGAAAATCCTGTATATTATTGATGGAGATCGACGCTCTTTGCAACGCTCTTTCACTAAAATAATCTTACCATCTGAATCGTTTGAAATTTCGATAACAAACTTACTTATTTAATTTATTAATGAAAATAATAATCTCATTAGAATATTGAATAAATAGAAGATTATTCAAATAGCATTTAACGGGGTCTGAAAGCCAATTAAAAATTCAAAGGGTACCGGCCGTTAAGATAGTCGAAATGCCCTCATTCTTTTTTACTTTTTTTTATGTATCCATTATGTT
>JAWWEN010000009.1:17304646-17320321 GCA_035582955.1 Sycophila texana | reverse complement strand
ATACTCAAAAAATCTAAAAAAATTCACAGAGGTTTCTAACATTGAAAAGAACATATAAAAAAATTTTTAGAGAAAAAATATTTTTTGACCTTAAATTTGTCAGAGAATTGCCCATATATATACACACTTTCGATTATGCCGATAACCTTTATTTTTCTTTCCTTTTCCGTTTTACTCGGTTTTACGTAAGGTCCTCGATTTGTTTATTATCGCCGAGAATGACTAATGAGGTTTGTGCCAGATAAAAGCAGAAAGTACGCTAATAATAATTCGAGCGAAATCCGATGATTCGCCGTAATTCTGTCGCAAACTGCTGAACTTTCTTGAGGTAGATTTTTTTAGGCAACCAGTCGTTCGTGCCTCAACGTTTTATTCGTTGAGAAAAAATAATTCATTTACTAGCAAATTTATCTCGCTCGCTAATGCTCATTCGGGAGAAATATTTAAAAAATTTTATGCTTCCCGGATGTATGCACTTGACAAAAAATGCATTTATATGCACTTGGGAAAAAATGCACTTTTATGCACTTGGGTGCACTTGGATATACTTATATGCACTTGCACTTCACATGAATTTCTGGACCAGTTGTAATGGATTAGCTGTTGTAGATAGTACATTATTAGAAATGAAGTGCGGGCCGACCAAATTAGTACCCTGGTAAAAACACGATCAGATTTTATAACTGTAGTAACAAGCTTTTTTGAAAAAAAAATGGCCCGACAATGGGTGAGATGAATCCTTTTTTAGCCTTGCAATGAAATGCTTTTTCTCAATCCAGTTAATGGAAGCGACTTGAATTCTATTTTAATAGTTAAAAATTACGTAGTTTTAATTTAGTTTTCATAGAAACAGAAAAATAAAAATATTCGTTGGTCCGATTCAATAATTCTCCTCATTGGCATTCCGACTAGCAGAAAGGCAGTGTTACATTAATTTTGAACATTATAAATGATTATTAACAACCTTTGAATCTTAATATTTCGTCTTATATGATGAAAACTACAAGAACATTGTTGAAAATATTGTAAAGATTTTGAGGTTAAGTATTTTTTTTTTAGTAATAAGCTTGTTAATGCGCGAAAAAGCGTTTCATTAATAGTCACAAACAAGACAATAGTCATACCTAGTAACAAGAAGTGTTTCCCATTTTTATTAAGACAGTTTTTACCAGGGTATAACAAAAGATTTTACTTGTACTTATTACATTATACGGAAATTAATACACGGAGAGAAAAGTTTTACTAAAAATTAAGATATTGTTTTGTAACGCAGGGACAGACTCGACAAATAAAAAATTTTTCTAATAATTATTGGAAAATTTGCTAGACGTAAAATTTACTGTAAGTTCAGCGAAATTTACTATACTTTCTAGTAAAATTTTTGATTTGTCGAGTCTTTTCCTGCATTACAAAACAGTATAGTAATTTTTACTAGAACTTTTCTTTCCATGTACCCTTTTTAAATGTAAACGGCAGACAATGCAGTGTAGAACAATAATATATAAATATTTATTATTTCTTATATGTAAAATTATACCGACAGTATTTTTTTTTCTAATTTAGGTAAAGAATCTATTAAATTTTTACTGAATAGTTTTTATGTCAAAATAATTAATTGCAGTATTGAAAGTGTGAAAATCGAAGAATGGACTTTGCTTAATTAACAATAGTTTATTGTGATACTTGAACTATAGTTTTGAGATACTTTAGTTTTGAAGCTGATATAAGTTAATAATTTTTATAATACAAATAAATCTCTTCAAGTCTACATTTGCATGGAGCTTTTGGTAAGTAATCAGTCCGCAAAACTGTAAAAACAATATGACTACATTCTTTTATAAAATAATCGTATTATCTTCTTTTCATTAACGATACTTCCATTAATCGTCAATAAGCTCATATCTATTTCATAAATGAATTCAAAAAGTGACAAAAAAACAACTCTCACGCATAGCCGAAGAATTTCGATCGTTCAACCGCAGATCGGCCCGCTGCAAAAGTGCCAAGCGCTAAGTGAAAAATGCGCCCTCGATTGGCGGTTCGATCGGTCAGTGGCGGCGGCGCGCATCGCTCTTATCTGCGCCGTCTGCGACGTCACGCGAGTCTTGCGCGCGTGTACTGCACATCCCGCATGTCTTGGTATAGTTAAGAGCCGTCGGCCGCGCTCTCCTGCACACGATGCTCTTCTCTCTCCCACTCGTCCATCAACGAAGACGTCGCTCCGCTTCGTCTTGGTACGCGGGGCGCGTTGGAGATAAGAGCGAGATAGACAAATACCGAAAGAGAGAGAGAGAGAGAGGCTCGGGCTCTGCCTAATCGCGCGCTCCCGTCGAGGAAACTCAGTCAGCGAGGTGCGACGCCCGTTTTCGGACGCGAAATCATCCAGCGCGCCGCGGCACGAGCGTGGGAAAGAGTGAGAGGGAGGGAGCGAGCGAGAGGCGCCGGCACGCGCTGCACACCCGATCACCTCCTTTTTCTGGTTGCGCGCGAACTGCGTGCCCTGCGCGACCATCGATTGCATAACCTGGACGTCCGGCCTACTAGCACTACTGTGCCTTTCGTTTTCGCGCTGAGTATGTGGACAGTGATTTTTGCGGGGGTGCCGACGCTCTGTGAACGAGCCGCAAGTTGATCGCTCAGTTGACTTTATTATTTTGTTAGTATGTTTGTTTTTTTGTTTTTCGTACGGTTGTTTTGTAAAAGATCTGCAATCGCCGGTGATGGTGGTGGAGAGATTTTTGTCGGGTTCTTGTCGCAGTGGAGTTAGAAGAGCCGGGAGAAGCTTACAACGATATAGTCGAACAAATAAAGTCATGTTTCACTTGCTATCACCTGTTGCGTGCGTAGTAACGTGACATTCGGAGCGAAGTTATCACGCTACCCTGAAACTAATGTTTTCTCTTAATATACGTTTTTAGGAAGGATTTTTGTGCCGATCTTTGAATAGCAAATTTTTTGAAAAAACAACTACAGTAGTGTGTACAGTTTCTTAGAGTAGTTGAGATCAAGTGGCTATAAGTAGTAAAGGATAAAATTAGTCAGACGTGCATTTAAATTCGATACTAAATAAGAACTAACACATTTCTTGATTATGAAACAAATCTTTAAAATGCTTTCAAAATTCTCCTTTGTAGCTTGATCGTGATTCTCATTCCTACAAAAATAATATGAATTTTTTTTTATTAAAGCATTTTTAACTGATCAGAAATCTCAATACTTACACTATATCCGAAAACATCAATAAAATCGCGTGCTACGTAAATTTGAATAACTGGAATTCATGCATGATTAAATTTAATGTTAAAAGTCTTTCACATGTCGAATATGTAAACGACATTACAACGCATAGTACAAATGAATATTCACTTTATTCAAACCGTAAATTCGGAAATTTACTCATTCACATCTAAATGTGTTCTAAATTCTGAAATTCAGAGAGTGGGTTATACCATCGCCAAAACAGCTACCTTTTATCAAAGCACATATCCGCGCGATAATAATGTACCGACGATTTAAACGACGCGTGCATCAAAAAGTAACAGTAGGAGGTGTCTCTAGATCGTGATCGTGCAGTTTTCCAGATACGAAGTTGCCCCGATAAAGCGCCGATGCTTCTCCCGTCGTCGGGACTTTGGAGTATCCCCCTTGCGTGCAACTCGCGGCCTCCTGATACGATGAGAATAGTTGCCGGCGCCGTGCAAGAGGCGCGAAAAATCAAAGTCTGACGGCAGAGACGACGTCCTTAGCGTCGCGCGCCTCCACGAGCTAATCAGAGGCCGTCGCTGCACCAGCGAGATTTGAGGTGAGATACTTTAAAGCGACAAGTAGGCTACTTGGCAAGATTTTATTCGCTCGGCTGAAGTTTTGCCTGACTGTCGCGAGATCACTTCGAGATTAACCGGGGTGATAAGTCGATCGTCAAGTGCCTAGTTGGCTCGGACGTCACATCCACCGGTGTTTTTAATTCAAGAGAAGTACAATTTCTTGACTCTCAAAGGCTTTAATTTTGAAGCTTATTGTTCACTTTTAGCAATTTGTATTTTTCGAACAAATGATTCTTGGATGTGCTTGTGTCGTTAATTAGTTTGTGTAATTTTTTTAAATGAAAAGCAACAAAATTTTTCATGAATGTTATTTGTATTCACTAATTAAATTAAAAATCAACTTATCTCTGTAGTCACGATAAAAAAACATTATCAAACGTAAATATCAATGACAGACATCTTGAGGTAGCTGACGAACATTTAAAATTGTAAGCTTTCCAACAGCACTCCGTTTTAAAATTTGGACATAGTCTCCTACGATAAACCATAAAGCTTTAACGTTTTAAACTAAACTGATAAACTAACAAAAGTATTTACTATTCTTTATCTCATATACAAATTATTTACATTAATTCAGAGTACTGTAACATTTAACTAACTAAAAAATAAAATTTACGCGGAGGAGAGTAAGACTTAATACTACTCACCTTATTTAAAATTTCGAGTTAAATTATATAAAAGACTCAGCAATTCTTAAAAATAATTATGCAAAAATAAGGGACGACAGGATGCCGAGAACCGAGAACCACGCGAGTAATGGGCCGGAGAGCAAGACGTTGCTGAAGGTGCCTACGACACCGCCATCGACACCCGCGACGACACCAAGTCGGCCCCTCGACGACCTCTTCCGTCGGCTGCCCATTACCGAGGAGACGTCCTGCGGCATCTGGTGCTTCCGTGGCCCCAACCTCCAGAGGTTCGCCAACAAGAAGGCCTACGTATTCCTCTATGGCGTCCTCGGCTGCATCTTCTCTGCCAGCTACGCCTATTTCAACGGCACCATCACCACCATCGAGAAGAGATTTAAAATACCCTCCAAAACGACAGGTCAGTTGGGTATTTTTCTTTGAAAAACACATTAATTTGCGCTACTCTTTTATTTCATTACAAATATTAATCAGATGCGAATAAATTGCAATACTTTATTATTTCTCTTTCATCAAAATTCTGTTAATATTAACATTTTCATCGTATTAGTATATCGTAAAAATTAGCAAACGCGGTATTTCTTTTAATAGATTTTTTTTTACATACCTGCGTCAAAAATGCCTATTTTTATATCAGCGCGGAAATGAAAAAATAGCCATTTCGGGTGGGTACGTAAAAATATCGTATAATAGGCGTCACGGGATGTAAAAAAAGGGATACCTCAGATCGCATGTCTGCCAATTTGCATGTGATCTTGGACCATCCTTTCTTTATGTCACTCCATAATATACTATATTTTTCATTTTATGAAATATGTACTGTTAGAAAAGTATTTTCGTTTAGCGATGTAAACGGTGGAAGAAAAAGAGCACAAAACGTAGCGGATAAACGTACGTCAACTAGTGTTATATTTCTTTTGTGTTAAAATAGTAAACAGTTTTTTGAGACATATTGAGATATATACAGTTTTAATAATTCCTATTATTTAACATTTATTTATTATTATTTAAACAATTACTCACACTCTTTCAAGAATCATTTTACATGGAATAAAGTGATTTAATTTATTTACCATAACTAGTCAAATTCCACCGTCGAATCATGAGTTAAAACCAGAAATTATGCAAAAGTGTTTTATGACTTCTTACCACGGTTTGAATGTCGAGTAATTTTGGAAATTGTTTCATTGCTATAGTAAATTCAAAACGCGTTGCACGTGATTGCATTCTGCGATTTAACTTCATTACTCTTAGAAAGATTTACAAATCAGAGCACTAAAGAAATTTATAATTTAACAGGTATCATAACAGTAGGAAACGACATATCGCAGTTACTTGTGTCGGTGGTACTCTCGTATTACGCAGGCAAAGGCCACAGGCCCAGATGGATCGCCGTCGGTATTTACACGGTAAGACTAGTTCTCTCAACGCAACTGCAGTACAATGAAGTAAAAAAACTTTCTTCAACAAATTAAATACATAAAACCATTACCCTGCACGTGAGCAGCAATGGTACGTAAACTCAAACGAATATAAAGAGCCAATGTAGACAATAATGGCACATGAGAAGCACAGAGTCAGTGTACCAGGCGAAATTTATTCACCTCTAGGCCCACAAGTCTATTTTTAAGCAGTGCGACAATGCGCAAATCGACGGCACATCGCCTTCATAGAGGATCCGGCCCTCGCTCTATATGTAGGCCAGCGGCGCGTCGGGAAAAAAAGGAGCGCTGACGTGGTCAATAGAAAATTGAGAGGATACATCTGGACGCGCATCGAGTCTGTGAAGGGGAAAAAACGCCGAGGCTCGTGCGCGCGAGCGCCGCTTGGGTTTACATTTTACTTAATTAAATTAGGCAGTGCGCCTCCAAGACGCACGGCTAGCTCGCTCTATTGACGGCGACTAGCGCAGTAGCGCAACGAGTCGTGTCTTTTCGCTGACGCTTCATACTCGGCGGACGGTCGACTACTTAGGCCTTTTTTACTTCTCACTTCTCACCGTCGTGAAAATGACTTGTAACGCTTAATTGGACCGCGCGACATGGAGATAAGATAAAAGTTGTAGAAAAAAATTGGTGGGATTTTCGTTCGGGTGTTCCTCTGTATTTGGCCAGTTGGCGAAAAATTAATGTGTTACTTACGGCATTGATGTGTCGATTTAGTGACACACGTATTTTTTTTTCTTTTTTTTTTTGGAATGTAGTTTATTTTAAGCTGACGGTCGCTGGAATAAATAAATTGGAACTGAATTTTTTCTTTTGTCTCGATAATAAATGGGAGGAGATACTGATGTTTCTTAAGGGGTAATTTAAAGATGAAATGTACAGTGCCAGCAATGGATTAGATAAGCAGCGAAATCTTTATTAGGTTATTTATGACAATACGAATCCGGTAGCGATGAATACCTTCACTAGCACCTAGCAGCCATAAAGTGACAGTGTGAATAAGCTCATCTAATCTTTCCTTAATCGTGTCACTTCCATTCGAAGAACCGAAGAGACGAGTTGACAATCGTTATTTATTTCGGTTAAAATATTATGATTTTTTATGCGCTCGGCTTGCTTCTTTTTTGAAACATTGAAAACGTGAATGAAAAAAGTTTATCTTCAAGAAAGACGCTCGTAATATCTAATTTGATCGCTTTTTTGCGGTATTATTTGCACTATGTCATAATGCTCATAAATATGCTGCACAAGTGAGCTTTTAGTATGACGCCAGTCTTGATTGAGCCATGCACTTGTCTTGTAAACGGTACGCATAATTTAGACGCTCGGTGATTAACGTATTTAACCATATTGGATGCGCACGTGGGTCGAGTTGTACCAAGACAATGTGCAGAGCACCTATCAAAAGATTCAAACGTGAACAATTGA
The DNA here is from genome assembly GCA_035582955.1 of Sycophila texana. NCBI lineage: Eukaryota > Metazoa > Arthropoda > Insecta > Hymenoptera > Eurytomidae > Sycophila > Sycophila texana. The sequence goes on along the minus strand of JAWWEN010000009.1, from coordinate 17,312,977 downwards.
TTTTAGATTCATTTTAGTGGAGTATTTGAATTATTTAATGATCATTGTTGAATGAATTACTTGATCAAATAAATTATTTTATAGTCTAACAATATTTTATTTATAAGAATATCTCTTTTTACATAACAGAAAAAATCTTGATTATGAATTTATGATTTTGTTAAGAAGAATTTCAGAAAAATTGATCAAATATTATAGCTTTTTAATGATGTTCCGTACAAATATGTAAGTTCTTTATCCTTAACAAATTTTTGTATCATTTGAAGGCTATTAATAGCCTCTAAAACATCCTTTAAGAAGAAGCATGACAAAAAAAATCATTTACCGCTAGATACAGACTTCATCTCATTTATTAAATTTACGATTCCGTCTATCCTTCTCATATTTTCATAAAATGCCATAAGTGTTGATACCGTAGCTAATAATAAGTAATCGATATAATGATCAAAACATAGAATATCACCTTTAGACTTGCTCCTAAATGTGGTTTCCAAAGGTTATACAATAAGATAAACCATCCCATTAATTAAAGAGGGTGTTTCTTTAAAATGAGAAATAGTTTGTTCATTTGAGATTTTTAAAACAAATAAGTAATTAATAAATTATGCAAGCATTTCAAGCTAAACAAATTTCTCAGGTGGTCTTATTCTGCTGTCTGACAATGCTACCGCATTTTCTGTACGGCCCGGGCGAGGATGCACTCCTTCTGACGGTAGAGTATGGAGCGAAGCTCGTATCGCCGGAGAACGCGACAGTGAGTGTGATCCCGGAGAAGCAGCGCAAGTTCCTTTGCTTGAACCGCACGAACCACGAACACTGCGAAGAGGCCGACGGTAACTTCGCGCCCCAGGCGCTGCTCTTCATCGCCCAGCTGGTCTCGGGCATCGGTGGCTCCCTGTATTACACCCTCGGCGTGTCCTACATGGATGACAACATCCAGAAGTCAAAGACGCCGGCTCTCATAAGCTTCTCGTACTTCCTGCGGATGCTGGGCCCGGCCATTGGCTACGGACTCGCCTCCTTCGCCCTCGAGTTCTACATCAGTCCCACGCTCACGCCGACCATCGAGACGCAAGATCCCAGGTGAGTGTACTTGGGACTTTCCGTTAGACTGTTTGCAGTCGATGGTATCGGACGCGACGCCAGTGTTATCATTACCGATGCCGGAGTCGATACGGTTATTGGAAGACTGATTAATGTTATTTTTGCACGCTTTACCAACTCGTGAAAGTTTATTCCTGTTTACGTAGTGGAGCGTTTATCAGATAATGACATACGCATTTGATAAATTGAAAATAGATTCTAACTGTTTATTTAAGGTGAAAGACAAAACTCAAACTGCTGTATTTATTCATTTCCTATTTTTAGCTTAAAAAATCGATCAAACTGTGGCGAAAACTTTAAATCTGTATAAGTGTATACTTTATTTAATGAATTTGGCATTTTTATTTCAAATTTAAGAGCTTCGTATTAGATGGCATAAATATATACTAGTGTCAATAAACTGGGCTTATAACCAGGCATGTACAGGATGTTGTGAAGATATGACTTCATATTTAATTTACCATTTTTTTTCACTTCAGATTTATTTGGCCTTCAAATTGATGATCAATTGATTGACTAGTGGAATCATCCAATTATTTTAATTTTTATAATTTTATCAACAGATGGTTAGGAGCATGGTGGCTAGGCTGGATTATTTTGGCGATTTTGCTCTTCGTTTTTGCAAGTATCCTCGCACTCTTCCCAAAAACGCTTCCACGAGCGGCAGCTCGCAAGGCCTTGGCCTTGGAGCGCAACAAATCGGCGGCGAGTATCAAAGACACTCCTCAAGAACCGGAACTACCAGCATCCCTTGGCGACATGATGAGAACTTTCAGACGCCTTCTAACCAATACCACACTGATGTGCAACAATCTCGCTGCCGTGTTCTACTTCTTAGGCTATATGCCCTACTGGATCTTTATGCCCAAGTACATCGAAACTCAGTACAAACAATCGGCCTCGGTGTCCTCCCTCATCACCGGTACGGTGGGTCTGGTCTTCAGTGCCTTCGGTATCCTCCTGTCTGGTTTAGTAATATCAAAGTACAAGCCAAAGGCTCGGTATCTGGCAGCTTGGAATGTCATGGTGGGCGCGATTTCGGTCCTGGGTATGGTATCCTACGCATTCCTTGGCTGTCCGGCCAATGACAATCAGATCGCCGTCACTAATGACGGATCTCTCAAGACGCTGTTGCCGTGTAATGAGCACTGCCACTGCGATTATGTGACCTACAATCCGGTTTGCTCAGAAAATGGGCAGACCTTCATTTCCGCCTGTCACGCAGGCTGCAAAACTATCGAGGTCTGTTTCTAGTCGTTCATAAAATTTTTTTAACTGTGACTTCTTATCTAATGAACATGTGTATGTTTTCAGATGGATGCTGATGGGAAGAAAATTTACTCTAACTGTAGCTGCGTTAAACCTAGTCTTTCTCAACTTTTCCTCCAAGTGAATGAAACAATGAAGGATACTTTTGTCACTTCGACCGTTGCATCGAGTACAGATTTCCAAGTTCCTTCAAATATGGATATTACGACTCCTGATTTTCAAATTCCTTCGAGTTTGGGTATTGCAATTCCTGGAGCTTGTCCCATAGATTGCCTAGACCAATTCTGCATCTTTCTGGCCGTTGTCTGCCTGTTGAAATTCAGCGGAGCAACGGGAAGGGCCTCTAACTTTTTAGTATCGGTCAGATGCGTGGACGAAAAAGATAAAACAGTGGCAATGGGTTTCGGCTTGACGATTATGAGTCTTTTCGCATTCATCCCATCCCCTATCCTTTTTGGATATATACTCGGTTTGTAACGACTTTATTGGGAATTACAATTGTTTTTAAAATGTATACTGAGGATATGATCATATTTTTCCTTTTTTGTAGATAAAACTTGTCTTGTTTGGGGAAAAACATGTACCGGAACAGGAAACTGCTGGCTGTACAACGGCGAGACTTTGAGATACCTCATGAACTTTACTGCTGCTAGTAAGTTTTTTAAATGTTTTAATAATAGTCGCCAATGTGTAGATCTAGATAAAAGTTAATTGATGAAAAAAAAAATTAATTTAGGTTTCGTGACCATGGGTACATTGTTTGACGTGGGTGTCTGGTATTACGTAAAAGATGTTAAAATCTTTGATGAGGAGGTGGAATTAGAGGACATTGCTGAAGAACCCGGCGATATATAAAAAAATCAACGGCAACTGAACAAACATATCTACTGAACTGAAGGCCAAAAAGCTTCAGTTTTCGAGTACCTTAAGGAGAATTTCACATAGCTCCGTTAAAAAAAGTATCTATTTTTCTACTAAAAATCTTTATGTTTACTAAAGTATTGATTGACTTTTACAATGTTGTATATATTTATGAACATTCCAAAAAAAGTATTTCAAGAACTGAGTTGTGATGACAAAAAAGTCTCAAATACTGTTTTTATTACGAAAATTATATTGGAATTCATACAAATTTGTAGCGTGTAAGTATTGATAAGACTTGTTAATAGAAAATTTATTTGTATTAAATATAAATATAAAGAAATGTTACCAGTAAATTATACATTAGTGGATTATTAGAAGTGTTCATCATATTCATACAACATATTCATTTATATACATTATAATAGCAAAATTTTTTATATTTTTAAGTACAAATGATTTCAATAATTATTTATTTTATTAAAATATGTTAAAATTCACCTGTATTTTATAAGCTTACAGGTACTGTTTAAAATACTTATATCAACGTTATTGACTGTTATTTTTTATGTATAAAAATTAATGCTTAAAAATAGAAATCTTATGAAATCGTGTGCAAGTTTTATAACATTAATAGTATATTACGCCCCTAGGGAGGAAAAACAAAGAATGTCTCAGGCTTTCTTTATTTACTCCCGTGGTGCGTATACTATTTTTTTGCCTAGCGAGGCCGAAATGGCAACTTTCACAAACGGGCACTGGGGCAAAAGTTGGCACTTTCGGCCCGCTAGGCAAAAAAAAATATTACTTATTACTTATTACGGAGTACAAAAATTACAATTTTGTTATGTCAGTCATTCATAAGTACATGAAAGTGTATTTAATTTTATAAAAGTACAAAGTGTCAATTTTTAATGTCGCTCACAAATCTGTACATACGTATCCCCGTTTTTTCGGAGGACCAGATTTCGACGACTTCGAGCTTAAGCTGTCTCTTGAATCCGAAATATCACCAGGCAAAGAACTTCCAAAGCCCGACGAAACTTGATCACGTGATGGTGGCCTTGAGGCAACGGGTGGGTAATTCACTGGTTGCATTAATTTTTCTAAACGAAATTTTCGATTTTCCTCAATCTCTGCACTGTCGTTCTTTCGTGTGGGTTCGTATGAGTTCAAATGAGTCTCTTTAAGTAACTCACGGCTAAGACTTCTGTCCAAGTGAGTTGTTAATGCCATCATTATCGTAGGAGATCGCAAGGAGCTAGTTGAACTCTTTAAAGTAGTTTCGTAGGATTCCACAACAGGAATTCCAACCTCATTAAAGTCACCCCTGGATGCTGACAAGGGTTTATCATCTTTTTGTTTCTTTGAGTATTCGAAGCTACTCGTCGTCGATGAACCGTCTGCTCCTACGTTGGGACTGTTGTTCCTGGAATTTCTCAAAGCTCTTGGATCTTCATAATTATCTGGATTTGGAAATCGGATGTTGCTGAAAGGTGGACGTATATTACGAGGACTAGACGGTTCGTGAGTACCGATGCTCGGAATGCGATTTCTCGTTCGTAACGTTGTGTTGCTCAAGTCACTCTCTGCGTCCGAATCTATTTCAAGAGGTTTGTAAGAAACTTGTGAAGTTGATCCTTTTCTTGGTGCTTGACTACCGTCTGAGCTATCCAACTCGTCATCTGTGCTAGCATTTAATACACTAGGGTTTGATTGAGTTTTGACGGCTCTGCGAATACCTGGTCCAACTGGTCCAAATCTCAATTGTCTACCACATGTCTCTTCTTCATCTATAACGTCTACTGGTCCATTATTTTTTATTGTTTTTTTCAGTTCTTCAATTATGACTGGCTGCATTAGACTCTGGACAGGTTCTACAACGGTAAAGATAAAAATCTTATAACATGTAATTTCTTATTGGAAGTTTCAAATATGTTTAAATTGAATTAATAGAGTACCTGCAGCTTGATTATCGTCCCGCTCTTCTACAGTAACAGACTGTGGTTGTAGTAATGGTTCTGCTTGTGTTTTCGATATGTCTTTTAATTCCATTTCTGGTGGAGTTTCAGTCTCGGCGGGATCGTAAATCTCTAAGTCTTTAGCGAAAAACCAAACACCTACTTTAAAGAATGCGCTAACCAATACAAGCGAGCCAGTGAAAAAGCATAAATAATTTCCCAAATTAGTTGGATGATAGAGACGACATATTTGATCGTTTGCCCCCCAGTGCTGACAAGTAGATTTAGCTAATTCGTCATAAGATATTTTGCCAGGAATATAAGCAAAGAATCCTAATAGAGCCATGGAATAACCTATAGTAAGTGCTTTATCCTGCACATTAACACTTCGTAAGCTTATTAGGAGGTCACCAATCACGGTTGAAGATACTGCCGCATAAACTAAAAGTGTAAAAATCTGAAAAATTAACAACGTAACTGATCAAATATTTTGTTCGCAAGGTTCAAATAACATGGTAGAAAGTAATATACCTCATAAATTATCCATCCAACTTGACAACTATCAGAACCGCATGGTCCATCCCTAGCTGCGTCATTTCCTAAACCAAGTTTGTCTTCAACGCACGAACAATTCGCATAAATTTTTATATTGTTTTCGTAAGTCATACTTGTGCAGCCTGCGTGGCATGGACTAAAATAAGTAAAAGTTCCTTTATTGTCGCATATTGGTCGGAAATCTGCATCTCGAGAGCATTGACAGTCTTTGTTGCAGTATCTAGTGAGGTATAAACTGCAGAAAAAACAAAATGTTATTGCTAGTTAATAAATAAGTTAGTTGTTAAATTTTATTTAAAAATAAGTAACTTACGATCCTCTGTGAGCACCGACAATTGGTGCTTTTTGGCAGTTATCGAGTAAAAGTAAAAATATAATTATTGATGATACCGCTAAAACGATAATACTATAAATGATGAGCGTCCCCGCAGCAGGTTTAGAGCGAGCAATAACCAGACCTGCTATTATTATGGTTAAACTAATCAACAGTGGTTTTAATATTGCTATAATTTCGAAGAGAAATAAATTAAGTCGTTGTTTATTGCATAGTAATATTAAAAAAATATATAATACATTGTTATAAAAATATATATATCTTACTAGTGATTGTACGAGAAAGTAAGGGGTCTCCAAATCCTAATAACATTCCCGTCGGTCGAGGAGCATAGAATCTGGATTCTAAGAATATATTTTCATTTTCTATGAAATTTACCAATGCAATCACGAGAAACACAGCAGCCAGAACGTTGAAAATAAGAATTTTATTCGTGATCAGCCTTAAAATGGATGGGAAGAATTCTGTGCTGCCCACTTTTTTCACGGGTATTCTTTGAGACCCTCTCAATGTACCTGATTGATCTAGAATTGATGCCGCAGTTTCTTCTACCATCTAGAGTAATCAATGAACTTTGTAAGTCTTAAACATTAAACAATCATTAATCAATATTAATACCTCTGATGGTAGTTTTCTAGGAAAAATAGCCATGAAAAACCCAGGGATCGCTAGTATTACTCCAAAGATTGGCCATCCAAGCCACCAAGCTCCAGTTTGATCACGGTACGACTGAATAGCACTCAAATCGTCAGCATCTATTCTACGGAATAATTAACATATCTATTTTAAATTTTGCAACATTTTTATCATTCTGCTTCAACAAATCCATTTGTAACTATAAATTACCGTAAAAATCCCCAGGCTATCATGTAACCCAAAACACTGCCTAGTATTTTCATAGCCAAGATGACGCTAATGTAAACAGGAACGTGTATTTTTTTTGTATTATCGTCGAGGTAGGAGATACCGAGAGCAAAGTAAGCGACATTCGCCATTGCCGCAATAATTTGCACGACAATCAGAATGAAGATTGTCGAATATTGAGGCAGGTTCTCCGGCGACACGAGTCTTGCATATATTTTCATACAAAGATCTGGACTTTCCTCTGCAAAAAATTATTTTGTATTCATCTTTTTAATTTTTTCATTTAATATTTCACATTTTTTATCTTAGTAAATCAATAACTGTTATATTGTGTTGATTAATATATTTAATTTTGATTTAAATTGCACACTTCTCGTTTAACCGCTAATTTTTTGTTGTTTGTTATATTTCAAATAATAATAATAATGATATGAATTACCTGCATAAATAGACATGTGCGTGACATTTTCTGGTTCTTCAGTGACACAAACCCAATGAGTCACGTGTGGAATCAAAAGACAAAAAAATGAAGCGCACTGAATGAGTGTCAAAGCTCCTAGCCATGATGCTCTGTGTATTCTGTCTCCCCAGTAGGCAACCAAAAAGCCAACAATTATCGTTGCCATTTCAGATGTACACAGAATCCATTCTGTAAAGATCAGAATAGAAATTAGTAACTTCTTACGTCTGAACTATTAACAAATTTATTTAAATCAAAGTTTTGTGTTCTATTTGCGAAAAAAAATATTAAAATTCCGTATTTGCTTCAGGCATGTTTTATGAATTAAATTCTAATTTGTGCATAGTTTGCTTTTTTTCAGTCAAAATTTAATAAAAAGTATATCTCAGCTGTGGCATACAAATAGTACATATCACAGCAAAGTGAAAAGAAAAAATAAGCACCTCATTTCAAAGTACAACACAACAAAGTAATAAAATTGAGCAACTTTTTTTTTTAATATCGGAAATATTCGATGCAGTACCCATGAGATAGGGGTCTAGTTGGAACCTCCGGGCAATCGTCGAACTGGTAACATAAAGGTAGGCCTGCGCAGCAGCCTGGAGCACGCCGATGCAGCAGAGCAGGCCGACGAAGATCCGCCGCGTAGCGAACTTCGCCAATCGCGGCATCCGATAGCGAACGCAGCCGCAGTCTATCGATTCGGCTGTCAGCGAGTTCGCCGGTCCGGCCAGCCCGCCCTCCAGCTCCGATCGCACTATTTCCTGCGGACCCAGTGTCATTTTGATACCTGAAATTTTAAGCAGGAATTTAAGTGTGTTTGCTTAAGGGGACAAGCCTATGTTCAAGCTCGCAAAAATTGAGACGTATTCTTTAACCGATCTAAATTTTTCTACAAATGCATTTATTACCATATTTTTTTT
>JAWWEN010000009.1:17274115-17288810 GCA_035582955.1 Sycophila texana | reverse complement strand
CTACCCTGAAAACGACCTCCCCTTCTACCATCTAGGGGGGGATTTCACCACCCTTTTTGGCCTCGCAAAATAAAAAATAAAAAAAAAGCGAATTTTTTTAGGAAAAAAGAAATTTACATTTTAAGCGATATTTTTAAAAATAATCTTCCTATTAACGTAGGACATTTTTTATTAGGTTAAGTACAACATATAGAACATAAAAATAAAATAAAAAAAAATCGATTTTTCGAAAATTTAAAGGTGGTGGACGGCCTTAATAAACAATAGTTTTTCTTTGTTATTTTCCCTATCAAGTCACTTACGTTTATTTTGATTTAGAACAGAAGTTTAACAATACAATTTTTAGCAATTCGATCTTGCGCAATTTGCATAGTCTAAAAATTAACTCAGATTCCATGACGAGACAAGTCCTTCATATTATATTTATTTATATAATTATTTTAATATTATAAACTGAATTTACATATTAATTATCATCTTTTCCAAAAATATCACTTCGTACTGTAAAAAAACACCTCGTTATAATATAAACATCTATAAATCTGGCAGCTAAGAAGTACCTGTGACATTTACATATTATAAAACGCGTACGCACGTCATTCCTTGTACAATAAAAATTTCAAAACTCCCCGCACGGAATTGACGCGCGGCACTGCTTATCAGCGAGTTGGCTTCGCATGTATAGCAGGCGGACACTCCTCAGCTGCACTCGTTTCTACCGCTGTATCTTCTTATCCCCTCGTGTTTACCGAGCGACCAGATCCCAGCAGGGATTAGGCTGAGCTGACGAAATTTCTCCACGAAAAACACTTCCGTTTTTATGTAAGTAGCGCGCCCGTTGGAGATAATTCGTACGACGATGCGCGCGGCTCTTTTTTTCCCCGCGGCGCGAGGGGATAAAAATCTTGCGCCTCAGCGAATGTTACACGACGCGCCTTGGATTAACGGCACGACGAATCGATGATAAGCCGTTCGATCTCGAAGTTTTCGAACATGTGCGTTACGCACCATGTGGTTTCGTTTTTGAGTTACGTCTTGTGATTTTACTTGCTTCTGGAAAGACGAAAAAGCAGTTTTCGACGATTAGGATTTTCAAATTACGACGCTTTGCGTGAAAGATTATGTCGGTATTATTTAATGATGAACTGATAGTCAGCATATCTGAACTTATTGTTTTACATGATGTTTAAAAAGACTGATGTGTATATGCATGAAACAGCATATTTCAATAATTCAAGGTTAATTTTGAAGTTTGATTGGAATTGATTTGTATATTACATAAGACTTGTTTGTAATATACCGTTAGCAAATTAATACTTTGATAATTATTTATGGGTTAGTGTTAAGGGATTGGAAGTTACTCCAGCTTCGCTTGCAAAGAGCTTTTAGTTAATAATTAATTCGATCAGCAAAGGTAATTAGAATGATAAAAATGAACTTTGCTTTATATACTGAGACCATTGACGGAAATAAATATTTTGAGTTCAAAATTCGTTGCTAATCTTTTGCTGAGCACCGAGATAAATTTGTACGCTTGAGTACACTTTATAAGATAAGTGTACTTATAATATGCACAGTTTTAGTATAGCTAAGTCTTAATCTTCAAAGCAAGAGAAAAAAAATAACAGTTAAAACTTCTAATTTTAGATCGATCGATCGATCGATTGAAAATATTATGGATGTTGGTTCTCGAATCAAACTGTAAGTTTAAATATTTTAAACTTAATCATAGTTATATAATTAAAGTGGTAAATACATTGACTAATAAGTATTGTACTAAGAATCTATCAACATTAGGAAATAAAATATTTTTACAACTATAGTAAGATCGCCCTCAGTTTTTTTCATATCTTTTTATCCGTCATGACGTACGTCTAATTTATTAATTAATATTTTAAGTTTTTTAAGTAAATTGTTTACTATACACTTCCAAATAATTAGTTCATTTCATTCATCTGCATAAATAAACCCAAAATTCTTAGTATTTCAGCGTCATTAAACCCTCCAATTTAATAGTAAATATCCATTTTGCTATTCCATAAGATAGGATTATTATAATCGCTTTTGTGCTAATTATTACTTCTTTTTCAAAAATTGTCAAAACAGGGGTACAGGTCCATAAAATTTTAGCTAAAAGATTGAAGTCTCGCGTCTCTTTACTAAAAGAATAGCCTCGACAAGTGTCAATTTGTCTTCAAATCCTCATGAATTCCTTATCCGCGGAAATAGCGTGTAACCTCCACCTCTGCCAGATGAATACCCCAACAATATTAATACCCATCACCGTTGTTCGTTTCTCATGCACCGCGTGAAATCGCCGGTTCCCAAATAAAAGGACCCTCGTACGATAATATCACGCGATCTCGTCGCCCGGTGCAACGCACCTTCGGCGGCGCTGCGCGTCTCAAGACGTCGACCGACGCGAGGAGCAGCCGCTTTATCGGCAGTCCGCACCGATAATTGCCGTCGTCGAGCCTGCGGCCGTTCTTCTCCCTCTCCGCTGCCCCGGCGGCCTCGGCCCCGCGAGCCAGAAAAAAGGGGGGTACAGCCCCGGCTGAATGGATTCGAGAAAACACGCGAGCCGTTTCGAGGAGTGCAGCGTCCGAAAATTTCGAGGTATATAACGGCGCGGCGAAAGCCACTCATGAGAGTATAAAATCGAGGGGGTAATTCGCGGGTCGATGTTCGCGGTATAGCCCCGGACGATTTTCTTTGTCCCGATCGTTCGCCGAATTGCGCGCGCTGCACTTATTCTGATTGAACGATGCGTGGTTACTGGGCGAGAATATCACTTCCTCACTCGCGATGAAAGTTTGCGCGGTGTTTTATTATTTCGTGCCTTTTTTATGAGGTTGATTGATTATACGCGACGCGCTTAATCAAGTTTCGCGCGAATTTCATGTAATTAAATGGGGGATGAAAAAAAAAGCTTTGGGGCGAAGGTTAAACGAATTTTACGGTTTATTAAGTTTAGGCTTTGCAGGGACTGTAAATAACGCGGTATCTATTGTTATATTTTGTGAAATGATATTAAAATCTATAATTTTATAAACGATATTTTCTCGACAGCAGATTTATTATGGTGTAATTGTAAATCAATAGGTGCTCTTGATTTTACATTATTAAATTTCAGAATTTTCCGTATGTGATATGGAAAGTATTTACTCGATGTACGGTGTACGCAACCAGGTATATCGACATAGTTATATTATTGATTGTATCGCTTTTCTGTGAAATAGCGATCGATGAATCTTTTTGGCTTTATAAGTAATATTAAACTCTTAAAAATGTTTAATTTAATTAAAAACGATTTACAAAGTATCTATAAATTCGAATAAGTGTTTGACTGTGTAAGTTGACGATGAAAAAAACAGTTATAGACCTTCATTAAACTAAAAATAAATTAATTAAAGAAGTAGGTAGCGAAGTAAAAATAGATATCTATTTTTATTTCTATAAAAATTTTTATTAAAAAATTGAATCCACGATTTTTACCGAATGATTAAAAAACAGACTTTAATTAAACTACCCAATCAGTTTCAAAAAGCTTGGAATTCTATCAAGCCAATGGTTTGAAAAAAACGCTAAATTTGTTTTTGAAAGTGATGGTACTTTACTTTTATTTCTATTTCTTCTAACTAGAAGAATACTGGAAAAGATTGAAATCTTTTCGTATTAATGATAACAACGTAGCCAGTGCAATGACACCCAGCGATTTTTAAATTATTGAAATTATATATCGAACTTGTGTATCTTACATTGATGATTTTTCACATCAAACATTGGGATATTGTATCACTAAAAATTAGTTATTGCGAAAATATGAACAATTTTACAATTTTACAATTATAATTATAATTATATGCGCACATTCTAAAACTTGCACGGTATTTAGTAACACCTTCCACAATCCGATCGCACTCTTCTCAACCTTAAACGTAAAAATCTCAAAAACGCTAGCTGCAATAATCTAAGCTACTTCCGGATGACTCCAGTGCACAGACACCAAACGAGCGAGTAAAAAAACCCCAGGGTCCGCGCAAAAATCGGTGAAAATAAAAATAATAAATAAATAAGTCTAGGGATGACTCGTCTCCTCGGCGAACAGGAACTCGGGCGGGAAAAAAGATACGGCCGGGGCCTTCGCGTCCTGGAATCCAGAATTACACGTGCCGGGAGGGAGAGCGTGCTGGGGAGGTCTCGTAATACGCATGATGCACGCGCGACGTCGTCGTCGCCGCCGCCGCTGCCGGGCCGCGGCCATTGTGCGAGAGCGGTCACGCTGCTTGGCCACCCCTCGCGCCCGGAATCATTGTAATCCATCTATCCGGCCTCCCGAGTGCACCAAGTCGATACGTCGAATCGAATGGGAGTGCGTTTTTCCCTCTTCCTGTTTTCCATCGCTCGGCGAGCCGGCCTTCCTTTGTCCCCTTCCTCGTCGTCGGGATGTCTCCCTCTCTCGGCTCTCGCTTTGCTGCCTCCGCGCGAGCTCGATATTTCGCTCGTCCTGATTTACCTGGACGACTTTTTTTTATTTTCTGACTGTTTCAAATGATTCTTAGCTGCTTTGGAAGTTCACTTGATAAATCAGGGTACTGAGTTTTGGGTTTGTGATTATTTTTTTTTACGAAGTAACGAAAGTTCCTATTATATTCAGAGCAAATCGAATCAGGTTTGCTATATTTAGTCAATTTGTACGGTTTTCAACTGAAAGTTAATGGAAATGCAAAGTAGATCATTTTGTAAACGTTTGGTACGCATAATTTTTTATGTTCCTCTCAATCATTAAATTATGGTCTACAAATTAGATTCTGCCTAAAACAACCCATTTATACTATTTTTTTTAATTATGTGCAATTGTCACTTTACAGTACTTCTTCATTTTTTGAACATGTATCTTCATATTTTGCATTTCGTATGTAGGTTACGCAAATTTACATAAATTGTATTTACATGCATGGCTGGATAAGGAATTTTTATCCCGTTTGTGAATTATAATAAAATAAAATAAAATATATCGTCAAATGTTCAAGAACAGTTCTGAGATTAAAAATTTATCATTACTTATGTTATACTTTCTAATTCATGGTGGTTATCACATTCAGATGGATTAAAAGCTTAAGATCGTATTGGATATAATGTGATACTAATGTGATAAAAAGAAATATTAACTGTAAGATATCTTATAAGTATACAATGTGAGTAGCGGTGCTACCTCTGGACAACTAAAAAAAATTCCAACGAAACTAAAAATAACGTTTTCACGCAATAAAGGAATATAATTTGGTCATTAAGATGAACTCAGAGAAGAAAAAAATAATTTTTCTTTTACAGTAAAATAAGAACTTTCACTGAAAATCAGCGCAAACCCTGGAATTTACGTATAAAGAAAAATATTGGATAAAAATGACTAACCATGCATTTTAGCTTTTTATAATTTTGATTGCAATATTTTGTTATAATTATTTTATTATAATTCATTCTAACCTTCATAAATGTTACCTTGACTTTATGATAACTTTTATTGCAGTAATATTTCCTTTCGTTCCAATAAAGGTTCATTATATGCGCCACCTGCAAACTACCGAGGAAGAGTCACTGAATATTCGCGGTCACTGCCAAATCTTATATTGTAATTTTTGTAACAAATTTTATCTTCGCCAATAATTGAAAATTAAATTAATCTTTCCTTGATTCACTTTCAAAGATTATAGCCCCATTGTATTTTAGCATCAATTATCCGTCAAGGAATAACCTTGTTTCATAAATACCCGTACAATTTTTCTACCGAAAACACGTGAGTCTGATAAACGCGAGAAAACAGCGCCGAGGCTATACTTGCTTTTCGATTCGTTAATCCCTTACGGTCGAGAGGCAACAGCGGCAAAGTTTCCAGCTCTAGCAACAGGAAGGGGACAGAAAGAGAGAGAGAGAGAGAAGAGAGAAACTCATGATTTACGTAACGTAATCGCAGATGTTTCGATCCGCGGATTATCTTCGGCCGAGCGGCTCCAATTATCGGCGGATATATCAGGCCGGCCGATATTTTCATAGTGCTCGAGGATTCCCCGTGCTTTTGTGCAGTTCGCAGAGGACACCCGTGCCTCTTTCATTAAAAAATTACATTGGGCTCGGTGCCGATTCGGACGTCTCTTTTTCCCGTAAACAATTTTAGGTCGTCGATGTAATCGCTTCAGTCGCCGGATTTTATTCAAGAGCGTAATCATTTATTGCCAGGGATTATGATATTAAATTGTAGCGTCGGCCATTGGCAATTACGAAATAAAATTTGTCGCTTCGCGAGTTACAGTGCTTAAAAAGTGTGTGTTTCGGTACTTATCGTTCGATGTATCGTTTGTACGTATTGTACTTGAAATTTTTCTTGTTTTACTTTGAGTCATACTAAATCTTTACTTTGCGGCTGTTTTACAAGTTCAACATAAAGCAATTACGTGCTTATAAATAATCAATTAATTGAAGTATATTAACTCTTTGTTACACGTTTTTTTGTACAACATTATTTTTACTGAGATCCAAAAGTTTTATAAATTTTTATCCGCCATTTTGGATTTTGAAAAACTGATGGCAGATTCGTTATCAGTGACCCAAAAAGTATAAAAATATGTAACTTTTTATATCTTTATAGTCAAATTTCTTCAAAAACGATTTGTTTAATGAAACTTTTCTAACTTGATTTGTTGATAACAAATAATCAATGACATATTATTGTTACAAATCTTATCTCATAGATAAATTAACATGTCTAGACTTACAAATGGCTGATTTAATGAAAAAAAATCAAAAATAAAATTTAGGAGTCATTAATTGATGCACTGAAAAAAAAAGATTAAAAATTTAAACAAAATATTTCTTTAAGGAGTTCCAAGCAAATGGTTTTATTGAATCAACTAAATATTTTGTTGAAATTACTAATCATTTTTTTTTTCAGTGTGTAAAGAAAGGTGTGAAATATACGTAACACCGTGTAACAAAGGGTTAAGAGAATTAATGATATCGTAAAAATTGAATATTGTATTTTCTAATGCAGTTTCGGAAATATTTATAAAAATTATATACATACAACAAATTTAATTATACACTGTAGTAACATTTCTTAGAATTAGTATACTAATTCGTCAAAACTCCAAAATCAGTATGTAATACAAATGAGTAATAGCGACAAATAAGTATTAAATATTGCTAATAATTTTATTTAAAAAAGGTGCACGAAAAATACTTTGTTCACTTAGTAAGCATTAAAACTCATCAACCTCGATAATCTTAATCAAGGAATCGACAAATTCAATTACCGCATATACATAGCAGATTAACAAGCGTATAAAAGCCGTTAAAGCGAGTATGACGCACAAAGTGATTCGATTGCCAAATATTAGTGACGTCTTTTAGGCTAGAAGTGAGAGAAGCGCGCGAGTAATTCAAGCGGATCGTGTTTGCATATGAGATCGTTTGTTTTAATCAATCGTCACTCAACATTGGATGGGTCAGGAAAGAATCAGAGTCTTTATCCAAGATCTTTGATTTGCTCTACTATCTTTAACGTTATCACTATTTGCGGATTTGGAAACATTGTTTTAAAATTCCATTGAATCTTTTTATATAATTGTCCATTAAAAATTGATCTTACTCTTTAAAAAACAGCAAAATCTACGTGCTTGGCGCAGTTAATGATTGAGATCGGATATCACTACATTAAATATAAATAATATATAAGAAAATTAAAAATTTTAATGATTATTTTATTAATTTATGAATGATATTTAACAAAAATATATGTGTTTGATTTGGTTTGTTTGAACCGGAAATTTATCCTTTATCCAATCCAATTGCCTTTTAAAATTATTATTTAGTACGGCACTTTCTAATTATCAAAAAGTTAAAAAAATACTCAAATTGCGAGAGATTCTCATAGAGACAAATAATAAATTTATATTTTTTCACCTATGAGATTGTAATTCCCTCTCATAGACTTAAATTATGTTACACTATTTTAATTTGCGTGGATTGAAAGAAATCCGCTAGTAAATTTTGTAAGGTGTTACTATAACTTTGCTACATGCTTACATTGGAATTATTACAAGAATTTTTTATAAATTACTATACCTATAGTTCATAACAAAATTGATTAAATTGACAGTTAGGGACAAAATTATATAATTATACTTTGCAAAATTTACTACAGCATTTCTCTCCGTTGCAGTTGTCAGTCCTTTAAATTATACAACCAATTTTCATATTATTCAAATATCAGAGGAAAACAAATCAAACCGTTGCTAAATTTATAGTGCTATAGAGGACCAACTAAGTAATATAGTTGATTTTACTAAATTAAATCTAGAATCAATTACTTTAAAAATGCTATCTTTTACTAAATTTCCAGCTATATCTTCGGTCACTAATTAAAATATTGTTTAAGATAATATTGCATATAGTAAAATTTACTATATTTTATGAACTAAATGAAATAGTTGACTTTACAGTACTTCTATATTATGCTTTATTATAGTATATTTCATCAAAAAATTTAGATTCCGCTACTAAACTCCATTTTACTATACAAGCTATAGTATATGATTTAAATCTACGATTTTTCTCGGTGTATGCAAGTGAAAACCGAAACTGCACTCAAAGTTTATAAAAATCGCTCAGTTTAACTCGTACACAGAGCGAATTAAGGATTTGGAAAGAAAATTAGAACGGCTACTCGTCAATAAAATAAAAACGTTAAAAAATTGCAATACACGAGAAGAAGGCACGCATAAATCTCCGTATAGTGGAGTATACGAGCGAGGAGGCTGCCTTTCTCGGAGAGTAGCGCGGCGGCTTCATCCCCGGGGCAGCACGCACGCCGAGAGAGGAGATATCACTTGGGGCGTTAGCTGGGGATAAACCGCTAACCCCATCCACCTGTTGCCCCCTTTTTACCTCCTCCGGCATTCACTCCTTCCTCTCGCAATTCCCATCTCCCCCACCTCCTGGCCCATTCTTCGCCTCCTTCCCTCTCCTTTTCTTCTCTTTTCTCCACTTTTTTGCCCTCTTTGTCGCTTTCTCATCTTCTCCCGGCACATAACTCTTGAGCTCCCTCCTCCCGCTCTTCTCATCAACTCGCGCTCCGTCTCGCTTTTCGGCGGACTCGAAACCGCTCCTCTTCTTCCCCTCATGCCACTACGCACCGTCGATCCCTTTGGCAATAATTTCGGGATCCCCGGAGCAGACCGGCGAGGAGTATGCGGGGTGAGCGGGCGGGCGGCGCGCGCGCGCGCTAGGAAACTAAAAACTGTAGTTAACGCTCTTTTTACTCTGCTTTGGCTTAGGTTATTCAATATCGTCTCGCACATACGGTACTCCGCCTTGATTGATATTGCAAAATGCTCGTGAAAGTATTTTCGAGATCGATTTTTGGCTTTTAACGCTTTTTTTGCTAATTTATCGAGGGCTTGTTCTTCCTGTGGAAAATTTTAAGGGGTGGCTGCAATTTAGCACCGAAATTTTAAAGACATTCTTTAAAAATAATATAATTTGTCTGATGGAATTCTGTTTTATTAAGTTTAATGGTTTTTCAGTCATTTAAAGGTGGATATACATAGTTTTTCTTTCATGAAAAGGTATAATGTACCCCTTGATATTTGATACTTTCAAGATTTGTAATGCATATTTAAATACTCTTTTTGTTTTAAATTATTAGTATATATTGCAAGCAGCCTATTCGATTACAGTGAGAGAAATTTTAAGGAAAATTTAAAATGGTTTCAATAAATAGAGTTACACCCTGATTAAACGAAATAAATTACGAGGTTTCGTAAAAATTACAGTTCAGGCGATTAAAAATTACTATCAGAATTGCAATTACTACCGTCTGACCAGTGATTCTCTACTAGTATTACCTTTTTATCTACATTTATTCTAAATTTACTTAGAAATGTATAAATTTCTTTATATATTTCTAAATGCTGCAATACAAAACTAAATCAGACTGCAAGAATTATGTCTATTTACGTCGAAATAAAAGTTAAAAAAATTTTTGTGCAACATCAAAGTAACCAAAAAGGTCTCTCCGAGCAAACGTCAACCTCTTTCTTCTCTCCTTCTTACTTCATTCGCGAATCGAAAAATTCACGGTCTCCGGA
This sequence comes from Sycophila texana, assembly GCA_035582955.1. Classification (NCBI taxonomy): domain Eukaryota; kingdom Metazoa; phylum Arthropoda; class Insecta; order Hymenoptera; family Eurytomidae; genus Sycophila; species Sycophila texana. The sequence continues at coordinate 17,278,665 of JAWWEN010000009.1, read as the reverse complement.
GCCAACTCGGGGGCCCGCGTCTGCGCGACGCGGCGCTCGCGGCCAAACGAGCGGCCGAGCTCCGCTCGCGTTCGGCGGTCGGACGTGTTTTTTGCGCGCGCATACCACGCGCGCGCGAACCGGGAGGGATAGAGAGAAAGAGAGAGAGGCTTCTCCACGGCTCCCGAAACAGTAGCCGCGCCGCCCGGGGACGTACAGTCCTGCCAAGAGAACGAGACTCTGCTAAGAGCCAAGAGGAGGGAACGACGACGCGAACCGAGCTACCGAATTTCACCTGCGGCTTTGAGAGTAGCTTTTTACACAAATTCTCCTCATTATTCTTCTTTTTTTTTTAACTAGAAATTTTATTTCATGAAAATTTATTTTTTCTTAATCGATGTTTTATGCGTTTTATACACCTATATCCATGTATAATTGTTATCAAGACCGCGCTATTATTAGAATAAAGCTTTAATTTTAATTGAGTGTAAAAGAATTATACTAATTTTATTTAGAATTCTCTTTATAAAATGTTCGTTTAAAACAAAATTTTGTAACATTGTGATCCTTATTGTTATCAAACTCAATCACAACGAAGGATTAAAGGTCCTCTATTATCATGGCAATTGGAAAATCCTCAAAGTAACATACAAAATACTATAACTTAAAAGTAAATATTTTTCAATAATTGCAAGCTAGTAATTACGAGAGTAATTATCTCGTAACAAAAAAACAATGGCAGGATGTTGTGAGCCATTTAAAAAAACGATTTGTAAAATAAAAAGTAGAGTAGAATTTAACACGTTTTGACGCGCATGCTCAAGGTTTGTTTAATTTTAATAGATTAATAAAATATAATTATAAAATTTTTTAATTTTTTAATTATTTTATAATTTATTTTAAATAAGCGTGTCATTAACAAGTAAATGTCATCGCGATTCATTTTTCAACCGTATCATTGTAATCGCGCTAAGGAATACTAGTAAATTAAAAAGTAGAATAAAAATACATTTATTGAAATATTCTAGTTGTCTACAGTACGCGAAAAAATGAACCACTCTGTCAATAAAAGTAAAGATAAATGCATAGCTGTAAAATGATAAACCGACAGCTTATAAAAAATTCGACGAAACGATCGGCAAACGCGCGAGATCAGAAACCGTGGCGTGAAGATGAGAGACGCCGGTGCATTGGCACTTGGGTGCGTCAACTCGACGGCCGTAGTATGTATATGGATTGTCGCATTCTGGGTCCAGTTGACCCCAGTTGACACGAAGCACGGCTTAGCCGTTAGAGAGCGTTAACGCGCGCTCGGCTACATAAATCTAAGTCCGCGGAGACTCGCGCGAATTGAGCACGTGCGCTCAGATTTCATCGCGCCGGTTAGATCATCCGCCTCGGCGAGCTTCTTCATCTCCTCCCCTCCACTTTCCTTCTTTAACGCGCTTTCGATTATCCCGGAGCGGGGGAATCTTACGCGCGCAAATTATAAGTTGGGATGAAGTTTATGTGGTGTTCGCATTTGGTGGAAGAGCACTCGCTTCTTTTGGGTTTCGATGGAACATTTTTTAAAAACTGCAATGTCGCATGGAAAATTGATTTCGTGTCAAAGAAAAAATGAACGCACTTTATGGTGCAAAATGTAAATCTCTCGGATCAATCATATAATATAAATAGTCATTTTAATTTTGTGCTGTAAATTGCGGTCGCTTTTTTATATAAGAAAGCAAATTTCGTGGGATGTTGCATCTTTCAAAAAATGGTTTATCTGAATCCATCGTAACTGACTAGGAGAGGGTCAGACCCGCGTAATAGTATAAATTAATTTATGGTAAATTTTTATTTATCTAAATTTATCAAAATTAATTTATTTTTACGCGATGGATTGCGGATCACGAACTTTTTTCAAACTTTGAACCCGCTTTTCTTACATCAAAATCTGAAGAAAGCCAGGATATTAAACTCTAACGCACACAATTTCCAACACAGCTTATTTTTCTTTAAAACTTCGTATTTCGTTATTTGACCATAATTCTGTTCTCATAAATAATAAGGATTTCATCAAAAAAGCAAATCAAAGTAGAGAATAAGACCTATAATTTGGTAGCTTTTGCATTAAAAGAGTTTTATTTCTTCAAAAGTTATGTACAATTAAATATGAGTATGTGATATTGTATATTCATTAACTTTGTTTTAATGTTGATTTTGACGTTCATATTTAATTCTACATAACTTTTGAAGTAATCAAGATTTTTTTAACGCAAAAGCACCCAAATTATAGGTCTTATTCTCTACTTTTATTTGCTTTTTTATGGAATCTCTAGAATTTACGAGAGCAGAATTATGGTCACATAACAAAATACGAACTTTTAGAGAAATATAGAACTTAAGAGACCTATTGCGTCGCAAATTTTGAGAGTTAGACCTTAATATACTGGCTTTCTTCATATTTTGGTGTAAAAAAGGCAGATTTAAAGCTTCAACAAAATCCGTGATCCAGAACCATAACCCTGTCCTACCGAGTGTAAGTAACTATAGTTACTCAAGTTAAGTAACTATAGTTACTTACACTCACTAGGACAGAGTTAGGGTTGTGGATAATGAGCTTTTGTTTCATCAGAGTGATTAGTAAAATTACGGATTTGTTTTACCTAAATTGATGAGATAACAACGCAAGGTCATCGAAGTTAATATATCTATTTTTGTTTTGAACATATCTTCATTATTAAAAATAAATGGATAACTGCGTTTCAATATAATATTTTCCGAAAGTTAAAAATATTTCACAAACGAAATAAAAAACGAAATGACTTTAAATTTATGTTTTAAAAGTTAAACTTAATAAAATAACGAACAGACAATACCATCCAATGTCAATAACTGCAGTGGCCCACGTGAACTATAATCGACATCCAATAAACGGAGTACAGTAATGTTATGGTCAACGGAAGACGTTCTACCCTAATCATCATCTCAATAATCTGCTATAAATTTCAATAAACATTTCATTGCAATTATATCTGCCAAACCGTGTACTCTTTAATTCAAAAAGAGTTTCATACAATTTATTTAATTCAGCAAGATTCATGTGAAACACGCGATAAAAATTCAACACAACAATATAGCAAGTTCAAACTTTAATTGACGAAAATAATTATCAATATTTAAGCCATCATCGTGCAAGAAAAATATACAATGTAAATTTAACAAATTTGTCCATCTACTTCGATCGGTAATGAATTAACAAAAGAAATAAATAAATAAAATAAAGATAAGAAAACCGTAAGAAAGCTCAGCTGCCAACGATCGAGATCTCGGCTACGACGGCTAATCTTACGTCGTCGGTCTAGAGCTGCGATCGGTGCACATATCTTGCCGCGAGAGTATCTAATCTGTCAGGAATTCCACGTAGGCGTAGGTATACGGACGAGCGCTTTGGCCGTGTACGAGCGCCAGCGAAATCGCGAGGATTAATCGATTGAATTTCGCGAAATCTCGCTGCCTGAGAGTCAAAGCCGATTTCGATTGCGATGCCGGAGAGATCCACCGGCGATTACTCCCGATGGATTAGTCAAATTTGAACATGCCTTTTTTAATGCGGTGGATTTAAGGGTTACAAGTGCTTGTATTACTTATATAGATCTTGCATTCTAATCGAAAATAAGTAGTATAGGATTATTTGCTTTTTATTAGTTGATTATATCAAGCTTGTTGGAATGAGATTTATTTCATTTTGAGGATATTATAATCTATATTTTGTTATCTTATTGAAATTTATTGTTTAACCGAATAATAACGTCGTAAATTGATATTTTAAAAATGAATTAGCAGTTCCAAATTCATGTAAATAAAATTTAATGTAATTACGTATTTACTTTTAAAAAAATCGGCGGTACCGAAGCTCAATTAAAATAGTTTATAAAATAAGGGTTTATTATTGAAGAATTCGACTGCTTTGAAATTTATCACTGCCACTCATAAAAAAATTACCTGCTTTGTAACAGTTCGAAAAAAAACTAGCATTGAAACTGAATTTGAAATAAAACAAATGTACTTACATTTACCGCCTTGACGACGACGAGAATCTCCTTCTGACCCTGGACCTTCCTCGGACTCGAGCAGTCGCGGACTGACGTGTCGACTCTACCAAATTTCTCGCGACGTACTATCGCGCGGATTGTTTTATGAAATTCTAACCCGGTTCATATTACTCATAAAAATGCCAAGTCTCGAAAGTTACTTTCAGTGCTCCGTTCAACAATCATTTCTACTGGAGTTAATTCATTTTATTATTTAATTCATTATTTAATAAATCGGGACGTTAGGAATCGAAATTTTAATGATTTAATTTTGAATTTATTTTTATTTTTCAAGTAGCTTATAAGCGTAAAATATTAATTATGTCCGCAACAGTAGACGTCGTACGTTAAAACAAATAACAAACATATTTATTTTAACGGATTTTTCACCCGTTAACTGAACATCAGTCGAACCATTTTTTGGAACGAAGTTCCTTATGTCGCGTTACGGCGCAGGGGCTAGGCCAAGAAAAGTGTAACAACCCAATAACC
>JAWWEN010000009.1:17192220-17203300 GCA_035582955.1 Sycophila texana | reverse complement strand
TCCCATTACAAACGAAAATCCCCTGTACAAAAATACCAATTTAAAACACTCATATTTCCAAAAATAGTGCCGATACGCTAATTTTGCCAAGAATCAATTAAAAGAGCAATATCTTATTTATAATATATTTTAAATTCGAGACTTTCTTGAGATATGACCCTCGACGGCATTGCTACCTTAAAGATATTGTCTCAGTATTTAAAAATGCTGTATATACTATACTTTTCAAAGAACAGTCGTAATTTATAACGTAAAACACGTGACAAATTAACAAAGCATATGTTGAAAATAATTTTTGAGAATCATCAATGTGTAGGAAAATTGAGATACACAATGCTTGAATGTTTTTTAGCTTTATCTTTTTTTTTTTTTTAATTGGGCATCAACTTTTTATGTACACTGTATTTATACAAATACAAAAAGGCGACTTTTAATTGTTATAGTTCATGAAATTGCAGTGTGGGTACTAAAACACGATTCTAACAGATGAATTAATATAATAGTAAAATATCGCATTGTAGTATATGGCACAGAGACTTTAATGTATATATGTATAATTTAAAACGCACATAATTATATTCCTTTTGCAACATTGCTATTTATCGATTCTTTCTGCCTATATAATACAATGATCTAATAAACGATTCCAATAATCGACTCAATGTCGGTATAACCAGCCGACAAGGCAGTTACAATTACATGATTTCATTTCGTTATTTTTAGTTTTTTTTTTTTTAAATTCTCGTGGATGATCACTGACGTCTACGCCAAGATTTAAAAAAAATATTATGAATATTTACAACAGCAAAAAAACCAAAATGTAGATTTAACATTTACTTAATTCCAACGCATTTACATTATTTTATTCCCGTTAGTTACAGTCAGGATCAACTTTCAACATTTGCGCGCGACTTAAATTTGATTATGTAGCGTTCATTTACGAAAATATTAACTCCACAAAGCGTTGTATACTTCATTAATTTACAACAATATTTTGAAGACTGTGACTTTAACGAACAGTAAATGTACCTTTATACTTTCAATTTATTTATGTGATATGCATCATTGTGCAACCTCTTTATGATAATGAATAACCGATTGTTAGTGCCCTCGGAAGAATCTTTTTATGTATTTTGTTATCATTTATTAATTATTTAATTTATGAAAGTGTCGATGACCCAAAAGAGATTACGCATAAGTCTTTTTCTTTCTGGCAAAGTTATGAGTAATAGTAAGAGATATTAACAAGCATATAAATATTATACAAGGACGACTAGTAATCCGAGTTTCATTAAATCGATGATAAGAGATGATCGCAAAAAATGTACGATAATGTACGAAAAATGATCAAAATTTTATAGTTATACAAGGACTTGAAACGTGAATTTAAAGAAGTAATCGATTGTGATATAATAGCATTATTGCTAAAGTATAAATAATGTACTAGTAATCGTCAAGATAGTACCTTCACTAAATGCGTATTAAAGCAAAATAAATTATTTTTGGTTTTCTTAAAATTCATTACAATCAAAAAATTAATATTTACATAAACATAAGGTTATAAACGATCTTAATTAATTATTGAATATATTACAGGAGAAAGTTTTTTTTATAAAACTCAAATAATTTTTTCTACAACTTCCAAGGTAGTTTAACATAAATTAATTAATTCATTTTAAACAATCTTTCACATTTGGAATTTAAGAGTTGCTTAAGAAAAGCAAAGTTAGGAAATTATGATAAAGTCTAATAAGAAAAGTTTTTTAATTGCCATTGGCGAGTTTAAATTAATTTGCAAAAATATGGAAAATTTACTTTCAATAAAACGTTTCAAGTCCTTAATAATGATCGAAAAGCGTACTTTAATACTTGATAACAAGGCATGATAAGGAGTGGGATCATGTCAAAAGCAGCAGTTTTGCCCTAAGGTTTATCCGTTCCTGAAGGGCACCAGCCAATTCACGAGTCAGTTCTTCGCATACCTGCCTCAACTCGGCATTCCTCTCTCGCAGTTCTTGCAGCGTTAACTTTTTGCTGCTCTCGTCGGTTTCGTCTTTTGCTGCCTCGTCTTGGCCACTTCCTCGCCCTAAAACGCATCATATATATGTAAAACACGATATTCATACCAGTTTAAAGGTAAATTTAAAAATAAATGTCTTACTTGGACTTGGTTTTTTATAAATGTGGAATGCACCATAGACTCCTGTAAATTGCTGCGAAGGAGGCACATTATTTTCTAAAGCTTGACTTTCTTCAACCCTTGGAGCGAATTGCGAAAAGTCAGCCACAAAACCTTGCTCTTCGTGATTTAATCTGGGACCTTCTCCTTCACTTTTCTGACCCACTAATTTTCTCGTCGTACTCGTCTGTAAATTTATTTACTATTATTTTTAAAAAATTGTCTACGTGCGAGCTTAAAATAAACTCTACTGTTCACCTCTATTTAACAACGTTTGCGTGAAAAGTGTGATTTAAAATAAAATAGGAGTACTTACAATTCCGGGCGAAACTCTGGGCGGTACAGTCGGTGGAGCTCCTAGAAAATTTTGTCCATTTTTTCCTATCATTTGAAATATACACAAATTTAAAGAAATAACGAAAACATAAACAAAAGTGCGCCTTGATATTTGATGCATATAATACTACATTTTTTAAAAGAAAATTTTGTCCACAAAAAAGAAAAATTAAAATTTCAATGTAAAAACTATATATAAAATAAAAAAATAAATTGTACAAATAATATAATCGCATCTAAAAGAAAAGAAGAAAATAAAGCACCGCAATTCATTAACAATGTAACGACAAACCAACCTAGTTTATTAAGGTCAAGACTAGAGCTTCTCGTATGCGTCCTGTAGGGTCTGGGCGGAGGCGGAGGTGGCGGCTCCTTCTTGGGGGTCGCTATCACAGTATCGTCTGGCAGTGGCAGGCCAGGTTTTTTGGCCAATGGCCTCTGCACGAGACCGGAAGTGGCCGACAGAGACAGGTCGTCCTCACCACCGAGCATCGACGCGACGCCGTTATTGCCGTTGGCATTCGACGCAAGTATCGCCGCCTCGGGCGTTAGCCGCAATGGCACTGGATGGAGAATCTTCGGGTCTCGTTCCACGGCCGATTTTTGAAAGTCAAAGTTTACAGGCTTAGGACCCGGGCTCGTTAACGAACCACCGTTGCTGTTCGTTCCGTCGCTCACTCCGCCTGTGCCCGTGGGTGAATCCACGAACTTCGTCCATTCCTTGATTTTCTCCTTCTTTGCAGCAGCTGCTGCTTGTGCGGCTCTGTTAAATATTAAAACAAATGTTAGAAATATCGTAGGTAGAGTAACAGTAATTTAATTTATAATGTAGAAAGAATTTAAGTCTGTGCTTAGAGATGTCATTGGTCGTTCAATTACACATATTATACATGTCAAGGTGCGAACTCCTCTCACCTAGTGGTAGGACTAGCCCGTGGACCAGGGATAGGCGGGACGACAGGCGGCACCAGCGGTGGCGGTGGCGGCGGGGCCTGCTGCGCCGGCGGCTGGTTTGTGATGACCATAGCCAGTGGGGGCGGCAGTACGTCGGGCAGCGGCACGTGGTGTCGCCTCAGCACCGCGAGGTGCATCGCCACATAAAACTCCTGGAGGCTGAGCGCGCTGTCGCGCGTCACGTCGGCCAACTGCCAGATCCGCCGGAGCTCCTCCACCGGCAGCCGCGACTTCTCGAAGAATTTGCGGGCGAGCGAACCGGCCAGCAGACCCTCCGGGTTCGGCTGCAGCTGAGCGAATTGCGCCGTGTAGTACTCGCGCTGCTCGTCGCTGATCGTCCACACCTGCTCCGGTGGGAAGCTCTCGCCGCCCTCGCCTTCACCTACGAGTGGAACAAAACGATCTTTATTACAATTTCAGCATGGTTCGTTCTTAAATGAAATTTTTCTTTTAATTATATTTTTATTGATTTGATTATATTGTTTGAACGCATTAAAGGGATAATTTATGCGAATTGTTTTAGAATAACCCAATAACCACTTTGTTCATTTTCTTCTTTAATCAGAAAATTGAACTACTATTATTAGCTAAAAATTTATTTAAATTCATAACGAAGTTTGATTGATTATGTATTACACGGAATAAAAAATTTATTCAAATTGATAATGTTAAATAGCAAAAAGTGTGTCGAAGTCGCCTCTACGGCAGTGTCCTCCCTCTGGGGAGAGGACTAGAGAGAGAGAGAGACCGAGAGAGAGCTTAGGTACAATTTTCCGAGAGGCATCGGACACACAGGCGTCGAGAAGTATCTGCTTCTGCATGTATATTATTCCTCTTCTAATTCTCCTCTTCTAATTCTGCGGGTGAGATGATCCGAAGAGTTATCTTGTTATATTCATGTCATGTTGACGACGAATGAAGATCTTTTTCTTTTGTCGGTCAAAATTCCGGTAAGGGCTCTCTCAGGAAGGCCCATTATTTGGGGTAAATGCACAAGCGCTTTTTCGGGTTTATATTCTAACTACGACCCTAGCCAAGCACTTGGGAGACTTGTTTTACTAATGGCCACCTCGCGGATTCGTTTAGAATTAAACAATTTACATTAATAGCAAACTTGAAAGTTCATCGATTCTACTCGACTTTTTTTTTTTTTTTTTTTTATCAAATTACCATATTAGAATTGCAAGGCTAACAAAATTTGTTTGTGAAAAAGACTTTTTATAATATTCCAAAAAATATCAACAAATTCTATTCAATTTATATTGGTCTATGAAAAAAATAGGTTCAAAAGTTAAATTTTCTTTGAAATAAAGATATACTGCGTTAGGGCAACATTTTTATTTTATTTTCCTCCCCCAGTTCTTAAAGAATCACTTCCACAAGTTTTTGAAAGTTTCCTTTGATTAGCATGAAAATACTGATGTTGATCAAATCTGAACATTAAATTTTTGAAACCTATTTCAATAAGGGTTTTTCTTATTCAATGGGTTACACTATTCTTAATTTCTTAAGTACAATTTACAGAAATAAATAAAATATTATTACCATCATCACTACTGTGACGTTCCGAACTTTCCTCTTCAGTACCTAACAGTTGTCTTTGTTCCTCTGAAACTAGAAGACTCTGCCATCCTCCAGATACAGAATCTAAATTTGCTTCTCCTCCCAAAGCACCGTCATTTCTTTCTTGAGTTACACTATTCGTTGGTGTTGGAGAGTCTGTACTACCACCCTCAGTTTCTCTTGGAGATTCTGCTTCACTTTCACTTTCTGTTGTACTTTCAGGCAAATGACCAGATGATCGAATTTTTAAATTCTTTTTTGTAAAACGTTTTTTGCTATCTCCTTCTTCATCAGCTGGTGTTGAAGATGGCCATGTGAATCTTGGTAAAGCAAGCTCATCCACATTTGCGAGTATTAAATCTTTGTGAACTTCTAGGCCAGCTTGGTGTGCAGCCACAAGTTTTAGTGCTGCATAAAATTGTTTTCTGCTAAGTGTACGCATTCCACCACCACAAATATCCAAAATCTGAAAGAAAATTGAAATATGGAATTAACAAATCTAATATTATATAAAATATACAAGTATTACAAGACATATTCTTCAAATTACGTACAAAATAAAATTGTTTTAATTTTTATGTTGGAATTATTTCACATAGTTACAAGTGGATTAATATTAAATTTTAATTTTATTCATATTAAATTTCATCATTCAAATAAATTAACAGAAAATAAATTTCTGGGTTATAATGCATATCTTACACATTAATGAACTAATGATAATTCCAGGTCTTCAATACATATAGACTACTTGATTGTGAAATTGTAGGTGACTATATTGTATTATCACAAACAAGAATAAACAAGGCCTACTGATGCAGTAATGCATGAATTTAATAACCAGTAGAGCAAGCTGAAGCAAAATATTAAAAAACTAAAAATACATACATAACGTAATTTTATTCTAAAGCAGTTATAGTATTAATTCATTGGTGTTATCGTACAAGTAAATAAAGCATTATCTAAATGGCACAGTTAGTAATTTGCTTAATTAATAAATTTAATCAAAGCAGTTACTAAGCAAAAATTCTTTTAAGCATAGATCTCTGTACTATTTACAGTTCACTGTCGGGTACTCTATTATTATTAATTCAAATCTTTACAACTCGTAAAGTACACTAATTGCAATGAGTAATTACAATTTGTTCCAAGAATAAGATCACAGCGAAACCTGATTAAAGATAATTCCAAATATAGTTTTGTGCGAAGGAAAATTAATTCGGTCAAATAAAAAAAACCAGCAAATTCTCAGTTTGCTGTAAAGAAAAGTAACGGATCAAAAAACTTACAGATTAGGCAAGTGAAAGTTTTCAAATTAAATCCCAGACACACTGCTGGAGTGTAAGTGCAACATATAACAAACATTCCATTAAACTACCGAAGAAAAATACCCACCTTGATCGTGACATCGCAGGGCAGATTGGCGGATCTGAGGAGTTCGCCGACCTTGGAGGCGGGCACCTGATCGCTGTCGGCGTTTTCGCAGCAGTAGATGAAGATATCGCCGTAGTATCTGTGCTCCGTTTCGGTCAGCTGTAGGTTCGCCATGGCCATCGTGTCCCAGTCGCCCATCGCCGATGCGCTGCTCTGCCCGTGATCGGAGCTCCCACGCCGCCGAGTCTCGAGTCAATGCGGGGCTCGGCTCCTCTCTCCGCGCTGGCCGGTAGTCCGCCCGCCGCTCCTCGGCCTCAATTATCCATCGGGGCTCCGCGATCGCTCGGGGGCCTCCTCTCAAGCGAACCGCCCGCGGGCCAGCGCCATGTTACGCGACGTTTGTGTAGCGGCGCGCGACCGCAGCCCGCCTGCCCGCAGGAGGCATATATACACACACCTACGTTTCTAACGCAGCTCGCGCGATACAATTTACACGAGATGCGCAAGTGGTGCGACTGCAGCTGCGGCGTTTATGTGTAACGGTCCGACCGCCTGTGCGGTGCACACTTATCGCGCTCTTTTTCCCTCCCCTGACATATGGCACTCACTCTCGTATACATGCAGCGCGCGCAGGTTGTCTCGCGGAGTGCAGAGTGCAGCTGTGCAGACTGCTGCAGTCTCTCGCATTCCATTATTCCATATTTCCATTCCATCGCTTCTACTAGCAGGTTGCCACCACTGACGATATCATATTATAATTATTGTAGCACTGGGGCGCGGCATATTTTGAAGTCGTTGAAGGTGCTTCATTTATGAGTTGGTCCTATTGAAAGTGCGAATTGATTAACAATACCAATCTATTGAAATATCAAAGAATTATGAGAATCTAGAAATAGACCGCGTAAATAATGTAACGGTGTAAATAACATAATTATAGACCAGAAAATCGAAAGTAAAATATTTATATGAGATTTATATAATGTTTATAATGAAATTTACTTCTTTACAATAATACTCATATTTTTTAGCAACTTTTTCTGATAAATAATTTAAATATACTGTAACATAGTTTTACTTTCATCGATTTACATTTTACACGAAAGTATAAAACGAACAGAAGGAATACATTTAACGCGTCTATTCTCCGAAATAAGGTAATAAAAAACACCCTATACCTATATACAATTAGGTGAATCAGGTTCATGTGACCAGTTCGATTCAAAGTGTATAAGCGTCTTTATAAATAATAGTAGCTGCTATTGTTTTTTCAAATTAATATAATTAGGCGTTAAAACGAAACAGTATGTAACAACGGATCTCGTCATATTACACATGATTGTGAAATAAAGCATAAATATCTAAGTAGAGAACAATATAAGCCACGCATGTGTAGTAAGTAAATATCATACATGTATATACTGCATGTATTCGATTGAAACTTTCATAAAAATATCAAATACTGCGACTGCGACTTGCGAGGCGTGCTGCAGAGCAGAACGTATAAATACGAGCGTATGAGGTGTAGATAACCCGGTGAACCGGGGATCACGCGTAGTTATAAGGTTAAGTTTTCAATGATTTTAAAGGTTTTTTTGTAAAAATGGATAATGATTTGCATTGAATGAAGTTGTGAAAGTGAAGAAAAAGCAATTGTTTCGTACGATATACATTTTGTGTAGATATATTTCATTAAAATTAACATTGTGCTTTGTTTTAGATCTTGGCATGTCGGAAACACAAATTTAAAATGTTTCGTTCAGTAAAAATAATTGTCAAAAACCTGCGTTTGCGGAAGAGTCGGTCGCTGCACACTTCTGGCATACAACAAATTGAAATGTCATTATCCAATGCAGAGAAGGATAAACCAATTAACCCAGATTTGGGTAGAGCATTGTACATGGATGCTCAAGCAACAACACCCATGGATCCAAGAGTTTTAGACAGAATGCTACCTTACTTGACTTATTATCATGGTAATCCACATTCAAGAACACACATGTATGGCTGGGAATCTGAAGGTGCTGTGGATTGTGCTCGGGAGCAAGTAGCTTCCTTGATCGGAGCCAGTCCTAGCGAAATTGTTTTTACCTCCGGTGCTACTGAATGTAATAATATAGCTATTAAGGGTGTAGCAAAATTTTACAAAGAAAAGAAGAATCACATTATCACTTCACAAACCGAACATAAGTGTGTGATAAATTCGTGTAAATATCTTGAAGAAGAGGGTTTTAAAATAACTTTCTTACCAGTTGGTAAAAATGGTCTTATTTGCCTCGAACAGTTAGAAGCTGCAATAACACCTCAAACTGCACTAGTGACAATAATGGCAGTCAACAATGAGATTGGAGTAAAGCAACCCATAGCAGAAATTGGTCGACTTTGCAGACAAAAGAATGTGTTTTTTCATACAGATGCAGCTCAGGCAGCAGGTAAAATTCCAATAGATGTCGATTCTATGAATATAGATCTCTTATCTATGAGTGGACACAAACTTTATGGTCCAAAAGGAGTTGGTGCTTTGTATGTAAGAAAAAAACCTAGGGTTCGTGTAGAAGCAATGCAAAGCGGTGGTGGACAAGAAAGAGGAATGAGAAGGTAAATCACAATTAATTTTTATTAATGATTAAAAAACACCTATTATTTTTTCTATCTTAGAAAAAATATATAATCTGTATATTCTCTTCTTATTACAGTGGTACAGTACCTGCTCCACTAACAGTTGGTCTTGGTGCGGCATGTGAAATTGCATACCATGAAATGGAATATGACCATGAGTATATATCATGCCTTAGTAGCCGACTCATTGAAGGCATCACATCTCAACTGTCCCACGTGGAACGCAATGGTGATTCAGTATCGTGGTATCCTGGATGTGTGAATCTATCATTTGCATATGTAGAAGGTGAATCCTTACTCATGGCATTAAAAGATATTGCTCTAAGTAGTGGTTCGGCATGCACGAGTGCCAGTTTAGAACCAAGTTACGTTTTGAGAGCGCTAGGAACTTCCGACGAGTTGGCGCATTCGAGTATCAGATTTGGTATAGGCCGATTTTCAACGATGGACGAAATTGAATTCACTATCGGCAAAGTTATAAAACACGTTACCCGATTAAGAGAAATGAGTCCACTTTGGGAGATGGTTTGTGAAGGAGTCGATCTTAAGCAGATAAAATGGTCGCAACATTAAAAACAGCACAAATATGGAAGATTAACTAAAAACTGTTTTTATTTACGAAATAGAATTTTTTCAGATTCACAGATGTACGTATGTGTACACCTAGCAAATTCTATTTGTTTTTAAATTGTATAGTACTTATTAAATAAATTCCTACTGTATTAATTTAATCTGCTGTAAAGGTAAATTTACTCATTTCATAAAAATAGTATTGTACAGTTATTAAATTTTTTTTTTACACACTGCGCGTACAGTGAGTACTTTACGCCCTCCCGGCGGGCAGTAAAGAACCCGCTGCAAGCGTCTCGTGTAAAAAAATCGTATATGCACCATGGGAGTAAATAAAGAACGCCTCTCAGATCGCATGTTTGTCACCCTCGGCTTCGCCTCGGGCGACAATTTACATGCGATATGAGACATTCTTTACTTTTCCTCCCTTGGTGCATAATCTACTATTATTATATAATAATAAAATAACTCGGTAACGTAACAATCTAATAACTCAATGACTAAAAATAGTTTAGAGTGCGGTAAAAGGATTTCTATTACATTTATCCAATATGTTCCCATATTTTACAGTATTTTTAAATAATTTGCCAAGTTTGTTCTTTTAATTAATTTTTTCACTTTAATATATTCCTTGTTATATTAATGATTTCGAATATTGGAGTTTGAACAATTATAATTGTACTTATCGACATTACTGACTGCATATTATACAACAAATTATTAAATGAAGGTAAAAGAGATATCTACTTTATTACGTATTGGTATTTTTGAATTTTTTTTCTATAATTTTAAATATAGAATTCACACGCGCGCTTCGCGCGCTGATTATTTTAGTTCGGAGACGACAAAAACAAAAAAGTAAACGCTTAATTGCTACTACTTTCACACTCTTCAATTTCGATAATGCGATAATTCGACTTCATTCAATTCGATCATAATCGCAATGCATTTTAATATAAGGGATCAATTACAGCTCCCAGTATAGTATATATAAATACAAAAATTATTAAAATTCATAAAATTTGTAAATTTAATAAATCGTCTATATGATTTAATATCGATCACTAATCCTTGTAGGCATTTCTTTAAAAAATGTGATTTCACGTTACTGAAAATGTTATGACACAGGAAGGTTAATTATTTGAAAGAAGAAATTGTATTGAAAAGTTTTTTACAGATACTTTAGAAAAATATTCTCCAAATGGAAAAAAGTAAATACTGACGAATTCGAGTAGTGACATTTCATTTGTATTACAAGGAGAGTGTCAGGCTTCCGGGTCTCAGTTTTTTATGAAACTTTAAAAATTGTTTTCTAGTATCGAATAAAGAAATAAACCACCTTTAGTTTAATCTAATAGGCTTTTATTCAGCAGATGCAGTGTGATTTGTTAACATTGCAAGTATTTAACTGTATATAAGGTACCTGTGCCTAATATGGGCATGCGCCTAATATGGCCATGTTCTGGTATTTCGAATTGACCCGCGCTA
>JAWWEN010000009.1:17159516-17178372 GCA_035582955.1 Sycophila texana | reverse complement strand
TTTTACAATAGTATTAGTAAAATTATAATTTGTTAGTTAAAAGTACTATTGCAGTAGTAATTTTGTCAAGACAACTGAAATTTTAATATTGAACTTTAAAATTATCTAAACCAAAAATACTAATTTGATAGTAAATTTAATATATTACTAACAGCAATTTTACTAACGGTAGTACAAAATCGCTGCATTGAATGTGGGTCTGATAATTATCTAAACTACAAATTATTAATTACCTACATTAAATGCAGTAATTTTACAAGTTTTTTTACTGTGATGTGTCTTGCGATTTGCCCGCGGTACTTAACTCCGAGTACACGGAGAGAAGCAGTCACACATTTTCTAAATGATTGTATACCTCTGTATATAATTCTACTATAAACTGTAATTATCGTAATGCCTAAATAGGCTCAGTTAGTTCGAAAGGCATAATAAATTAAAAAGAAAAAATATTTTGATAAATTAGATACAATTATTTATTTATATATTTATTACATAATAATAATTAAAGGGACTTAGAAGTCCAGATACAAAAATATATTTAACATTAAGATTGTTTATAAACTAAAACTAAATTAACACTAAAAACTATAAGAATTAAAAGTCCATGGAAAAAATGAACGGAATGATGATTTAGAACTGCCGCATTGCATTGACTGATTAAATGTTATATGGCGCAAAGCGTTCCACAATCTTTTAATACGATTATTATAAGTAGAATGGAATCCGAAGTTGGGCGAATCACAGTATTTTGCTGTATAATAGGGTGCCGTTAGTTCCACTGGAAGTTTTCCATTTAAATTTAAATTAAACTCGTTTCTTTCACCGCTATTAGTATAACAATTCTGTTTCATAACTTTAATGACTCTAAATTGTTTCTACTAATTTCTACTATTAAATCTTTGGCGATCTGTTTGTTTGTACGCGTTGCAATTTGTACGAGAGTTAAAGACTGATCGCTGCGTGCATTTGTCGCCGATAAAAATTCATCCCTTTCCATGCCACTTACTTTAGGAATGACCTCAGCATTACCTTTCATTACATCCTTAAAACACGAATCGATAAAATTTAGCAAGTGAACAATTCTTTGATCGTGGGAAAGGCTTTGCGGCGTTTTTCCCTCGTTATCTTTAAAATTGTACACAGCCCCGTGTCTTAGCAACATGTGCACTATTTCGTAGTAGCCTCCTTTGGCAGCTACGTGAAGCGCAGTAGTGCCATTGGCTATAGTTTTGGCGTTTACGAAACGAAGAATATCTTCGCGAGGTAAGTGCTTCAAAAATTCTTCGACGATTTCCGCGTGACCTTTCAAGGCAGCTGTGTGCAAAGGTGTGTTACCCTTCTTCGTGGTCATCGTTAGAATTGCCCCACTGTTCAACAAGGCACGCGCGATGTCGATGTTTCGATTATTGGCGGCGAAATGCAACAGTGTCCTACCATCTTCGTCCGCTTCATTAATATCGATGCCGTCTTCTAATAATTGTTGCAGGGCTCTTAAATCCCCAGATCTGACAGCGGCTCTTGCTTCTACGATCAGATTATTGTTGATATCTATATGGTCCGACTCACCAAAATATTTGAATCTTTCTTTAATTGTCTCCATCGCCTTCTCGTATGAAATAACATTGCTATTACTTGGTCCTACTTTGCTCTTCAATTTAGGTAAAGAGGTATTGAAAATGTTTATGGCACTGAGGTATTTACCTTGTCTGAATAATAACATGCCCATATTTAAGTGTGTCATCAAGATATCGAGGTGATCGCATCCCAAATAGCTTTTTTGAATCTTAAGGACTTCTTCGTAGCCTTTCATTGCCTCGTCGTATTTTTTTTGTTCACTAAGTACTAAGGATATATTATGAAAGGCTCTCAAAGTATGCGAATGAGTTGGTCCCAAACTTTTTTTTCGCAATTCGTAAATCTTGCGATACATTTTCTCTGCCTGATCAAACTTGCGTTGGTTACATAGTATGAAGGCAATATGGCTTTGCACAACCAACGTGCTAGGATGCTTATGACCTTTATTATTTTTCAAATCTTCAAATAATTTGGTGTACACTTCCAAAGCCTCGTCATCTTTATGAAGAGCACCCAACACTGTCCCCATACAAAGACGAACATCATGTAGTATTTCAATGTTACGAATCTTTGTTCGTTTTTCGTAAACTTGTTGAAGAATAGCCAAAGCCTCTGCGTTTTCTCCTCGACTATATAAAACTAAAGCAATGGAGCTTCTTGTCTTAAGTGTTTCTTCATTATTTTCACCTAATTGATCTTTCTTTTTCTCGTATATATCACGGTACATCTTCAAAGCTACTGCATAATTATGTTGTTGGTATAAGATCTTAACTATCATTTCTTGTATCTCCAATGTGGCAGGGTTATTTTTGCCGAACAACTCTGTTCTCTTTTTTAGTATCGATTCATATATTCTTATAGCTTCATCATACCGTTCGTGAGAAATCATCATTTCAGCCTCGTTCATTTGACTACATATATCGTCCTGCATTGTTTCCTTTAGTTCGTCGACTTTTGGAAAATCGTTTAGAATTGCAGCAGCGATGAGTGATCTACGGTCTACGTTGCGGGCATTCATTATTGCTTTCATCACAGTGACATCTTTTATTTTCTTGAGAGCAGTAATCAACTTCACATTTTTAGTTGAAGCCATTTCAAAGCAACTGAGTATTAGTCTAAGCAGACTGATAACTTCTTTATTTTTACTGAGATCCAAAGGAGTTTTACCACTTTTATTTTTAACATCGTACACTGCGCCCGCTGCTAAAAGGGTTTTACATACATTCAAATGACCAAACTTCGCTGCATAATGCAATGGTGTAAGTTCCTTTTTCTCAACATTAACAATGTCCGTATTCCTCACCAACTCTGCAACGATATCGTCGGAACCTTCCCAAGCCGCCAAATGCAGTGGAGTCTCGTTTTCTAAATTTCGAGCATTGACAACTGCACCCGCTTCAATGCAGTTTTTAACTTCCACTAAATTATTTTGTTCAACCGCTCGAAATAGTTTATCGATGGACGAAAGGAAATCTCTCGTTACAGAATTTAGAGACATTGAAAACGGCTTCGATCCATAGATATCCACAGCGTCGTACATAGCACCATGTTCCAGTAAAAATTTGATAAAATCCAATTCAGCACAGTTTTTCACGGCCAAGTGTAAAGGAGTACAATTGTCGTAAATTTTGGCGTTGACATTTGCCCCTTGCTCAATCAAGTATCGAGCAAGTTTTGCTTTACTGGACATGGCGCAAAAGTGCAATGGAGTTCCACCTGAAGCTGTTAATTCATCGATATCTAGACCTAAACTTAAAAAATATTTTACGATCTCCTCTTTTCCTCCTGCAGCGGCGATATGTATTGGCTTGTATCCGAACTGATTTATGCTTTTAATGTCAGCACCATTTGTTACTAAGTATTTTATTACTTCTAGATCACTGTTACGCGTTACAGCTATGTGTAATAGCGTAAAGCCGTAATTTCCTTTATTATTGATGTTTATTTCGGTGCAAGATAATAAAGCTTTTACTGCAGATAAATTTTCATGAGCAACTGCCATTTCTACCGGCGTGCGATTTTGGCTGTCCTTAACATTCACATTTGCACCGTGTTTTAACAAAATCTCGATAATTTCTCTATTACCGGTCGTAGTCGCTACATGAAGCACTGTTTCACCCTCACTGCTTTTCCAATTAACATCAGCTCCATTGCGTAAAAGAATTTCAACTACTTTTTCTCTTTCCGACTTTACTGCCAGAACTAAACTAGTTACACTCTCTTTGATTTTTGAATTAACGTCAGCGCCGTTTTTCAGCAACGTAAGGATAATGTCTTCGTTACATTTTAGTACAGCGACATGTAGCAACGAAGACACATCAATATCGCTGCTTTCAAGCGTACGCAGTGCAACTGCGTTGTACCTTAACAGAAGCTTCAAAATGTCATTATTATTCTTCCAAAGAGCACACTTACAATCGAATTGGCTGACACTGACAATTTGTGATTTGTGAGCCATTAGTATTTCGACAACGTCGATATGATTCATCTTCACAGCCAAACTTAAAGCTGTTACATTCTTTGATACTGCTGCATTAATGTTGGCGTTGTTGCTAAGTAAAATGTTCACAATGTCACAATATCCGTTGTGGCAGGCTAAGTGCAAGGCTGTATAATGGTCCTTATTTGCAAAATTAACATTTGCCCCATTTTCTATTAAAAATTTTACAATTTCTGTACAACCCTTCGCGGCAGCTCTTGCTAACGGCGAATCGTCAAGCTCGTTCTTTACGTTTACACTTACACCCCGATGAATTAACAATTCAACCATGGAACGATTATCAGTTGTGGCAGCCAAATGAAGAACTGACAAACTGCCAGGAACTGTTACAGCATTGATATCAGCGCCATTGTCTAATAAAATCTCAGCGACTTTACATCTTTCTTCGTTTGTAGTAGCAGGAGGTATCACTTTAGTATGTCCAGCTTCCTCGTCATTAGAATTACTTTGAAAATCTAATGGAATCATTACGTCGATAAAATTGACATTTGTATTAACCGCGCATAGCAGTGGTGTAAGTCCTTGATTATTTTTAATGTTAATTTTACTTTTATTCTCTAGAAGTAGAGCCACAATATCCTTTTTACCTATGGCAGCAGCAAAGTGCAGTGGTGTGTTACCATCATCGTCTTCACTGTTGACGTCCATTTTAAGATCGATTAAGTATTCCGCAATTTTTACGTGACCAGACTGAGTCGCTAAATGCAGAGCAAATTGTACATTTTTGATAGCATTCTCGTGTTGACCAATCAACATTTCAACTATTTTCAAATGCCCTTTCAATATGGCATAAAACAACGGTGTCTTGTGGTATTTATCGAATACGTTAATATTTGCTTTGTGGTCAATCAACGCTTGAACAATTCCTACATAACCTTTTCTCGCCGCTTCGTGCAAAGGAGTTTCCTTGTGAACTCTATCGGTTAGATTTGGATCGGCGCCATGGCTCAACAATATATTAACAATATCTTGACGTTCACCATCCGCAATTACGTAGTATAAGGGTGTATGTCCACTGCAAAGTCTAGCATCGACGTTGGATTTTTGTTTAACTAACAAATTCACAACTTCGGTATGTCCCTGTAACACTGCCATATGCAACGGAATCGAATGACCATCGGCTCTTGCATGGACACTCGCCCCGCGATCGATTAAAAAGTTGACTAATTCTAAGTAGCCCCTCTCGCTGGCCAAATGCAATGCCGTGAGTCCACCCGGAATCTGATTGGAGTCGACGGTTTTCTCTAGTTTTAGCAATACCTGAGCGACGTCTTTGTAATTTTTTTGGATCGCATAATGCACTGGAGAATATCCTGAAACATCCTTGACCGAGTGACTGGCATTGTTCTTCAATAGAGTTTCGACAGTGACCTTATGATTGTTCAGTGCAGCCAAGTGCAGTGGAGTCTTAAGGGATCGATCTTTACAATCGACCTTGTAGTACTTTTGTTGCAAGAAAAACTCAACGACGCGTACACTACCGAATTCTGCAGCAACGTGCAGTGGAGTTCTTCCATCGCTAGAATAAACTTTAACATCCACCTTCTGTTCAATCAGAAATTTCACCACATCTAAGTTACTGCCTTTTGAGGCTGCATGTAACGATGTCCACAAATCGATTTTTCGAGCGCGAACATCGGCTCCCTGAGCAATGCAGTTCTTCAAGCTTTCAAGACAACCAGATTCCAAGGCGTTAAACATTTTTTCCTTCGTGGAAATAACTCTTTTCTCCAGGACAATTTTATTTTTCACTTTTTCAAGATCTTCGAACACGGATTTACTAATTCTCCTCTCATTTTTATCCAGTTCTTCTACGAACTTTCGAGCCGTCACAATCAGTGCTACGGAAGGATCCGACGGTATAATATCAACTATTGTATTGTTATGTGCTAAGTGATTGCGCAAATTTTTTCCAATCAATAATGGAGTATTTTCATCTAAAAATAGAAAATTGTCCTCTAAGCGGTGAAAAGCGTTATCTAAAATCGACAAAATCTCTAAAACCGACATGTCCAGTGCTACTAATATTTTTTCTTCATTATTCTGGTATACGTTTTTATCTGATGGTTTCCTCGAATCATACTCAGTTAAAATTTTGTTCAATTCAAGCAACTTTAATTTGAGTTGACTTTTTGAATCTTCTTTTGTATTCTTAGAAGTTTTCGTAGTATCACTTTGGTCATTGTCGCAAGTTTGTTCTGTTAATTTATCTCTTAATTTACTTACCCAATGAATATTACCCAATTGGATGTCAATAATGTTAATTATTTTCATAATTGATACGAGGACCTCGTCTTTCTCATCGGAGTTTGGTTTAAAATAGCAACATTCAAGTAATTCAAATGACAATTGACGCAAGCTTTGCAAATCTTTCGGCTCAACTAAACTTGAATTTAAATTAGCCAAGATTTCTTTACACCTATTTTTCAGTAACTTAAGATAATTCTCATCCATGGAGAATGTATCTGTTCCGAGTTTGATGCAGCTTAATCCTCTCGCTAGTTTGAAGTAGTCGCATGAAGCATCAACACGCTGAGAACTTTGCACAGATATTACTTCTTCCATTTTGTCTAAAATCCTTTTTTCACCCGGTGTCTGATCAGGGACAGTATCTTTTAGCTTTTTAACGATACGATTGAATCTTTCATGCTCGCTCAGATAATTCTCTTTTGAATCGAAAAAAGTGTCAAACGATACTTGACTGTAAGAAATTACCAACGAAACGATTTGTTTCAGTTCGTCAACACTCTTACAATTTAGAATGCGCGCGTAAATGCTTTTTATTGTTTTCAATTTATTTGCATCAAAGATATCCTTCAAAATGAAGCCAATTTTCTTTATGTCATTTTTAATTCCTTCGAAAAAATCAGCCTGCTCGTTTTGCAGGATTTCAGCTCTCTTTGTAAGCGAGTGAGTGCTCGCATGGGACAATGAATCGCGCAAATTCGTCGCAAGTTTTCTCGTGCTTTTTTGCATCGATAAAAATAAAAGATCGCTCGTGTCAGCAGATAATTTCGGTGACACTAACGTATTTTTCAAGCACTCCCCAATAACTTGTATACTTCGAATTATCAGTAATCGTCCTTCTCTGTTGTTAACATTTGCCGTTGAGACTAATGTCACGTAATTGTTTAACAAATCCAAGGTATGAATATCTCGAGTCTTGTGATAATCTTGGTAAAGCTCTTCAAATTCAGGATACTTTTTAATAATTTGATCAACGACTCGTTCCCTCGACGATTTCGGAAGCACCAACAGCCAACTAATTTCATTCGATGCTTTTATAATATCCCAGACAGCTGTAAGTCTTCTTGCAAAATTAAACAAGTGCTTCATAATTTTAGCTTTATCTAGTATTACCCGATACAATGTGTTTATTTCTTTATTCTTCGTATTGCAAGAAATAAAGCAGACTAAAGTAAATTCTATTTCTTCCCATGGTAACGTATCGTAAGACGACCTTAACTTCCGCTTCAACGTAAAAATGTTTATAGTTACGTACTTTAGAATAAGTAAAAATTCTTCGCTGACGTCGTCAATTGACTTCAATGATTCAATTTCATCGATCACCAATTGTATTCGTTCGTTAATGTTGCTCAGAGAAATGTTATTTTTCTGACTTTTATTTGACGAGTCCTCGTAGAATCTTAGATTAATCAACTTTTCTTCGACGAAAAATCTCATCGATTTAGATAACAAAACATTTTTCAATTTCAAGTCCTCGTACGCTTTTGAAAGGATCTCATCTAATTCGATGGCGTGATTTTCGAAATAACTTCCCGGCCATTTATTGGTGAGCGTCTCAAGAAGTTCAGTATTACCTGTTCTTATTGAATAATAAAATGCATTGTGAGAATTTTCATCTTCGTGATTAGGCGATATATTTCCTTTGTCATTCCTAAGTACACGTTCGTAAAGTGAAGAATATCTTGAAAAAATATATTTTAAAATCGCTAATTGATTATGCTCACACGCTAATATGATTAGATTGCTATTTTTAAATGGGTAAATGTCTTCGTCGAAACAATTGAACAATTCGTCCGCATTTTCGGTATCTACGATGTAATTAAGAATATCGCTAATTTTTTTGAAATCTTGCACATTTCCTTCGCACACAGCTACTTTCAATTCACACAAAATTTGTAGATAGAGTTGTTTTGATTTTTCTTTATCATTGTACAGCTTATTATATTGTTTTAAAAAATAATTTTTTGTTGAATACGACTGAGATAAAAACTTTCGGTTATCTTGATAATAATTAATTTTAGACTTGTACGAATACATTATTGTTACAAAATATTTCTATAATTAAATACTATTATTATGTCTAACAAATTGTTATTCAATGTAGCTTTTCGATACCCTGTGCGTACTCGTACTCTTTTTCACTTTTAAAATAGAATTTAATGTTAATTTTTCTTTTCAATTATATTGATACTTTTTTTGCATTGAAAAATAACACTGTTTTATACTGTTTTATATGTGAGCCAACTTTTCATAAGTTAATAGAATTTATCTTCTTATTGTTCTTATACAGATTAAAGTATGTTGGTCAAAGTAAACGAATCAATGAAGGAACAATTTTTTGTATGCTTGTACCCTTTTGTACCTTATAATACCTTTTTGTATGCTTGTGTAATAAAAATTGTTTCTGACAATTCCAAATAAATGTCTCCTTCTAGTGATCCTGTTTAGACAGCTGTTGGTCATCGTATACCTGTAAATTAATTATATAAATTAATATTTTTGTGAAATTTTTACGTAATATATTTAAATATATGTACATAATTTTTTGTTAAATATATACATTTTGTAAATGAAATCGATGAAATGTAATAAAGTTTTATTTTCCGGACACAATACTCTTTACTGTATTTAATTAATTTTCAAAACTCGGCTCAAATATACTTTTTTAAAATCCCTGTTGAAAATATCCATGTAGAATCGGAAAATGTCTTTGTGAAAATCAGTCAAAATTAATGGATCGCTCATTGAATTCACATGAAATTTTATATGGAAATTCATTATCCACGGAGAAATTCATATAGACTTTTATGTGGACATTATTTGTAGGAAAATTTGAATTTATTTTCCTACAGAAATCTGCTGCAACACTTTTAATACAGCTGTACAAACCTCCAAGTAATACAAATTTTGAATTTCGCGCCTTTTTAAAATTACGTTTATAATGGTTCAAAATGTTCGGTAACAGATAAGAACGAAGTTATTATACAGCACACAAAGAAATTTAACGTAAATTAATTTAAGTAACTATAGGAATACCAGGAGAGTATATCTCCGCCGAACACCAATCCATTCGAAACTTTACATGGTGTTTTCTTGACCCTAAAACATGAAATCCAATATATCTTATTCAGCAGATATTTATAACATGAACATTACTCGTGCGGTAAATGCAAAACGTACGGAATCGTACGGAAACGTACAGAATCGTACGGAACCATACGGTGTAATATACAGCAGTAGATAAAAGTAAATATAGAAATGTACAGAAAACTACAAAAAATTACAATACATAAAAAAATTGTTTTGATTAATAAAAATTTTCGTACCTAACGGTATACTACGCAAACGTACGGAATTAAGCATACTTGAGTACTTGACATAAAAAGTTATGACAATATGCGGAATCAGTACGATATTCTACGGAAAGCTACACCTAGTCAAAAATTCTTTATAAAATAATTTTTTTTACTTTCTTACTTCCTACTTGTAGTATCAAATTTTCACGCAGCGTAATATTATTATAAGTCATGTAACCTCGCACATGCAGATTTCACTGTACTTAATTAAAAGAATGTAAAACTCGTGGAATATCATTCTATTAACTAGGATTATGTACAATATACTTACACTGAGAAAAGTGTCGAGCTCCTCACTGTCGAACACCGAGATAACAGCACCCCAAAAGATTCGTAAAACAAAGCAGCCTCTCGAATTACCGTGCAGACGATCTCTTGCCGCCAAATGCGCGCAAATCTTTTGTGTTTATATTACGCTTTCCGGCTTTTGTGAACCACGTGAGAGTCTGAGAGTGTGAGAGTACTCCTGTGCGCGCCGTCTTTATACGCACTTCGGTACTGCTATTTTCAGGCCTGGACGCCTGGACCTGCACGAATGACGAATCACGATTTACGATTTACGAATTACGATTATTACGAACTGAACAACCTGTAGGCTGCACTAATCTCCCTACTCATTTCTGGTTTATATCACCCGAGCGAAGCGAGTATCGAAATGTACAGATGTACTATTTCAAACGTTTTATACCCGCCGAAGAAAAATAATGGAATACTTCGCAGAAACCTTCCTTATCAATCGTCCTCCGACGACGCGAGCGCTCGCGGCGGCGCACCTTTTTTATAAACTCCGATAGTCCGATCTCCGATAATTTGTCTCCCTATACTATAAATACTTCCCTATACTATAGATATAGTGCCTACTGTCTATAGTGTATTAGTGTACTATACTCCACTCTCAACATCGTCTCACTCAGTGCCGTGTCAGTGGGCTCTCCGAACAGTGGCCGCGTTGTCGTCCGGTGGTGTGCGTCGCGACCGCCTGTCATCTGCAAGCCCCGTGTGTCCACTGTCCCCGTCCCGGCCGTGCCGCTGCCGCGTGGACTCCCCGAGGAAGAGGCCAGTGTGATGCTGTTGCTGGGCAAGTGAACGGGCTACCCGTAAAAAGCGCCGGACCAGACGCCAAGCGCACCCGAGAAGTAAGGGACTCGGTGCATATCACACACGTACTCCCTCCCACCCCCCCACTTACGTGCGCTGTATATACAGTAGGATTCTTCGGATCTTCGCTTTTTTTTTTCATCATGCGACTCATTTTTTTCCATCTCGAGGACGCGCGAGAGCCATTCGCACGAATAAAGTACGAAGGCGATGCCACGCCGGGAATTTTTAACGATGACCGCATCGTGCATCCTTTATACACGCGCAGTGCTCGTCACTCTTTTTCCCGCAGGTCCTCGTTCGGGGGGTGCCCCCCTCTCGGTTTTTTTTATCGGAAGTGGGCGCGATAGCCTCGGCGCCTCGACGTGTTTAGGTATTGCCCGGGCGTGCCGGAGGAGTAGCTTTTACGCGCGAGCGCGTGACCGCGCCTTTCAATTCCTTCTGACGGATTTTTTTTTTTTTTTTTTTTATGGGGTGGTTCGACGCGCCTTTTTGAGTGCTGCTTTCGTGGAAATTTATTTGTAAAATCAGATGCAAGTTAATTAGTGTAGTACATTTCGTTTGAAAAATTGGTGAAGTGTTTCGGAAGAAAAATTGAGAATAGAGAGTTGAATACAATAGTTGTTTGTTATAAATTATAGTATTTGCAAGCATCGGAATTTAAACCTTTTAATTTGTTCTGGTGGTTTCTTTTATGGGATAGTTCGATAAGCTTTTTTTCAAGAGATACTTTCTGAGCATTATAGGGTATCTGTTGTGGAAAGTTATTTCTAAAATCAAGTGCAAATAAATTCATATGATACATTGTTTTAACGAGTGTGCAAGCGTATCAAACAAAAAATGAGTAGAGAGTTAAATAGAGTAGTTGTAAATTACAGTATTTACAAGTATTAAAATTGAATGTTTGTAAAATACCTGATATATATAAGAATCGATAAAAAGAATCTAAGAAAAGGATTTAGAGGGAAAAACGAGTTATTTACAATAAAGAAATAAAAAAAAAGTATGAAAAGTAAAATATAAAGAAGTACTTTAATTATCCTACAAATGTTTTATTTGTTTGTAGATATTAAAAGGAATTATTAAAACAATTAAAATCTTTGAGGGTCAGAGATAAAAATATCTCATGTATACAAGATTTATGGTATTTATCTTTGTAATGTTATTGAAAGAAACAAAATAACTTTATGCACTGTTTTTTTCTAATTCTAGTAACAATTTCTCTAAATACGTTTTTGTTTAAGTTATGTTTTTTGAAATGTTAGAATTATACTGAATGTACTTAAATTTAAATTTATAATAGTTACAAGTGTGACTCAGTAATAAAAATTTTCCATTCTGTAATTCTATTTTTACATTGCATTAAATGAAATATTGATTGAAAGAATTGAATCTCGCAATAGTAAGTTTATATTCACATCATAAATAGCTTGATCATAAAATTTCCTTGAAATGCATTCTGACTAATTGGTATAACTCTTTGGCGTCAAACACTCTAATTTGCTTCAATAATTCGGTATTTCAATACAAAAAGAATAAAATTTTCATTTTTTGTGAACTTTTATTACAGAAAATATTAAATTATTAATTTCATTATTATTATAATTTTAATTATATGATAAATTAACTAGGATATAAGATTGTATTATATTATATATTATATTTTATTATATTTTCTGATTATAAATAAATTACTTCAAAAACAAAATATTAAATATTTCTTTAATAGGAATGGCGGGCCACTTAAAATGGAATTTGACTCTCTTGCTGTTAACTTGGTTAATGTGTTTAACTGTAACATATTCAGCAGAGAAGAAAGCAGCTGGCTCCAATGCATGCATCAGTAAACAGACGTGCCATGAATGTATCCAAATACCAAGCTGTGCTTGGTGCTCAATGCCTGTAAGCCAGCAATTTTAAAAAATATACAAAAGTAATAAAGTGATATAATATTAAATAAATTATTCTTGTAGGAATTTAGCGATAAAAGATGTTTCCTTCCGCATGTAAATAAAAAAATCTCTGAAGAATGCCCAGAGAATTACACATTTAATCCAGATAATGAATATATTAAGATACGAAATAGAGAGCTGACAAAAGGTAGCTTTGCGACAGGGTTAGGAAGTGCTTCAGCGGAAACTGAAGAAAATGAAACCTCTAATGGAAATACGCAAACAAATAGTCATTCAAGCAGTAGCAGCAGTAGTAATAGCATCAGTAGTAGTAGTAGTAGCAGCAGCAGTAAACAAGAAGCTGTGCAACTTCATCCTCAAGAAATAAGTTTAAAACTCAGAATAAGTAAGCAATTTTAGTCGAAAGTTTTAATTTTTTATTTCTCTAAATGAATAAAAATTCCTAAAACAATTAATGTTTAGATGAAGTTCAAAAAATCAAAATCGAATATGCACAAGCTGAAGATTATCCTGTGGATTTGTACTATCTTATGGACTTAAGCAATTCCATGAAGGATGATAAGCAAAAGTTATCTGACTTAGGTCAACTCCTTGTTGAAAGTATGAGTAATATTACCAGTAACTTCCGCCTAGGATTTGGCAGCTTTGTTGACAAAGTTGTTATGCCTTACGTTAGTATGGTACCTAAAGCGTGAGTCTATACACTTTCATTGAATAAAAAATGAACTCTTGATATTTAAATACAGGCTTAAAAATGAATGAACTTTAAATTTCAGTTTAAAAGAGCCTTGCGACGGATGCGCGGCTCCTTATGGCTACCGAAATCACATGCCTTTATCGCAAAATACCACACGATTTGCGGTAACAATTCTTTTATTTTTTTATACATCATTTTTGCAATTATATTGAAAGCCTAATTAATTTTTCTTTCCAGACCGAAGTACGGGATGCACCTGTCTCTGGTAATTTGGATGCTCCGGAGGGAGGTTTTGATGCTGTTATGCAAGCTATTGTTTGCAGAGATGAAATCGGCTGGCGACAAAAAGCTCGTAAATTGTTGCTTTTTTCGACAGACGCGAGCTTCCATTACGCGGGTGACGGTAAACTCGGTGGAATAGTTAAACCGAACGATGGCTGTTGTCACATGGATAAAAGTGGCATGTACACTCATTCAACGTTGCAAGATTACCCTAGCATTTCTCAAATCAACCTCAAGGTTTGTTATTAACAACCCCTTAATATTGATTTTCAGTGAAATACAGTCTAAATAATTAAAGAGTACATTTTTTTTTTTTACTAGGTCAAGGAGAATTCCGTAAATATTATATGGGCCGTTACAGAGGAGCAGATAAGGATTTATTCAAATTTAACGAATCTGATCGAGGGATCTTATGCTGCTAAACTGAGTAACGATTCCAGTAATATTGTCGATTTGGTTCGCGATCAGTACAACGCTATTACAAGTTCACTTGAAATGAAAGACACAGCGAGCAATCAAATCAATCTCAAGTACTACTCCAGCTGCCTTGGGGACGGGCCATTAGTTGAAACTAATAAATGCGACGGTCTGAAAGTCGGCAACAAGATTGAATTCACGGTAGAAGTCAAGGTGCCCGCTTGCCCTGAAAATCCTGCTGATTGGAAACAAAAGTTTCTCATTTATCCGGTAATTATACGATTGAGTTTTTTCAAAACGTTTCTTCCTTGCAATCCCTGGTAGAAATATAATGTTTATGTAAAAATAATATATTCATAAATGTTTAAAAGAAGGTAAACACCTTCTATTTCGTCAAAGTTTTTTTAAACAGATTTATACAAAAATACACATTTTTTCATAAAAATAAACTTTTGTATTTGCACTAAAAATACGCTATTAAATAAAAAAAAGTGTAAAAAAAGTTTAGGTAAAGACTTTATTTTTCAAATTTACAAAGTATGCTTAATTTATATTTATTTATAACTGTATGAAAAGGTACATTTATGTTTAAAAATGAGTAAAGATGTGTGACGAAATAGAACATAATTAAACAAAATTACGCAGATTTATATCTTAAACTTTTTAAAATACTTTTAAACATTTTGGCACACTTTTACACAAACATTTTCTTCAGGAGAGATGCTTAAACCTCGTTTATCATCATAAAGTATATTTAATGCGATTTATTTTAATTAAAAGATGTAGTAATCGAACAATAATTTCTGAATTTCAAATTGTTTCATGACAACAGGTCGGTATAAACGAATCACTGACTGTAAATCTAGAGATGCTGTGTGATTGCGACTGCGAACGTCCCGATTCGAAGAACAAGGGTTTTGAAATGAACTCGTTAAGTTGCGACAGCCACGGTGATTTGGCATGTGGAGTATGCACCTGTCACGACGGTTACTTCGGCAAAAACTGCGAGTGCAATCCAAACAATCACGGACAGAGCAACATCAACGAATCCGCTTGCAGGCAAGACAATACTACCACCAACGACTGCAGTGGCCGAGGAAGTTGCGATTGTAATGTTTGTTCCTGCTATGACAGAGACGATCCTACCGAGGTATTTTTTTTTTTCCTTTAAAATGTAAAAGTTCGTTTATAAAAGTTTATAATAATATTATTGAAATTTATTTTTGTATTTTAGAAAGTTTGGGGGAGCTACTGCGAGTGCGACAATTTTTCCTGCGACCGTAACAATAAATTGCTGTGCTCAGGAGAATCACATGGTACATGCCTCTGTAATGGCATCTGCGATTGTAAAGAAGGCTGGTCTGGCAAAATGTGTGAATGCAGTACCGACAAGAAGGACTGCTATGATAAGGCTTCCGGTCTCGAGTGTGCTGGACATGTAAGTTTTAATATAAATAAATATTCGTTTAGATTAATGAAATCCCAGTAGAAATAGATAGTGTGTAAAAGTGACTATATCAAATGGATCAAGATATCATTCGATTCTCTCTGATACATGATTAAATATTTTTGCGTGAATTTCAAAATTCAAACAAATGTCTAGATAGTGTGTAAAAGTGAATGTATCAAATGGATTAAAATATCATTCGATTCTCTCTGATACATGTTTAAATGTTATAAATCATTGTTATATCACTCATTGTAAATTATTTTTGGAAGGGTATTAATATCGATGTTAATGAGTAAAAACACAGTGTTTACTTGTGCAACACGTCGACTGGTTTGTTGCCTTTTCAAGCACTAAAACATTTATTACGGAGATTATTATACAAGTCAAATTATCAAAGTGCAAAGAATCACTATTCGCTCATCAATCTTACCAATCATTCTGTTAGCCTCTAGCTTAACATCGTTAATGTATTATGAAATTGCACCAATTTTTTCTTTTTTCTAAAATAAGAAACAATAATGAGAAAACTTAGAAACCTTTGCAACAGTGGTTAGTTAATACCCTTCCAAAAAAAAATCTTTCCATACATAAATATACCTAAATAAATTTTCATCAAGGAACGTATATAAACATCCATATATTTGATTACAGGGTGTATGCGAGTGTGGCAAGTGCAAATGCAACTCCGAGGGAGAGCATCGATACACAGGCCCCGTATGCAGCGTTTGTCACTCCTGCCCGACTCGCTGCGATGAGCTAAAGCCGTGCGTGCTCTGCACCGCTTTCAAGCTTGGTAATCTCACCGAAGTTGAGTGCAACAAAACTTGCACGGATTTTGACTACGAGATCGTCGAGTCGATCCACGATCACGAATTCGACGACGACTCCGACAACAATCGTTGCTACGGCTATGATGAACAAGACTGCAAATATTACTTCGCTTACTACCAGAATGTCACCGTCAACAAATTGCTCGTTCGGGTTCAAAAGCAGAGAGAGTGTCCACCTCAGGTTTACGTTCTCGGCATAGTCCTTGGCGTCATTGCCGCTATCGTGCTCATTGGATTAGCGTTGCTGCTTCTCTGGAAGCTGCTCACCACGATACACGACAGGCGTGAGTTTGCGAGATTCGAGAAGGAACGTATGATGGCTAAGTGGGACGCTGTGAGTTATATTTTTTTTATTTAGAATGAAAATTCAATATGCGCGTCTCGTACGTTATAAAATTAATGTGTATTTTCTGTTTTCCAGAGTGAGAATCCAATTTACAAGCAAGCGACTTCAACATTCAAAAATCCAACGTATACAGCGAGTAATATTAAATGAGAAAAGAAAATCCATAATTTTATTGTTATAACTTTAAAGATTGTTATAGAATTTTTAAGGGATTTTTTTAGGCAGCTATTCAAAAGTTAGTCGAACTAACTAATTGCGTGCACCGTAATACTGAAAAATGCCGACCTTGTAAATCTTTATTATCTAAAATTAAAGCGAGTTTGACTGACTTTTCAATAGTATAATTAAATGGACGATCGGTGTGTTTCCGTAATCGTTTATCATTTTTAGTAAATAATCAACTTAAGGCCGTGAGAAAACAGTCAAATGTAACACAACAATCGCAAAAAAATAGTCATTTTAACACTGCTGCCACATTAAGTTTAAGGTTCCCAATATAATTTTAATTATATTTAATACACAAGGTGGACCAATATATCAGTTTGTTAAAAAGATTGACGTATATGCGGATAATGAGAAAATAAATATAAGGATCGTCAAACGTTTCTCATAAATTTATAAAACTTAAAACATGTCCACTTGTCGAAAATAATCTGTTATGTACGTAGTGTAATTAACAAAATTTTGTTGCTGAATGAACGTTGTATAAAGCGCAAAATTTTAAATTCGAGTTACCTCTCAAAGGAGGATCAGATATTCACGCACATTTTTTACAAAATTAATGTTTCAATATGTACTTACATCAGTTTTATCAAAAACAGGATTTGCATTAAATTGAGAATTCGAGATAATGTAATGTTTTAATTTAATAATCCTACTATACAAGAAAAAAAAATAATTAAAAGTTAAAAAATCTCGCGTTGATATCTGATTACTCGAATTTGTTTAAGTGCCTGTTGATGTTATACATAGCGCTTTTTTAAATAAGGGCACAGTGACTTGGTCACATCTTATTAATATGTCCAACTAACTATAGATCTTCCAAAATCAATTTCTCTTTGAAAGAGATCTACTTATATTATGATAGTGTATATTATACATTTTTTTTATAATTTTTATATTATACTTTTTTTTTTTAACTACGCATAAGTACGATTCCAATGCAACAAATTTTCCAATTTAATAAGATTGTAACTTAATATTTTTAAAATAGTCTTACTGAGATCTCAGTTTTTAATAAAGCGAGAGTATTAAATTCCATTAATGCATTGTGTATTGAGCGTGGTGTACAGTGCTACTAAAAATTCAGGACCACTCTGAAATATGTTTGCATAAAAAATAAGTTCACAATTTCAGAAAATTTCAAAAATTTTTAATTAATCATAATTAAATTTTTTTTATCAATTTTAAATTTGAAATCAATCTAAAAAAAACGCAACAAATTTTTAAATCAATTATGGTAGATGTTTTACATAATTAAGAAACACGGGGTAGCTCCTCGAGGCAAGTCTATTGATACATACTTTACTTGCTTTCAATTATTTTCTAGAATTTTTTTTCTTCATCCAAAAGTAAAGTATACAGTGAATGAATGTAGTTTAGTGGAAACAATTTTCCGATAATCCCGAATTTTCGAATGGTGCTGTAAGTTGAAACCAATACGCGTATGTACTTCCTTTTACACTTGCGATGATGTTCATTTAGTATTTTATATATTTCTACACTCCAAAAAACAATCAATATTATGTTATTTTATTGAGATATATGTGCTTTAAGAGATCTAATTATTATGACTATAAAAGTTTTTTGTACATTTTTACTGAACAGACTGATTATAAAACTTTTGTTCTTTTGTAACAGCTACAAAAAATAAAAAATCAGTACGATAAAATAATATTTGTTTTTTATACCATTGTACTAACAAATCCTTCAAGTATGGATATGACAATTATCAATAGATCCGTCCGTAATGAAAAACCTACAATTTACATATAAAACAAAAACAAAAAAAAATATATATATATATATAAAAAATAACAAAATAACAAAAAAATTTTTAGCTATATGATAAGTACACTCGCCTCGAATTGATTCTCGAAGAACAATTTAAAAATTTGCAACGTCGCATGAAAATTTCTAAGCGCT
>JAWWEN010000009.1:17139070-17159416 GCA_035582955.1 Sycophila texana | reverse complement strand
TAAAAAAACTTTTTGAATACGTTAATATCACATATTATGTATATAAAATAAGTATAAAAAGATCTGATTATTAAAAAATTAAAATAAAATTTTTACAGTTCATAAATAAGAAATTGTTTTTTTTAGTGAAATAAACTCAGGCTGGCCCCCTTAAATGTCGCGTAAACGACAAAACGAAAATTAAATTAACATTTCCTTTCCGTGAAATTCACGTTCTTACTGACACATTCGTTTACCGCATTTTACGAACCCGATTTACAGAGTTATTTATTTTTCAGAAAATATTTACGTCGCCCTTGCCAAATCCATGCTCCTCATCATTTCGCATGAACCACTTTTGTTTAAATACCATTTGCAACTAAATAAATCAGTAAAATTTAAATATCCATGGAAATTGATATTTGCTCCGAAATACTCTTTGAATTTCCCCAGTAGAAATCTTTTAGTTTCGTCCTATGATTTTAGGCTCATTTAATAGCTGGTTTGGAAAATGGCCATTAAACAGGCCTAAAATGTTTAAAAAAAAAAAAATCGTTTCACCATGGGACAAAACTAGACGATTTCTACCAGGATTCAGTTTATTATATCAATAATTCCCGTTCCTCATACTCAAGCGTATTCCACAAGAAATTTCTTCCTGCAATCGCAACAAAACCCGAGCAATCCAATAGCACTGCCCCTGTAACGTGCATCCCGGTACATTCACCCCCGAAACCCGACCCCACCCTCCTCGCACGAACTCACTCACTACCCACTGCAACTCGGTAAACTCCTTGAAAAAAAAAAAACCCACACATAAAAAAAAAGTATCATCAGCCCCGATGATCCAAAGGTTCACGGGTGTAGGGTAGCTTATAGTCCTCCGGCTTTGACAGTAGGCTTTCAATGGGTGTAAGGGAGCCGAGGGGCAAGTAGTACAACACGCCGCCAGTCAATGTGCAGCCAGGCCATGCAAGTACACACACACACAAACTTTCGCACGTACATATATATAGATTCATACACACTTATATACATTTATACACACTTACATACATTCATACACACTTACACATTCATACCTAGATTTACACACTTATCGACTCATATACGCACACATCCATTCACATACACACGTTCGTACGCGCGCATACACGAATGCACACACATATGCAGGCAAACTCGCCCGCAACTCTCTCTCCCCCAGCCGATTATTCGAACTAGAGTAAAGTAGAGCCGGAGCGGCTCGCTCTCCCCCTCTCGGTCGCGCGCGCTCGGCTCGATAAAAGCGGAGCAGCGGCGGGCCGAGGTGTGTGCGGCCGATAAGGCGCGCGCGATACGCGCACATGCCGCACGGGCCTTTTAAACTGGGCGCCTGACATAAACAAAGCGGCGCGGGCCAGCTCTGGCTGCAGGCCGCGGCCGCGCTCGCGCAGCCTCGCCAACGACGATCGACTTAAAAAAACGAGCCGCGAATCTGTCCCGCGTGTAGGTATATTACTACTCACCCGTGCACTTGTCCGGCCTGGGCGTCGAGGCCATCCTCTCCGTCTCGCTTCCTCCTCTCCCGATCTCCTCCGTCCTTCTCCTCCGCCGCTCTCCTCCCTCGACGGCCTCCGGAGCGCTCGCCTCGCGGACTGCACTGCGCCCGCTGCGTGCACACCGCCTCCCGGGGGGTCCCTCAGGGCGCGAGGGGGGCCGGCGCCCGCGGCACACGCGACGACGGCGACATCATCGCGCGCATCACAGGATATACTGCCGCTGCTGCTGTGGGCTGTGGGCTGTACGAGCGCCGCCCGCGCCTAGCCGGCCGCCAGCTCGCCGGGCACGGGCGCCTCCTCCTCGGCCAGCATTGCTCCTCGCCGAGCTGCAGCTGCTGCACTTGGGGCGCACTCCGGGGGGAGGGGGATCGCGCGTCGCCTCGGGGATGCTGTTGCTGCTGCTGCTGCTGCTGCTGGGCGCGCGCGCGCGCGTTCTGCTCTGCACTGACGGTGCTGATGGGCCGCCGCACACTCGGCGTTATATACTAGTTTGTATAATCGCGTTGCTGCGCGTTCGTGTGTGCTACTGCTGCTGCTGCTGCTGCTGCAGTCGCGCGGGGTACCACGCCGTCGACTGTGCGTTAGTCCTGGCGAACTCGGAGCGAGGGACGCTCGGCGACATCTCGCGGACTTGGTGTATGTACGCTGCTCCGATTGCTCCGAAACTGCCAAGGGAATCGGAGTTTTAGCTTTTAGCTTTCGAGGGTTGCTATCCCTTGCGAGCGGCAGAGCTGTAGTTGCATGCGTTTTCTGAAGAGGCGCTCTTCTTGGAGCTCTGAGAGCGGCTCTAACGACGCGCCAGCTTTGAGCGGCGGTGCCCTGAGGTATGCCGCTGAATATGCTTACCCTGGCAGAAAAAAATCCTGTTGAGGAAGTGGATTTCAGCTGGATTTTAATGGATTTCATACATGCATATAGCCACTTACATAATCCATCATGCATTCAACATAAAAAAATCATTGCCATCATCCTATGAAGATTCTTCTACGAATTTTAATAGTTACTCTGAGTTCAGAAGAACACTTCGTTAATCGTTACTCAAAAAAGAAACAGATTATAATATTTTTAAAAAGTATTAATCAGTTGATGAATACTTTCTCTAAAGATGACGGTATGACAAAAGTCTATAAAGAAAGTATCCCGTAGGAAAAAATTTTGCAGAAGATTTTGCAAAAATTTGTCATTTCTGCAGGTTTTTCTGCAAGGTTTTCGCCTACAGACAATTCTGCGGAGTTTTTTGCAAAAAATTAAAAATTGTAGAATTTTCTGCAGGCGAAAACCTTGCAAAAATTTCTGCAGAAAAATCTGCACTTTTTTTTCTACGGGATTTATCGACTGATCAATACTTTTAAATGCATTGATTCATTGATTAATGCTTTTTTGAGTAACGAAGCGTACTTCTGGAGTCAGAGTCTACATCATCAATATTTGGAAAAAGCACAAGATTATTCAGTGCAAACCCTGGTGGAAATAATTTTTTTGTAAAATGTTTAAAAAGTTGTAAATTTTGTTTATTTGTGTTCTTAAAGAATGTATTTTCGTTTTTTTAATATTTTTAAACGTTTATGAATTCATGGATTTTCTAAATTATTTAAAACTGAAGAAATTTTGGACACTTGCACACAAATATACAATTTTGCACAGAAATGTCTTTTCCGATACAATAACAGAAATAAACAATTTTAAACATTTTTCAACTTTTTAAAACATTTCTTTTTGGAACTCCAATTCGAACCTCAAATGGAAGTTTACATTTTTGTTTAAAAATGTTTATTTTTGTATAAAGTTATGTAGAATTGTGTTTCAAAATACAACATTTTTACACAAAAATTATTTTCACCTGAGAAGTACCGAATTTCATAAAACCTGTATTTTTCTCCAATTCAATTTAACTTAAAGTAATACTATAAATGCTTTGCGTGCTCCAAAATAATTTTCCATTTTGTAAATTTTTGTAATACGATATTAGATTTTCCTCTTATTCTGCTATAATGAGTCAGTTTAGTTTTAATAATCTACATTGATAACCAAAATTAATATAATAAAAAAAAATAACAATGGATAAGTAACAACCTGAAAGATAATAGTAATTGTACACTGATAAAGTAAAGGAAAAAAACAATAGCTCAAGTTTGTTTTGAATTTGGCGCCTTATCAATAATCATCCCTACTCAGTAGTGCTCGGGTAACAATTGTTGACAGTAAAATAATGGCTGTCGTGTTGCTGTGAGCGCTTGACAGTTCTGCGCCCAATTTTCTTCCGAGTAAGTAAAACCTAATCCTTACTATTTAAAAAAATGTACACTTCGCTGCAAAGAGCGTCGTGCTTCGTTTTTTTCTTTATTTAACTTTAAAATCATAATGCAGGATTTTGGAGCAACAGTAGGCTGGCCACTGTTCATTAGCAAGTTTGAAGGTTAGATCAGCTGAGGTTGGGCAAACACTTCGCCGTCGCAGTTGGCATCACTGTTTAAACGCCATCAGCACTGCCGGCGGGGGATTTAAACCAAAATCGGAGCAGTGCTCCGTTTTGCATTTCGGAGCTCGATGTTTTGCACCGTCAAGTATTTCGTTGCAGCGAGTACGATCGGTAGATGACCCATGTCTCCTCGTAAATAGTAGGTAATAGATAGACTGTTAATTAAATTTTCAAAGAGGTCGAGGAAAAAAAAAGCAGTAGAAACATGGGTAACTCTGGACTGAAGCAGCACTACGAGGTAGCCAAAAAAACGGGGACGTTGAATCTGTCGCACAGGAAACTGGACGAGTTCCCGCAGCAACTGGCGATGCTCACCACCTACCTTCGTACTCTGGATCTATCCGACAACAAGTTTTCTCGATTACCCCTGGATATTGGGAAATTTACGTTACTTAAACAGTTAAATATCAATAGCAACAGACTCGAGGAGTTGCCGGATGTACTCGGCGCTCTTGCCAAACTGGAGGTCTTCAACGCCAATTCCAATCAAATCAGTAGACTACCAGCTTCCCTATCAAAATTAACCCATCTTAAGCAGGTCAGTAATAAATTATACTACTAGTAGTAGTAGTGGTTCTTTATTTCCATCTATAGATATATAATCTTTTTACATTTTTCTCGCACGACAACTATAATGCAAATCACCACTTCTTTCGTCTTTTAATTACATTTAACTTATATTTAACCTACATTTACTTTCTTACTTACTCTACTTAGTTTTTTACATTAAATAAATTATACTACTAATAAAGTTCACTTTATTGACGTACGCGGAGGGAGTATTCCCTAAAGTCACTTTTTTCCTGTAGGCCCGTAGACTCAATCCACTATTAATAAACTCAATTTAATTTAGAACTGACATTTTTTTATTTAAAGTTTACATTAGAAAATAAAAATTACCATCACAACTAAATGTTCATTTCCAGGAGCATCGGAAGTGTCAGAAAATCAGTCAAGCTTTTCACTCCACTCCTCCTGAATTATGCAGAAAGTCGTTCAAGCTGAACAATTATTATATATTTGTCGAACTAACAATAAGTGAACTTTTTTTTAAATAATTAGGGTGAAAAATTTTATATATGCACCTATAGGGGTTAATACTGCACCCGCAGGAAGAAAAATGTTTATTTTACTCCCTTAGTGCATAAATAACTATTGAATACTTTATATACCATTTTAATGTAGTAGTAGTAGTAGTAGTAGTAGTAGTAGTAGTAGTAGTAGTAGTAGTAGTAGTAGTAGTAGTAGTAGTAGTTCTCTATTTCCATGTATTATAAAATTTTAATGTACAACGTACGTTTTAATTTTAGTTTCAACACTTTTATATATCTTTTATTAAATTGTACCTAAAACCTTATTATTAATTCAAAACAGGTGAATCTCTCGGACAACCATCTCACGGATTTCCCGCTGATGTTCTGCGGCCTGAAGCACTTGGACGTGCTGGACCTCTCCCACAATAGGCTGACCGCAGTGCCGGACGGAGTGGCGGAGCTGCACGCGGTTGAGCTCAACCTCAACCAGAATCAAATATCAACGATTTCGGAGCAGCTGGCCGACTGCCCTCGCCTCAAGACACTGCGCGTCGAGGAGAACTGCCTGCAGATCGCCGCGATACCTCGTCGCATCCTCGTCGACTCCAAGATTTCTATGCTCGCCGTCGAGGGTAATCTCTTCGAGATGAAGCAGTTCCCCGATCTCGACGGCTACGACAATTACATGGAGCGCTACACGGCTGTTAAGAAAAAGATGTTCTAAGCTGGTGCTCCGAGGGTGGCACATGTAGTTTTTAAGTACCGGGATTGTCATGTGGTTTCCGCTTTATTTAATTGTGCGAGTAATTATCGGGATATTGAAAGAAATATTTGAATAAAAATTACTATGCTGTTATTGTGAAATCATTACCATACTTCAGAGTAAAATTTTCGTATACGTATATAGTATTTTACTATACAAAGTATGT
The DNA here is from genome assembly GCA_035582955.1 of Sycophila texana. Classification (NCBI taxonomy): domain Eukaryota; kingdom Metazoa; phylum Arthropoda; class Insecta; order Hymenoptera; family Eurytomidae; genus Sycophila; species Sycophila texana. Next base: position 17,153,454 of record JAWWEN010000009.1, on the reverse strand, counting down.
ACAGTCTTTTCAATATGTCAGTGACTTTTGTAGACAGTATCGTAATTTTTACGAGATCATTTCTTTCAGTGCATAATATTATTAGGTGGAGTGGTATAATATCGACTGGAGAAACGTTTGGAGGATAATGAAAAAGTATTGGGACGAGGCAGCTAATTAAAGGTGTATTTTGCAGGATTTTGCTCAGCCAGATTGAATAATTCACGAATTACACTGTTAATTAATAATTTTTCCCTTTCTCTGTGTATAATATTTAGAACGACCAATTTCATTAACATAGATGTGATCAAATTTACCTGCACAGTAATTTTAAATTATTTTTATTGCTTTAAATAGCGACTGATATTTAATGTAAATTTAATTAAGTTACTTTTATTTATTTCCCATCGTAAAATCTTTTTAACTTACGAGTGTGTTTATATATTCTGTGAAATATAATTTAGAAACAAACCAGCATCACAATAGCATAATAAAATTTTAAATAATACGTAAATATGGGACCTGAAAAATTATAATATGGTTGAAAGTATAAGAATCTTTTCACTACGAACTTATTTGTGATACTCGCACTTTTTAAGTTCAGCATTATAGTTGATCAAATAGAGTTTTATACTGGGTGTACAACGACTTCAAACTTTTGGAAATATATATTACGATTTTTATATTACTTTTTCGTAACTAACGCTTATAGTACTCTTTTATTTCGATTTCGCAAAAATTTGATAATTGTATCAATTGTTTAATAAGTATTACAATATTTATGTAAATATTTGTTACCGTGCAATGTATATATAAAAGAATACATTGAATAAAACATAAAATCTCACTTTTAAAATTATAAGAGAGGATTATTGTGGATTATTATTTCGATGCTCCTTTCATATATTGAATTATACATGTTTTCTGTATTAAAAAATCAACTACCGAATTAACATTTTTTTATTAAATGAAAATTTATTAATTTATTTATCAAAACAAAAAAATTGAATAAAAAAAACAATGGACCAATACCACGTGGATCTGTAATCGAAACTTGCGGAGTTTATATAAACATTAAACACCACGCGGTACGGATCTATATGTACTATATACAATTGTGCATCCTTTATGCATATATGTATATATAATGTACTGTGAATAGTGCATTGTAATGCGTGCATTATGCTGAGCGCATGGTCGAGGTAAAATATAAGTGTAAAACTGCGCAGAGGTCGCCACGTTTACTTAGCTCTTAGTCTAATATTTTGATACGAGCAGAAATCCGGTCTGCTCTTTTCCGATATGATATTAACTTTAGTTACCATAAAATAAAAGTAAAATTAAAATGTTGTGATCCGCGTACCTTATTTACTACTTTAGATTTAGTACTTAAAGTGAACTTTTGTAAGAAATAAACGTAAGTTTACATTTGTTTAAATTTGTAACCTTAAAGTTTGAAACATAAATAAAATGTTTGTAAATCATTGTAGGATTAAACAATTTTTATAAAGCAACAAAAAAAGCCAATTTAAAATTAGAAATGGTATATTTATTTATAATGGCAACATTATGTTGCTTAATGGGTCCAATGGCTTCATTTATCATCAAAACGGTAAGCATTTTTATTGCCGCTTTTAATTTATATCATGGATTTAAGTATTTTATTTATTAATAAATATTATTTTTACAGTTAACTAGCTGGTGTTTTCCACAAACTAGTCAAAGTCAAGAGTTGCGAAAAAACTTAATTGCTTTGAAAAAGGAGATGAATAGTGTATCCATGGTTGATGAGTTTGCAAAATATGCAAAACTGCAACGGAAGTACAATAAAGTAGAGGCTGAAGTCAAAGAGCAAAGTAATTAATTTTTATTTTGTTTTTCAATGTCGTGTATTTAGCATATTATAATAAGTAAAACTTTTTGCAGTTAACTCCAGATCAACAGCAATAAGTAAACTCCAATTTTTTTTCACAACTGCCGTTAAGGTTTTAAACGTAAGTTAAGACTATCTGTTACTTGTACTTAAAAAAGGTAAATATGCACTGATCAAAACTTTTTTTACAGGGTATAATGACTTCGCTTCTGTTATATTTATACAGAAAGGAACCTGTTATAATATTACCAAGTGGAACTCTTTGGCCTTTAGGATTTTTATTAAGTTGGCCAACTGCTATTGACAATTGCATATCTCTTCCAATATGGATTATGTTATTGAAATTGACAGTTTCCAAAGTGAATTCATACTTTAAAGTTTCTACATGATGGTCATAAGTTATTAATGTTCATGTACATATTGTAAAAATCAAACAGTTCTATAACTTAATTTACTAAGAAATAAAACATTTTAAAATCCAATAGCAAAAAAGATGGTGTATTTCGTTAAAGCATCAGTAAAATACATAATATGTGAATAGAAACATTTGCATGTTTTCGATTAACAATAACGTTGCATCTTACATTATGTAAACATAAAATTAGTGTACAATTGTTTTACTTTCTCTGTGCTATTCCACCTAAAATTATAATGAAGCAACAATTATCCTGTGAAATTATCGGCACATAAAAAGATTAATGTTTCTTCAATGAGAACATTTTCATCCATGGGAACTTCTTTTACTCCGTACATTAAATCATACTGGTAGAAAATTTTTTATTTTGTTCAAACTCACCAAAATATAATATAGACTTATTCTCACTTTATATTGTAAATAAAATTGTGTTACAGTAACACTGAAAACAAATTTTAAAACACACATGCACATGTTACATGGAAATGGTAACAGAATTCAAATTTTTAGAAAATTTCCAGCATATAAATTAACGTAGAAAAAACCTAAAGTTCTCAACAAATTGAACTATATTAAAAAAGATGAATATGAAATAAGAAATTATACATTGACAATATTTCATACCATTTATATTTAAAAGTTTTTCGGAATTAATTATGTAAAATTTTTATAAAAAATTGACACAATATTAAACAGATGCAGTAAATATAGTATCACTTATATGTTTACATTTAGATACTTAACATATATTTACACTTACACACGAACTTTTTATTACATTTTTCTAAAAATTAAATTCTTTCATATTCATCTTTATTAATAACAGTTATACATTATTTAACATTTGGAAATGTTTTCATCATCTGAAGCGCTTCTTGACATACATATACAGCGTTACAACCTTTTAAAATTTTAGGCGACAATGTTTTTAAACTTTCATCCATTGAATATAAAGAAAATTAATAAGCACCATGATGTTTTGAAAATAAATTTTTCCACAGTTTATATGACATCTTACATTAGCACGTCAATTTGTATACATGAATTAAAATTCATAATCCAATTGATGAGTGCACATACATACATGCTGTCGTTGGACATACAGACACTAATGGCATTAATTGGTATTTTACTTAAAGTCCACTAAAAGATATTGAAAAAAATGAATGAGTTCGTTTGACATATTAATTGGCTTACAACATTCATTTTGTAAATGAATTGTTCTAGTTGGTTTTATTAGCGGAGACATATTGATCACACTTTATGCACAACTGTGAAATGTTTATTTATAAAGTCTTAATCAAAGAACATTTTATTTCTGCTTATTTTATATTAGCCACAATAATGTTTGGCTTGACAATGAACACATTATCTTTTTTAACATTTGATGACAATCACATAAGCTGATGTAAAGACTGAATACAGTAATCATCGACATTTTCCTTTCAAGCATTCAGAGATAAAGAAATTATTTTTTTTTGTGCAGAAATTTTTATGAAACAAATTTTTATGAAACAAATTTTTATGAAAGACATTAAACAGATAATTCTTTAAGTCTTCTTAAAATCATTATTTTTGTTATGCAGCCAATATGTACATCATTGTATAGTCACAAGCTAAATTTGAAATTGATTGCCTTTAAATATTTCTAGGCCCACTGGTACAGGTATATCTGAGCTTTTATAACAATTTATAAGCATCGTATCATAAATTTATTGAGTTTTCAGAACAGTTATTTTAAAATCTTGAAATGATATATTAAATTAAAAAAAAGAATTGCTTAAAATTATACAAGTTTAAAACATTTTCATAATTTAATAACACTGTGGTTAAAATATTTTATAAATATAATTTTTATTTTTAATTTTATTCCAAATTATTTATATATTTATCACCATCTTATTAATTTGCTATTATCAAGTTCAAGATTATAAAGCAACATTTATTGATGTTTTTTAATTTAAACATTTATATGTAAATGTGAAAATAAAATATTTTATAAATATATAAGATAATGAATGAAAATAACATTAATGAATTTACACCTTGAAATTTTAAATAATTTTACATTTGAAATGAAAACTTTCGATGTTATAAGAATCTCATGCAAGAAACTTTCACTTTGGACTGATTAACAAGGCCACTGTAATTTTATAATTCACTAATTCTGTGATATTTGAAATTATATCAAATGCATAAGTAACATAATATTATAAACATTTAATTTCATTTATAGCTTGCATAATGACAAGTTGAATGAAGCCCAGGTTGATTTTATACCAGTTTATAAATTTATGCAATTTTTGCACCAATTATATTTTGTTATTGTACAGCTTATGAAACCAGTAAAACGTACCAAAAATGATTTGGTAAAAGAATAAATAAAATTTCCAATTAATTCAAATTACGAAAAAATTTTCTTCTTATTATCCATTACTTACTAGTAGGTTACAAATTTTTATTTTGATAATCGAATCATTATATATATCACGAATGCTTTTAGTTTGATCAATAAATACATGCTATTTTGCGCTCTTTAATTTTTATGAGAAAGAAACTATACTCTGCATCATGAATTGAACTCTCGTAAGTTATTTCTCTATCACATATATATAATGTATTGTTACAAAATGTTATTGTTAACTAGCTGCATCGGACTACAGCTTATCTCGTTATATTTTCTTTGTTAGCCGTTTACGCAGTTTTCACATAGGTTATTATTTTTGTTATCTCCAAAAAGAGTATATATCACCTATCCAAATGTTTATAAAAAACCCTTATTAAACCCGTTTACATGCTACTTAACATAAAATAATGAAGAAAATTACACGTAACATTTTTACTTTTTCTTTCCTTTTTGTTAATGTTTAGCTTTTTAAAGCAAAATTTAAATACTCGTCAGTATAACTTATGAAATTTTGAATGATCAATTGATTTCTTATAAATACTGTTTTACATCATATTGCTGTATAGAATGCCGTAAGCAGCTTGATATAAGGTGAAAGAATACAGAGCCATATACAAGGTACTTGCTTGGATAGTGAACTTTTACAAGTCTATTATAATATGTCATAGTATTATTTTGTTAATGAAAGAATAATAAAAAAAAAAAGTTCATTTCAATTGTAGAATTATAATAGTTACAACTTCTAAAAGTGTTAATCCTGGTCGTTCAAAATATTCATTTATATAAAAAATGAATAATTTGAAAAAGAAAATATTAGAAAAAAACGAAATACAGGTGTCAAGCTATATTTTGAAATATGAATTATATTTTGAAACACCAGAATTAAGCTTAAATTTTAGTAGACTAAAAATATAAGCAAGTACCTTGTGATTGAAGTAGTTTACATGTGTAAAATATGAAGAATATCTTGGCAGAATGGTTATTTGTAACCAATTTATGTTTTTGCAATGTCCATAGGACATGCACCTGAAGTATTTGCCTGTGTATTGGTTAATGGTGGACCACCAGGGCTCACTATAGTTGGTGGAATAGCTGGTTTAATAAATCTGTCTGATGCACGTCTACTTGATGGGGCCAAAATATGTCCCTATAATCGATTTTTTAAATAAAATATAAGAAATTATGTACTGTACGAAAATATTTTAATATAAATATACTTACTCCTGAGGGAGGTGAAGAACTTGCAAAAGGAAGATTAGTTAGATTAGTAGTTGGCTGCCCACAAGCATAACACCGATTAGCGTTCAAATTTTCGCGAGATGTTGAACCTATAAAACATTTAATATATTTTTTACATTATCTAATTGTTGTTAATAAAGCATTAAATAAATTTTGAAATTGTACTATACCAGGACTAAGTGGTCTGGAACAACTGGGTGAAGGATTATAAGGTACTGGACTTGAAACAGTTCGTCCTCTAATGCCAACACCAGACATCACAGTTTCATTATAATGGCGTTCCTCTTCCATTTCCAAACTTTAAAAAAAATTAAACTCATCATTTAAAAAAATTGTTAATAAATCCAATGTGTTCATTGTAACTTCTATTATATAAATTTTACCTAGATTCTGACTCCGATAAGTGTCTACACAAAGCTTCACGTCTTTCAACTTCTAGCTGTAATTTTCTTTGAAGCCTAAGATTTTCTTCACGAATATGTTTCTCTTCATTAACATATCGCTGCATCTTTTCTGTATCTGTAAAATTAATAATATACCTTAAATTAATAAACTTTTGTTTCATATAAAACTTTTTTATAAGTCTTTTTACATACGTTCTTGTTGAGACATCAATAAAGTGTGCCTAAGTCTAGCCACTTCACTTCTCAGATTCTGAATGTGTGTACTAAGAGAACTAGCAGTATCTCCATTATTGATATCTCTTGGTGAGGTAGGGTCTGATACAGGTTGATCTAGTTTAATTTGCAGAGATCTTTTCTCTGCTTCAAGTTTGTCCATTCGCTTCCATAATTTATTCACTAAAGCTTCTTGCTCTTGTTCAAGTGTATTTTCCAATTCTACCTTCTCTCTCCGTAGCTGCTCCAAGTTGCTCTGTTTTGCTAAAGTTTCAGCTTCTAGCTTTTCAATTTTTCTCATAAGTTTATTGACTAAACATTCTTGTTCTTGTTCTAAAGTTTGTTCCAAACGACATTTTTCTTGACGCAATTGATTTAACTTTCTAGACAGATCATTTGTTAAACACTCTTCCTCTTGCTCATAATGATGAGCCAATGTTTCTTTTTCTTTTTTAAGTGCTTGAATCTTTTTGAGCAATGTATTACTAATGAACTCTTCCTCTTGTTCTGCCTTTGCTTGCTGAAAGAATCAAATCATATTAAAAAAAAATCATCACTGATTAGGTTAAATGTTGATTCTATTAATCACTGTATAATAAATATACTCTTATTAAGGTTTTGAAATACTAAGGTTAATAATTTATCTTTTATAAAGAAAGATAAGACATCGTTGCATCAGTATGGTTCTAAATTTTATAATAGAGTTCTAATGACAAAATTTAAAAAAAATTGTTATTCTTATTAGACTATAATACTTTCTACCAAATAAAAATAAAATGGATATAACTTACTAATAGAAAAACTTAAATTATTTATATATCTTTAAAAATAAAAGGTATTAACTGGAAAATCATTTTTTTTTAAATTAACATAAAAGAAACTCCACATTATCAGTAAAAAAAAAAGGTCATATCTTAATAAAACAGCTAATATAATACATAGTATCAAACATTCAAACGTTAAAAATAAATTGTACAGTAATACATATTCTGATTACACGGAATTACTAAAATACTTAAACTAAAAAACCAGTGTTTCAAAAGACTTCGCAAAAGATACCCTTCCCCTTGAAGCTCCGAAACAATTATCAGTCGGACTGTAAAATCGTTGCGGAGCAACTACAACCTACGATAACACTCTTCCTACAAAGACAAAGGTATCTAAGTGGGAAATACCCACTGGCAGTAGCACCCATTGAAGCAGAACGGAGCCAATCTCTGCAGCCTCGATGTTAAAAAAAAAAAAAAAAACCAAAGGAAAGAAAGAAAAAAAAACTACCAAGAACAAGAAAAGCATTAAAAGAGTACCAGAAAAGGCAAAAAAAGAAAGTAGAGAAAACTCACGATGATGACGGAGGCCTGGCGGAGGCTGCGGTTCTCCTCCTGGAGCGCCTTAACCCTCAGCTTGTAGGTCTCGAGCTCGACCTTGAGCACGCGGTTGTGCTGCTGCAGCGACTCGATCCTCTTCTGCAGCTGCTCCCGGGTGACCGGCGACGGCGGCATCATGATCGGGCCGCCGTCGATCGAGCTCGAGTCGCTCTCGGATGCGCTGTCGCGGTCAGCCATTTTTCTCGGCTCTTTAAATTCGCGGCGACACGACGGCCGCCCGAGCCCGACGGAGGACTCTCCCCGGCGACGCTCCCGCGCGCTCGACTGTACCTGTACGCGCGCCGCGCCGTTACGACGAGGCCTCGCCCGCGCAGTGGCCGCTCCTCTGCAGCGCGAGACCGAGCGAAAGGGCGGAAAAAAAAAGGCAGAGGACGAGGGCGGCTCGCGCCAGCGCGCACTCTCTCTCTCTCTCTCTCTCTCTCTCTGTCTCGCTCTCGCTTTTTGCGGACTCGCGCGCGCGGCAAGGGCAGCCCGCTGCGGAGACGACGACGGACGGCCAGGCAGGCGGCTATAGCCGACTGACTATTGCACTGCCGCCGCCGCGGCTGTCTCTCTCGCTCGATATAGGTTGGGTCGGCCCCAGCGCGCGCGCTGCTTGGCTACTGCTGCCGCGGTCGCCGGCTCCTGTGTTGGACGCGCCGGTCTGCTGCTGCGCTGATTTATCTCGCGGCCGCGGTTCTGCGGGTGGCGATCGGTGCACCGCGACGTACGTCGGCGCCTGCAAGCATGTGCCCGGGACACTCCGGGGGCCGATCAGCTGTTCGCGTCTCCTCTCGACGATTGCGCCTGGCCGCTTTCAAAAAAGTCACTGGGCGAGCTCGTGTGCGCTTGTACAAAGCCGAGCGGTACCGGGGATTTTCACAGTGACACGAGGGTGGGGGGCCGGTTCGTTCGGAAACGCATCCGCGGACAGTCGTTCGCATTGTTATTGCACGAGTGTGCGTGCGCGTAGGTATATACATATAGTACATTGTACTTTTCGATGTGTTTTCATTGGCGCTCTTTCAAAATTTTTTACTGTTTTTCGCAAAACTTTCGTTAATTTAATTCTTCCGTATGGATTTTAACGTACATTCTTTTTTTCTTTTATTTTGACTGTCTGGCTTGGAGTGTTCTCTAAAAGTAGATATATTGTAAATATTTGAAAAACAATTATCAAAGTACTTTATTTAATTTAAAAAAAAAAAAAGACAAAATAGATTACTTTTTGGAATTAATTTAAAAATCCAGCTGATAGTTTATAAAAAGTGCAACAAGAAAATGTACTTCCAATATAATAATCGACTATTCTTGTGTACTAAACTATACGTTAGCGAAATTTACAGAGTTGTGTTATCAGCGCACGTGCGTGCAGCTTATCAGCTACGCCCGCATGAAAACTGAAAAATGTTTTTTTTTATACATTTATTATAATTGAGTAGAAAGTTTCGAGTATTTTATGTATACTAAATTATGCTTAAACATAACTTTTTTAATTATATAATTTTCAATTTGGACTTCTTTATCTATCCTCTCTGAAAAAAGTGATGTAATAGAAAATTGTAAATATATAATGGCTTCATCATTTCACCTTTGTTTAACTAAACTTACGCTCAATAAACAAGGAAATAGCTACAAAAAAACTGTAATTTTGTTTGAAAATAAAAAGATATACTAAGTATTATTATATTACAATTATCATCATTATTTTAAGTAAAAAAATATCAAAAAACAAATAAACGAATTCTTGTGTTAGAGTTCGTTATAAGCATACTTATTTGTTTTCTTAGATTTTTAAATAAATAAACCTTGCGGTACTAATATTAAATAGACAATAACTTCTTGAATCCCTCGAGTTAGTCTCAAACGTAATAAATAACAATCAACTACACTAAAACACAAACAAGTTAGACAATTATATAATCAAAATTAGATGACTAAAAAAAAAAAGATTTGAAAAATTTGTAAGCTGGCCACGTGGTCCGTTCGACGTGAGGTGGCGCCCCCCAGCGACGATAAATGCTCGGAGGTGGAGGAAGTCAGCCGCGAGCGCCTGCTTCCGTCCTAGCCTTTTTCTTTTCGATCGCGGCTTCCCGAAGAGGTATGGTATAAGCGCCTCGCGCTGTCCCGCGAATCCGACCGCATCGCTCCTCCAAGTGTTCCGAATCGCGAAAATTGCCTCGGCGACGATGAGTCGCGATGTTGACGGAACGTATCCCCGCGAAATCGACGATCCCCGAGCGAGGGATCCGCCGAGAAACGGACCCCGAAGTTGCGTGACGTCTCGGCCGGTCCAGCCTCGACCACTGCTCCTTTCCCCGTGCGATTCGTCCCAGGCGGCGCGTGTTTTTTACTTTGACAAACCGATATCACAGTGTTTGCCCTTTTTCTTTTGCAGGACAAGATGGGCCGATATTCGCATGAGCCGTCGAACACGGGCAAGTCGTGCAAGGCGCGCGGATCCAACCTCCGTGTGCACTTCAAGGTAAGCACCAAGTCTGCTTTATAAACAATGTGACCCGAGAGTTGGTATAAGATTGCCCTCTGCGATCTTGGGTGTTCGGATGCATAAGTGGTTGTTGCTTTTATCAGATCTTCACTGGAGATGTGCTTTTTTCAAAGAGTTATCTTGTAAACAAATCTTTGGCTTTCACAATGTTTATACATAACCTAGAAACCATAACCTTAAAATTTGTTTTTTGGAGTTTGTGTTTTACTGTGTTTGACAATTTTATTGTTTTTATTATTCACTTTGAAAAACATATTTAATGTAAATTGAGTGTAAATTACTTTTTCTGGGTGGTCGATGAAGTTGCTGTGCAAATTCGAATATCTAACGTGCATGCTTGTAGTTGCTCTTTTAATCCTCAAATTAATGAAAGCAAAAGGTTTTGTAGTAATTATTAAATTATTAGTTTTGTTACACCTGTTTATATGATTTTTTTTTAAATCTACGTTTGAATAATTGAAATTGAATTTACTAAATTTTTAACTTTGTTACAGAATACCCATGAAACGGCACGCGCTATTAAGAACATGTCCCTTAGGAGGGCTCAAAAATACCTGAAAAACGTTGTTGAATTTAAAGAGTGTGTTCCATTCAGAAGATTCAACGGTGGTGTTGGAAGGTGTGCTCAGGCTAAACAATGGGGAACGACCCAAGGTATGTTATTGTTTTATAGAGAAATTAAAAAAAAGATCCATTGATTAAATTTAATTTTAAATTGCTTTTTTTTTGTTTAATAAATTTATCATTTATATTCTTTATATAAATATTAATAGTTAAGTACTAATATAATGTTTTTCTAATTATAATATTCAATTTGTAGGTCGATGGCCTAAGAAGTCAGCAGAATTTTTGCTTCAGCTTTTGAAGAATGCTGAAAGCAATGCTGATCACAGAGGTCTGGAAGTAGACAGGTTGGTAATTGAACACATTCAAGTAAACCAAGCTCCATGCCTGCGCAGGAGAACCTACAGAGCTCACGGTCGTATTAACCGTAAGTATATTGAATTTCATATAAACATAAATTAAAAGGGTAATAGAATTTTCAATAAAGTTATTTTAAAGAGTCAAATTTAATATAAAAATGAAATAACCAATTAGTTTAACTTTTGGAGTGAAGAAAAATTAACAATATACAAGTCATTAAAAAAAATTTGTCAAATTTACATTGTTGAAATTATAAGTTCTATCTTCGAAGATTCTAAATTATATTGAAAAAGAAATTAATTTAAGATTTCACAAAACTAATATAATTGTAATATGAATTCTTCAATTATTTTCTAGCTTACATGAGCTCCCCGTGTCACATTGAAGTCATATTGACTGAGAAAGAAGACGTTGTCGCTAAAGCAACAGAGGAAGAGCCCTCCAAAAAGAAACTGAGCAAAAAGAAGCTTGCTCGTCAAAAGGAGAAGATGATGAGGGAATAATTTTAATATACATTATCCGAAATCTAATGTATTTGGGAATAATAAACTTTACATTGTTCTCTAAAATTTTTTCGTTAATTAATCATTTATTGATAATAAAATCATTAAATTAACATTTTCTTAAATAATTTTTTCAAAGATCATTTTAAATAACTAATACATTTCACTGCAAAGTTTTAAATTATTTAGTAAAAATACAGTTTATTTAATGTTAATGTTTCCTTTGTGAAAATCTACTATGTTAAAGTTAATTCATTGGTATGACAAATGAAGGCAGTTTGATTGTGCGTTTTAGACTAAAAAGTCTTCTTTGTTTTATTGTCAATTGAGTATTCTAAGAATGAGTACAAATTAGTGCAGTTATACATATATTTTGTCTATATTAAGTGGGCAAGTTTGGCCCTAATTACAATCGCTACGTTTCATTACCTTTTTCTCTTTTTTTTTTTACTGAAAAACGTTAACATTTTACAAGTAGGTAACTACAAATTTTCAACGATAACAATTATTTTACACTCTATCAAATCGAATGTAACTTAATACTTTGTTTAAATATTTAAAATTATAATGATCCCATATACACAGGCGAGTTTGCCTGCTGCTCTTGACCTTTTTGTCGCTTTGTACGTGAGAGGAAAATGCATCGAAATGTTTAGTAATTAAAAAGATTAAAAAAACATCTTAACATCGATAAAAACGATGAAACGATAGAAAAAAATTGTTAGTATATCTTACGAAAAATTCATTTCTCGCTCGAAAATCTACATTGGTCTTTCTAGATGGATATTTAACATATGATAACGGTGAAACGCTTCTTTCTTTCTACAACTTAAAGAGTGAATTAACAACCGAAAATATAATTAATACAATAAAAATGATGATAACATTCTTCGTATTAATTACAATATATGTGCATAGTTTTATGTAACTGTAACGTAAGACAGTTTAATGCAGAAGTACACATAATCGACATTTAAAAAACAAAGTATTCTGTACAGATTTTCTCGTAGATCATTTCAGTGGTCAAATTAATTTACGACAAAATCAAAATATTAACAAGTCCGCAATATTAAAAGCATAGGTAGATTTGAACACGGGTTTTTATGGCAACTTACTTTTTTCTATGCATTTTAATTAAGATATTAGAAGTTTGACAGCAATAAAACAAAAATTTATTTTACTTCAGATCTTTCGAAAAAGTTCACATCAATCAAAGAACAAAATTATTATAAAAAAAAATAATATTTAATCATTTTGAAACGTCATTGTAACATCTATTACAGTTAAAAATAAAAAAAAAAAGAACATTAAGTGCAGTTTAATCTTCACGTTTACCATAAAGGAACCCCTTCGTAGTCAATTAAAAAAAAAAAATACATTCAATTTGTTTTCACTTCTTTGGTTAAGATCGTAGATTCCCAAGGATCGATCAGCATTCGGAAAGGAAATTTTTAACATTATTGTAAAAATAAATTACATATCGAAGTCGTTAGCGTGGCTATGTAAATTAAAAAATAACTGAGGCTGTATTCGAATGTGCTGGAGAGTCCACTAATCATAGCCAAAGGATGTACGTTAATTGTAAGCCCTGGAGGGAAGCTGACGTCGGCTCATTCATTCAGTTGGATACTCAATTTTTGGAATTAGAGAAGTTTCTTTAACTGGAGCTGAAGCTGGCCTGTGCGCTGGATAAAAAAAGTCTCGGCTGATCGAGCGTACCGCAACTTCAGATTTTTTCGGCGCTGTCAAGAAAGTGGTTCGCGTGTGGTATTTGGTAAGAATAAGCATAGTAAGCCACCACCTGTAAAAAAATATAAAACATTATTAAAATGCAATTTTCTTTCTATTTTTAATACATAATAATCAGTAATACTTATTAATAATTATTGCTCTATAATTATTAATTATTATTTTTGCCTTATTTGTGGAAAATGATAAAGTGCGAAAAATAACTGAAGGTGTGGTGATATGTTTTTTATTTATAAAAGAAAATCTGAAGAAAATTGAATTTTTTTTTTAAAGTAAGTAAAACATTGTATTCTTGTACTTTCAAAAACCGTGCGTAAAACAATGTTTTGCGCTCTGATTGCGAATAAATCATTTGTTTTACAATTTGATAATACCCTGTTAAAAATTTGAAAGGGCAGCCAAGCTTGTTAATTAGGTAAAAAAACTGGCTTATTTGTACCTATGAATGAAACGTTTTTTAAACTGACTATTATTTTTTCCATTTCTATGTGAACAAGATCAAAATTAATTAATTTTTGTCTATTAAACATGGTTTCCAATTCATTCTATAGGAGCTAGTCATAAAATGGGCGATAAGGCGTTTCATTCTTAGGTACAAATAAGCTAGTGTTTAGGGTAATAATTCTTTTAAACATTATATATTATACAGTCTTCAGGATTTTTTTTTTACTAAATGTACCACTTTTGTACTTTAACGGACCTTTAAGGGGATCTGAAAGCCAATGAAAAATTCAAATTTCGCGCCACAAAATAGCAGACGAAAATACAACTAATTTACTTATAACAATTAATAAAAACAAAA
>JAWWEN010000009.1:17106701-17138024 GCA_035582955.1 Sycophila texana | reverse complement strand
CCGTCGTTGCATAAAATAGGGTTCGACACTCGTGTTAAAATTGATTCTCGGACTCGTGTGTTTATCACCCTCACTTCCCTCGGGCGATAAACTCACCCACTTGCGATAATCAACTTTTACGCACTTGTATCGAAAAATACTATTCTGTCAATTGCGTCAAAATGCCAATTTTCCTTTCGAAAGCGGTTGCTCTTATTTAAAAAAAAAAAAAAAAGAAAAGAAGAAATTACCTAAGAAGAACTTGCGACCCAGACGATCCATGCCGAGCACGGCGACGATATTGGCCGGTATGGCCGAAGCGACGGTGATGAGCGACTCCATGAAGACCGCCGGGGCGATCTTATCCGAGCAGACGTTCTCGACGAGCTGTCGGCCCTTCCGGCTTATGACGTAGTCGGTGACCTCGCAGACGCCGGCCGCCTGGCCCGGGTGGCTCTGGTGGAACTCGTCGAACCGATTGAAGAGCTCCGGGAACCACATCATCAGGCCGTAGTAGCCGATGTGGAAGGTGAAGTTGATGATGATGGAGATGACGGTGAAGCGCAGTATAGGCGAGACGAACAGCTGACGGCTGTTCTCCATAATGTCGCCGAGCATCACCTTGTACTTGCTCTTCTCCGGGGCGCCGGGCTTCACCGGCTCCGGCACCTGGAGGTCGTCCAGTATCAGTTCTTTAACCGCGTACGTCTCGCGGGCCCTGCCAGTGTTGGTGGCGTAGATGCCGCGGAAGATCTCGAGGGCCTCCTCGTAGCGGCCGCGGGAGAGGAGGTACTTGGGGGATTCGGGGAGCAGCAGGAGCAGCCCCGCCACGATGAAGGAGGGAGCAGCGCAGATCAGCAGGAAGATTCGCCAGGAGTTGTACGTGAACGCCTCGCTCTTGATGCCCATCGTCGTGGGGATGATGAGCCATGCGAGGCCGGCCACGAAGAGGTTACCCAGGGTCCAGAAGGCTGCCATGAACGACAGCATCGAGCCGCGCTTGGATTTCGGCTGGAACTCAGCGAAGTACGACCAGATCACCGGTCCACTGCCGCCAAGGCTGCGCATAATATGATCCATCGTTTATTTCATATATATATATATATTTTTTTTTATTTATTTATTGTAAACTACTGTTAGAAGAAGTCTCAAGTTCCAATGCTGAATGCTGATTTTTATTCTACTTTAAATCGCATTAAAAGATCATGGAATACGTTACCACAACTTTTAACCATAATATTGCGGGTACGGGAATTCTTAACTTCACTATTATAGATATTAGTTGGGCTTGCCAGTTATGTTTGATGGCTAATTTTTCATTTTCGATTTCTTCTTTTGATTTTAGATACCAAATTTTATTTTTCATTGTAACTGTAATGTTATTATATTATACTTATTAAACTTGTATATTTTTAGGGTAATACTGCCCGTATAGTATTAAATAAATAAATAAATAAATTTACGGGTCTACACAAACATTATAAATTTCTAATAAAATTTATATTTTATAAAATTATAAAATGAATTATTTTATTTTTTAGTTTATTGATGGCTTGACAATCATTATTTGACTTTTAGTTTTATTAAAATTAGTTTTAAAGACGATATGGAGACATTTATTTTTTTTTTTAATAATTATTTAATGTTAATGTTCGAATGATAATCGATCATGAGAATAATAAATTATTAAATGAGAAACTACGTGTCATTGTATATATAACTTGTTTGTTAATGTACACAATTATACTGTCAAACTACAATTAAGTAAGTGTGCTATTTATGAATTTTCAAACATGAACCTTATTTTGTTTGTGTTTTAAATTTTAATTATTTTAAAGTCGTTTTGAAAATTAAGTCGTACACTGTTTTTATAATATCAGTTAAAGTGGATATCTGTTTTCCTTATTTTTACCGTCAATTTTCCAATAAATTATTTATATCTAATACAAACTGATTATTATTAAGTAAAGAAAACCTCTAAATTCTAACAAATTATGTATTTGCGTAGTGTATTGCGGTTGTCTGACTTAAACTAAATGTCTAAATGTTATCATTAAACAAATCTCCGTACAGTTCAACTTCCTTTTACATTTCAATTAGCCTCGTGTCTTCCATATTTTTGCTTTCAATTTTCCAGAGCATTATTTAAGCCTGAAATAAACTAATTCTTCTTAAGTAAAGAGAAACTAAAAGTTCTAAAAAATTTATTTGCATAATGTATTGGTCGTCTGACTTAACTAAATGTCCGTACAGTTCAACATCTTTTTTACATTTCAATTAGCCTCGTGTCTTCCATATTTTTACTTTCAATTTTCCAAGGCATTATTTAAGCCTAAAATAAACCAATTGTTATTAAGTAAAGAGAAACTAAAAGTTCTAAAAAATGTATTTGCATAAAGTATTGGTCGACTGACTTATAACTAAATGACCGTACCGTTCTACATCTTTTTTACATTTTATCATAAAGAAGAAATTTAGCATACAGCATTGTTTTCAGGGACACACTCGTTAAGAAAAAAATTACAATATTATTTTTTTTGTATAAAAAATACAATAAAAACTCTTATTTTTATGCAGTATTTTTTACAACCGGCTATTATAATATCACTCATTTTAAATGACAGTCTTTAAAATTCTTCTCAAACACTGTTATAACCACGGCGTTCTATACCTCTATCTCTTTATGAAATTTCAAACGTTCATTAAAATGTTTATTTAGTATTTTTACAATTTAAATAAATAATAAATAAGTTACTGCTCTTGATAATACTCTTGATATTTTCAGCTACTATTAATAAGTTGTAGTTTATATCTAGAACTTTAAGAACTTCAAATAAAATAAAATAAAATAAAATAAAATAAAGAAAAATAGGAAAAGAAGTTTAGTAACACTTACGCGGCACCGTTGAGGAAACGGAAGAACATGAAGAGTTCATAGGACTGGCTGAAGCTGGAGGCTACGATGCAGAGTGCGTTCATGAAGGAGATGGCGATGAGGACTTTGCGCCGGCCCAGGGCGTCGGCGACCGAGCCCCAGGCGTACGCGCCCGCCATCATCCCAATGAAGATGATGGAGTTCAGCCATCCCTTCGCCTGGGTATTCAAATTTAGGTCACATTGTGCACTCGGCAGGATAAAGGACATAGAAATTACGTCCATCTCCTCGCTAGTGCTGACGAAGCCGCACACCGCCAGCAGGAAGTAGTGAAACTTGCCATATTCTACCGACAAATAGACCATTCAATAATCAACATTTTGTGCGCATTTTTTATAGAGTCCCGATTGTTTTTTTATATGATGAAATTTACCGGTTAGTTCGATTGCCTGCTCGAAATCAGCCTTGATGTGGCCTTTTGTGTCTGGCGCTTTCTCGGGGTCTAGGGTTTTACCCTTTGACCCAATGCCTAAAATAAAAAGCAACATTTCATTTATAACATTTATTCATTTATTTCTATGATTCAGTTACTAATTCTTTTAATTCTAGTTAGAAAATGTAGTAATAATGGGTACAAACCCGTAAATTTATAAAATAAAAATAAAATAAAATAACGAGCTCTATTCATTTTTTAAATCTTGAAAAATGCTACTATAGCAATCTTTTAGTCTATAGTATAGTATCAATTTTAATAGAATCAATTTATATAAAGTTGAATAAGTGAAATTAATTCAAATGCGACACTCGAATTTTATATAAATAAATATCCGCTTCACTTATTGCAAAAAGCAGAATTTTTTTTTGATGCAGAACGAGTCATTGGTTCATTTTTAGAGGGACTGTTAATGTTCTTATGCACTGAAAATTGTAATAATTTTTTTTTTAATTGAACTGGAAAGTTAAGAAATTTCACTATATACTTTGAGTAAATTTTGCACAAATCTATTGCAGTACTACCTTAATTAGAATAAATCTATTCTCACACCCCGCACACTTTAAAAAAAATTTTTTTTAAACTTATATAAACTGGAAATAAAAAGAGTTTCCCAGAAATCCCAGTAAATTTTCCAAGAATCTATTGCTCATATACTCCCTTAAGCTGGATAAATCCGCATATAAGAACACTAAAATCCATCATTAAGATATTTAGTAGGAATATTTCTCTGCGCTCTCGCACTTCCATTTTTACTGTTACATTAGCAATTACACTCACGTGCGAGCTCTAGGTCCTTGGAACCGCAGCCGTTAAGGCGATCGTCTTTTACATCACCTTCTGGAAAAAACAATAAAAGTCCCAATCAGAGGAGGGGGAGCGATTAAGTAAAAAGCCGCGCGTTTCGCGATGATTTATACGCCTCGCCATCGCGAGAAAAAATAAAAAAAAAAAAAAGATATGCAAAAGTAAAAATAAAAAAAGAAAAAAAAAAGATATGCAAAAGTAAAAATAAAAAAAGAAAAAAAAAAGATATGCAAAAGTAAAAATAAAAAAAGGAAAAAAAAAGATACAAGAAGAAGAAGCGCCGAGCGTCCGCGCGACGACGCGCGCATCGCCGATGCGTCTTCGGCGCTCTCTTCGCTATTAATTAACGCGCGACCCAGTTACAAGCAGACGAGCGATTACAGCGAAAGAGACCCGCGCGAATCGGCAGCGCGTATAGCTCGATTCGCCGCGGAGTCCTTCGTCGGAGGTGCATCACGCTGCACACTCCGCGAGCGTCGGAAGAATTTATTGAAATTTTAAATAAGAAAATAAAAAGAATATTGACGAATGGCCATTAAAATGCTTAAACGATCGTTCAAGCGTCAAAAATCGCGATAAACACGTCCTTATACACGCTCGGAGCTTATAATATCTAATGGATCATTATCGCAGCTTGGAGTCTCATCGCATTCTAGAATCATCGCGTGTCGCGCAAGAATAACTTCACCTACTTGTACTTATACATACAATAAACGAAAAAATAATTAGTTAATTAAAAATAATTAACTAATTAATTAACAAAAATGTAAAAAAAAAACAAAGATAAATATAAATAAGCCGGAATGTAGGCAAAGTGTACCGTCGTGAAGTAGTAGCGAGCGTTGGGCCTCGGCCTCCAGCATGTTCCAGGTAGAGCGGCCTCCTCGATGCACCCGCGGGGAACTGTCAAAACTGCCCGATCGCCGCGTACAACTTTTGCGAGAAAATTAAGCGCGCGCGTCCCGAAAGAGCTTGACTCACGCGACCGATAAGTGCAACAAACTCTCCCTCGTGGAATCTAATCTACGATTATCTGCCGCGCTATCGGACGCTCGGGCTCTCGAGATGCAAAATTCCGTCAGAATTTTTCTATCGCGTACACAAATCGTCCGCAGAGACGCTTTCTCTCTCGCACACGCAATCACCGCTCCCACCGTTCGAAAAACAAACGGAGCCGTCAGCAGCGCGTCGCTCGCTCATTAACGACGATCGATATATACATACATATATGTATAAATGTACACATATATACGCGGCTACGTGTAACAATAAAATTCTATTGGTAATGAATAATGTACATATTTAATGTATTTATATTACTTATCGTACTTACTATGATTTTGCTTTGAGTCGGGTTCACCTTCTACCATCCTACGATGTCGGCGCGGTTGTGTTAATCTGTGCTCGGTATGAACCTGAGGAGTCTAGAGGAGGTCTCGTCTGGGTCGGCTGTCCTGGACGAGGAGTGACACGAGCTGGCTGGCGGCGGCTTTCTGGCTTCGGCGAATGCTTCCTGCTGATTCTGCGCTGCTCTCCTCCTGCTGCTGCTGCTGCTGCTGCTCGACGGCGGGGCTAGCTTTTGCGCTCACTCGAAAGCTGCGCGGCACCCCGAAAACAGACCAATTCGTTATTTTTTATTTTCTTTTTTTTTTTCTTTTTTTTTTCATTTTACTTCTCACGAATTTCCATTAAACGTCTCAAAAAGAAGAAGTGCTTATAACGAGCGGGGCTTATCTAACGATAGCGCAATCGCGACCTTCCTCGCGGGTATTATACCTCGTGGAAACATTCCATTTTTCTAATGTCAGTGTCGATTTATCGGCAGCGGCGACGGCTCCTCGTTAAGAGGCTTCCCGGCTTTATGAGCGAGCACCGGCTCGAATTGCGGGGGAAACTCTCCTTTGCGGAGCTCTGCTCTGACAACAAGTATATTATATCTTATCTCCCTCTGTACGATGGAGCGAGCGTTACGCCTGGCATTTAAATTGAAGTTAAGAATTTTGCGACGAACCACTTCAGCGACGAAGCGCTTCGATTCGGTTAGTTATTGCGGTATATATATAGATACATCTTCGTGGCAACCACTTAAGTTTATTTTTTCAATAAATGAGATTAAAACTATCAGTTTTCCTTAAAATATATTATCTGATATCGGCACTTTACAAAAGAGCTTGACATATAAAGAAAAAATTACTTATAAGTCCACTGATATGCGATTTAAGGAGTTCGTATAAATGTTGAAAAGTATTATTTTGATATAAATTACAATTGTAAAAATGTACGGTATATAATAATAATTATATTTAAAAGTATAACTGAAATCTTCATTATAAACGGAGATATTTGAAGAGCAACTTGAGTCCACTTTGCAGGAAAAACAACTAATTAGCAATAATAGTACTATTATTCTGGGCTGTCTTGTACACAAATCAAAAGATGTTTTCACTGTCAATATAAGACATCTAATCGCACTGTTGCACCTCAAAGTAAATCTTTATCGATCATTATCATACCCTGAAAGAAAAATTTTGCATTAAATTCTCCTTACAAAGTTATTTTATTGATTTAACTATAAATATTTAGTTAAATTAACAAAATTTTTAGTTAAAAAAAATTAATCCAATTAAATAGCTTGTTAATTTAACTAAAACTTTGCTTGATTAAACTAAATCTTTAGTTAAATAAATTAAATAGATTTTGTAAGAGAATTTTAGTTGGATCTACAAAATTCTTTTTTTTTTCAGTGTGCAGATTGGTGCAAATGGCTTTTTGTTGAAAACACAAAAAAAAAAACCTTAAGAAATTTTTCTTCTTAGCTTCAGATATAAGCGAATAAATATACATATACAATGAAAGTACTCTCCGCAGTGAGTACTTCAAAAGATCGATCGAGACCTGCCGGTGCGAAGTGAAGAAGCGACGAGCGCGCGCTTTATGCTAATGTCGGCCGATCGGTGATAGGTGCGGATAATGACTTCATATAATGAAAAATTAAACAGTACCGACGAGGAGATAAGGGATCTTCAAGGCCTGCTGCTCATCGCCGCTTAGATCGGGACGAGCGCGCGGTGCTCTCGGAAAATAAAAGATTTCGCGCTGTTTTCTCGTAATGCTCCTATATATATTGTATACACGCGGCGCGATTTATCGCGTGCACTGTACTTTTAGTAATAACAGCTCGCACATTTTCTCACTTTGAATTTACCGAGCGCGCGCGGCTTCATCATTTTTTTTTCTTCTTCTTTGTCTTCCTTTATAATGAACTTGTCAATGGCTTGAAAAATGATAAATATAGCACAAAACCATTTTCGACTTTCAAGTAATAAATTGTATATATAGTTTATTAATTTACGAAAATTAAGAAAATACTTAAGACACGCAAAGACATGGTGTAAATTGAGTCATACAGCGATTTGTGTGTACTTATTATTGTTATTAATAAATAGTTCGAATAAACAATTATCAAATATGTTGGTTTATTAACTTAAGAAAATAATAAGAAAATATTGAAATCACTTAAAAGGAAAAGAGAAAATTAAGTTGATTGAAGCTATTTGTGTACGCAACCCTCGATATTATATACATACGTTAATATGTTAATTATCGAAATATGGAAAACGTTTAAGTTTTAGTGTCACCCATTAGTGTCACTAATAATTTAACGAGAAAACGAAATAAAATCCAGCCATAAGAGGCCAGATCTTTTCGAGCGATTATACGGAAAGGCCTATACAACCAAGAGAAGGAATCCACGTACACACCTTAATTGTTTTGAATTCTCGCAATTTCAGTTACAGCCGCTCACTTAAGCGCGGGCCTAACATCGCGGCGCACTTCTCCGCCGCGCTAAATATAGCAGACGAGAACGACAGGGTAGAGACTGTTTCAATCCGCCGATCGATTTATTATGCCCGGCCGGTATATACCAACGCGCGCCGCTAACGACGGATTCGCGCGTATCTGTGCACGTTTAAAAAAAAAAATAAAAAAATAAAAAAAATTAAAAAAAATTTAGCATACTTCCGTCGCGTCCCTTCGGCCGTCCGTTGAGTCCCGTAAAAAAGGACAAAACTGATCGATCGCCGCGAAATGATGGATAGGACTCGCGATGGTCGTTAACTTGCTTAACGACTTACTTTTGACGGAAATGTCGTTCAGAAGTGTCACAGACGACTTACATGTATTTACAGGCGAGTCGTGACTTTAAAACGACTTTGCCGCTTATAGGCGCGCGGGCACAGAGGAACGAGGAGCTAATTCCCCCGATGCGCGAGTAGTTCGTCGTAAAACTTCGCGTCTATCATTAATTTTTGAGCAACAAATTGAAAAGGAAGGAAGAGGCTAATACGTTTTTTTTTTTTTTCGTGCATTACACATATATACCTTCGCTTCGATCGCGAACGTCCTAAGCCTGCAGCGCGCATTTCGTGTTATTTGTATTAATTATAGCCATTTTTTAATAAACCTCCGTTTGTTTTTTCGTCGCTAATGTATACCGCGCGGCGTAACGATTTCCTGCTATATTTTTAATTAAATAGCTCGAGTTGTCCCATCGCAAATAAATAGCTTGTTTTGTTCTGTTTTTCCTGCGCTCCCCGTTTTTTTTTTTTTTTTTTTTCTTTTTTAGCTCGTTGCCTCGCGCTCCCCGACGAATGAAAAAAATAGAGGTCCGCTCCCATATTTAAATAACAAATGTTTACTTTTACACTCGCATCCCGCCGCCTGCAAATTAAATAAGCGCGGAGTGCGAGTAATATAACTGCGGACTTATTTTTGCATTTTAAAAGCGCCGCAATTATGGACATTCGCGCGCGAGCAAGGTAGCGGCCGTAAAAAGCATTTTTACCACCGTTTCATCCTTTTTTTTTAAATATATATACCAAATGCAAAAAATTCACTCGCGCGAAAAATCGCTGCACTCGTATAGTGCTGCATGCCGTCGAGAAAAAAAGGAAATTCTCGAAAAAGCGCGTAAAAAAGGAAAAAAATAATGTCGACCGTGACAGGACTCGAACCTGCAATCTTCGGATCCGAAGTCCGACGCCTTATCCGTTAGGCCACACGGTCAGTGGAAGGGTAGTTTCCCCGCATCGACTTGAGCCAGCAGCAGGGCCAACCCCTATCGATCCCCCGCGGAGCGCGCCACCATTTAGCTGCGCGCGCGCCGCAACTGCACTGCACTTCGCCGCTTTCGAACGAAAGCTCACGCGCGCTTTTCTCTCCACGATTTAATTTTTATTTATTTATTTATTTCTTTTTTTTTTTTTTTTTTTTTGTTTTATTTTCTATTTAATTTTTTTAATTTTACTCGTCAAGATTCCTCGTAAGGAAGCATTTTTTGTTTATTGACGGATTATAGTGAAAAATTGGAGGAGGATAAAGATGCGCGGATAGTGCCGTCGCTCCGCCTAATTGCGAGGGCAATTAAGCTTAGCGATCGGGATACTGATTGTCTTATTGTCGGGGAATAGAGTCGCGGTTCGACGTTTCGTTTCATGGGTAATGGTAAATACTTTTTATTATTCGCGGCGATTGAAATTTCGGGGAGGTGCGCGCTTACACCATGGCGGCGCGTCACGTGCGCGCCGGTGACGCATAGGAATTATCTGCGCGTTACGTAATGGGAATTCGTCAAAGGTTCGCGTTAACACGACGACGTGTATTATATGAGTGGGATGATCACTGTATAAGCGTTCTCGTGGCGATGCCTTATCTGCGGGCAGCCGGAAAAAATAAATACAGTATCGGCCGAGATTAAGCGCGCGAAATGCTAATAATCAACATAAGTGCATTCGGTGACAGTGATAGGGAAATCAGTGGAAAGGCTCTACGTTCACTCGGCCGGAATAAATTCTTGCGGAAATAATTTTTTTTTTTTTTTTTTTTTTTTTTTTTTTTTTTTTTTTTTTAAGTAACAGTTGAAAATTTATTTATCTTTTTTAATTTGTGTACACTTCCGAAGTTTTCGTTATACACATTTTATACTCCGTTGTTTTTGTTATGAATAATTATAACAAAAACAAGTGTTATTAGTGAATAATTATACTATAATATTATTGTTTAGGAGGATATTCCGTGAAAATTTATTCCAATCATCTGTAAACTTCTTTTTTTTCTTTTAAATTATTAAAGCTACTTTGATTTATGATGTATAGTATTTATAAAATTCTTTTAAAAAAATTACGAGGTTATTAATAATGGAACAATGCACGTGATAAAAACTAAAATGCATTTCCATTATACTGCGTTTAAAATTGATTTGATTTAAAAAAAAAAAAAAAATTTTTACTCGATTCAGTGAGATAAAAAGTTACACCTAGCATAATTTTAAAATCAGACTTACAATACGATTTTTTTACCTAAAATTCCCCACGTATACCATCAATATGATCGTTACGTATAATCATAAATAATTTAAAGTATAGGTTTCCTTATTTACGTAAGCCTCGTTACACACGAAAAGCTCCACCTCCACAAAAAAAAAAAAATTGTTTATTAATAGCCAGTTAGCTCTAAAATTCGATGAGTAACGTCAGCGCAAAAAAAAACCAAGCCACCGCGAAAGAAAAAGCCCAGAGAGAGAGGAAGAGGGAAATCAGGCTGGGAGAGTCAAGTTTTCGCCGGTGCGGCCACGCATTGTCGACGCTTTGAAAGCTCATCCTCCGCAGCAGCGTTAGGCTCCCATTGGGCGTGCCTGCTCGCTCCGCATCGGTTACTACTACTACTACTATTATTATTATTTTTTTTTTTTTCATCGTCCAATAAACAAAAGTCTAAGCGACGAGCTCGGCTCGCAGCCGGACGTCCTCCGAGCCGCGGGGCGCCTCTCTAAGGCGAATCCGAAATTGGCTCAAATTGAGCCAACTTAGAAGTGTTAGGACGCGCTCAATTAGAGCCCCGCTGACAATTGCCGATCGCGATGAATTCGAGTTCAATGATCCAAGAGCGCATCCCAGTCGACTTCAACGAATCCCCCACTGACTAGCTGCATACACTATCACCACGATTCCTTTAAATATATGTACAAGTGAAATTCACTTCGCATATGAGTATGCATTTAAAATGTCACTTATTCGTGTTAAAAGAGATTGCAGACGATTTTTTTCTTTTCTTATTTTTTTTTTTTTTTTTTTTTGAAAGATAACTTTTATTTTTCATTGAGGAGAAAAATGATAGATATAAAGCTCGTACTAATCTACGATTCAAATGAGCGTTGGATATGAGCTGGATATATACTACTACCCGCGAGATATAATATACGCACTTAAATGGCCGCGCGTAAGCCTCTATATTTATCGAGCGCGAATTAACGCCTATCGGGTGCACATAATACAAGTTATGTATATATGCTCGATTATTTCGTCGCATAACGCAATATTCTCTAAACGCAAAAGAGTAAAAATTAAAATAAGTACAAAGTCCGAAAGATCAATTGTCAATTTTAAGAAGCGTTGATAAAACGCAGATTTTTATTCCTTACTCTAAAAATAATAGACGATATATCGGTTTTGCTATCTCGAATCTCGATCTTGAATTTTGAACTCGACTTTGATTTTCGAAAAAAATGTCGTGTCGAGCGAGAAAGAATGTCATCTTACAGCCTAAAAAAAATATTACGAGTTTAAAATGTATGCTTTATACTTTATAAAGATTAATTTAATATAATGCTAATTTTTTAAAGATTAATTGGATGGATTTACACTTTTGGTAAACATTAAAACGTGCTTTTCAGCTTTAAAAGGCGCAAAATTTAGTTTAAATGTCCGTATTAATTAATTAATCTTTATGAAAAAGATAAGTATATAGATCAAATCAATCTTTAAAAGAAAAAGTTATGAAATTTATCTTTATGAATTACAAAGCATGCGTTTTAAGCTTTCAAACTGATAAAAGCTGCGCTTCACTCCCCTTACAGTAGAAAATTTATCCTCTTATTTTTGAAATTTTAGTTTTCTAGAGTTCAGAACATCCGTTCTTCGTAAAAAATTCTTATCGATCACACGTAAATCACTTCATATTTTTTCGAGGGGGGTATGTCTGCCTCTTTTTTTTTTCTCCGCATATTCATATTTATGTAATCTCGATTGTTCGCTTGCTAGAATGTCTCATTTTTTCGCTTGCAACTTGCAATTGAATGCGACAGCCGCGAGATTTATCGGATTCGATATAAAAAAGGAGCCGCTCAATCCTTTGTTTATGACGTTCAACTTGGCGTACACTTGGCGTGCCCTTCTGCGGGTGCATTAATTAATTAAAACGCGACGGAATTACTCTATATATACATAATCACTGGAGGCTTCGCGAAAGGCGTTAAAATATTTTTTCATTTTTTTTTAACAGGATAGGATTGTTTTTTTTTTTCCTTTTTTTGTAAACAAGAAGGACTATCTGTCCCAGGCCTTAGCGGATGTGAATGCACTCGATCGATTGTTTGTATATAAAGCGGCGATAAAAGTCGGAGAAGATTTCAACACATGAGCGGGACATGTCGGTGTCGATAAGATATATCCAGCGCGAAAATGGCGATTGCCACTGGAATCGTATGTATATATACCGTTCGCATATACAGGCATGCACGCGTTTTTTTATTCGGAAGCGTTTATAAATGGAGCTCGTTAAAATTGCAAAGTTGAAAAGTGATTCTTAATCGGATCCTGGAGTAAATTATACGTTGCACTCGATATACTCGATACACTTTTCACGCGTTGCATATGAGTATTTTTTTTTTTTTTTTTTTTTTAAACGACATTTTATTTGTCGCCTCACTGAGAAAATCGATCTGCTGATAAATCAATTGTACCGTTTACTTAAACGGAGTCTGTGTAAAAAAAAAATTAAGGAAATTCAAGCAAGACACTTGCAAATGAAGCGTCGATAATGAGCAAAGAGCGACAGAAAAAGCATCGATTAATTCTAGAAGATTATAACGCATTCATTTTAAATGAATTACTGTGGACTGGGTAAAAAATTAGAGAGAAAATTCATTCGAGTATAAAAAAAAAAAAAAAACAAACAATGTACTTCTATGAGTGTATCTAAAGACTGACTGTTCGATCCTTTGTTCTCCGATTTACAGAAATCGCTGAATAAGAAAACTGCAGCAATTTACTCCGTATCCCCAGACAAGAAAAGATTAAAAGTCGCAGGCTAATCGAATGTATCCAGGCGACGGCCAAGGCGAAAAAGGTGGGAATGAAGAAAAAAAAGAATCTGAAGATATAAACAAAAAGAAAAATCGTTCAAAACGAGGTGAGATGAGAGCGGAAGCAGGAAGGTCATGCACATCGTAATGCCGGAAGTGTACAGAGAATTATCCGTGTAAGCAGCAAGCTCGCGTATCCTCCGACCCGATGATCTCTTACGCGAGTTGCAACAAAAAAAAGAAAAAAAAAAGAAAAAAGAACGAAGAAATCTGGAAGAGGCTTAAATCGGTGCGTATACCCAGCACCGATTTTCCGAAAAAACACATCCGGCCCACTGCACGAGCTCCGATAAGCTACTATACTGCCGATTGAAAAGACACGCGCCGATTTCGACTCGAAAGACTTTTATTTCCTATTTTTTCCCAGTGCGGACAATGGAGCCCGATCAGAGTCTCGCTCTGTTTACCACGAAAATTTCAATAAGCGGGCGATCGATCACCGCGCCTCCGTGAAATCGGCTTGTTTTGATACTCACATAACAGCGAAAAGGGGGCTACGCCGAGGAAATCTGGGCGGAGGTACTTAATCACTGGCATCGATGCTGCTACCTTCTTGCGAGTTTTCAACGGCACGTGCTTAGTCCGCAAGTGAGGCGCGGATGTCAAATGCATGCAGATCGGCACTGTTTACATATCTCAAACGACACTAACTATAACGATCTTCTACAATAATCGAATAATCCTCGGCAAACTAAACTATTTCCTTTTCTCCGATCGACTCTCGGGTTCTCCAAGTGCTACCAAGCAGAAACCTGCAAGCCTCGTCGCGCAGACCGAGGATTTGTATAGGATCGGGGTGAGGTTCGATCGGGCAACCGATTTTTTTACACTGCGGTACCTTTGCAGGAGGCACGGGTCCGAGCTGCTGTGAGGGCGAGAGAGAAGGAGCGACTGGACACGCGAGAACCGGCGTTCGGAGATGAAATGAGTGAGTCGATCCGACGAGCCGGCTAAAAGCCACCTGCCACCTCCCACTATAGTAGCCCCTGCGTATACGCGCCGATTCTCACCGACACGGCGGTTCACCGATTCCGCGCGGACGTCTCTCCCCTCGCGAGCCTCCTGCCTGGTCACGTAGTGTTTACCACTTATACATCGGCCCGCTTTTGAAACAAGAGCGTAATATTTTTTTTTACTCGTTAGATGAGTTTCTAATGCCCTTATCGTTCCAGCTTCCTGGTAAAACACAACGGCACGTTAGACTTTTTTTTTGTTTTTGTCTTCTTTTCTTTACGGCGCACTTAAACTTGTTTACTAAATGATTCACGTGATGTAGCTTATAACGTCGTCTTTAACGAAAAAAAAGAATATTTTAATTTTCTATTTTTAGAACTCTAAAGTAAAACAAATTCTTCCAAAACCTGATAAACTTAGAGTACCATACGAATGATACCACAAGTTTATCAGCTTATAAAAGAGTTTACTTTACTCCGTAGTGCTTTAAAAGTGGCGCATTAAAATAGGCCTTTTATTTTGAAATGTGTTTTTCTTCGTTAGAGGTGGCGATACGTTGTATATAGCTACTAAGGTCGGTGTCACTATATAGTTGAGTAAAAGACTTATTTAAGAAAAAAATTTTTTTTTAAGAAAATCTTTGTATACACGCACACCTATATCGGTAAAAATATCTGTGGAATTAATTGCACGCGTGTGCAATTAATGCTAAGCGAGAGATAACCGATACGGCGAGTTTTATATACCTTCTATGCGAGTGCGAAGTGCATTTAAATGATTCAGCCGAAGAATAGAAATTAAATGTTCCCCGCGATAGCACGGAATAATAAAGCAATTTATTATTTATGTAATTCATTCTGATAAATTATTCGCTAAATTCAAATATAAAATGATCGTTGCGCGTCGAAAGGATGTGCACTCGCGGCAGTCCTCGTCGATTCCCTCGATCGAGATGAATAATTGAAATAATTCGTGATAAATTATTAGTTGCTTACATAAAGGAGGTGTACTACTTATGAGCGATGGCTGCTCCTCGGCAGGACTCGTTTCATTAGCAATAATGGGGGTCTTAAATCGAGACGTTCGCACGATAAATTACGGCTGATTTATCGCTCTCCGAAATTGCGATTCAACAAAAAAAGAAAAAAATGATGAAGCCACGCCATCATCGCGCGGTTTCCAGTACGATATTTTCATCGGCGCGTGTACGTAATTTATATACACACAACGATCGCCGCTGTATATATATATATATACACGCTTATAATAATGCACCGATCGATGAATATTTAAGCGACCCGCAGACTTTTTATTCGCTTTATAAAAGATGATTTATTAAAGGATAATAAAATTGTTTTTCTCTCGAAGTCTAAGTCGCTGCGTACACTTTAAAAAGAGAAATGAGCGCGAGAGAATCGGCGCGCGGGTACGGGCGGGAAGAAGCCTCGCGGCTGATGTTTGTTTGCGCCAGAATTGCGAGGAGCAGCAGTACCCGCGCCGACGGTACGACGAAATAAGAAAAAAGTATCGGCGAAATCTCGAATGATTAGCGAGCGTCCATGAGGCCGGCGCTGGTCGTTCACGTGACCGGGCGAAAATTCGACGCGTGACTGAATTTCACCTTGCAGGTGAGAAGGGGCCGCATTTAAAAATGCGTCATTCGTATTCCCCGCGCGTTGCATAATCGACGAAAATTTGGAAAGTCCTGGGGTCAGGTATAAAGGTCGATATACCCGAATATTGGAAGAACACTCGTTGCGGTGCGTTTAAAAGCTCAGGACGCGCGGAACATTCTACGATATACGAAAAAACGTCTGATTCGCGAAGCCGCAGCGATACGCTCTATTATAGCATTCTCAATTAGTTTTTATTGCGCTTCGTTCAAAGGTTCAGCGATTTTTATGCGATTCAAATCGGCCTTTCTTTGAAATTCGCGAGGCTGAAGATCTTGAAGCTCGATAGCGGGGAATTCTGATAAATTATCCTGATTTGAGCAGTGATTCGTTGTCATTGTGATCAGCTTTTTCACTTTCATCGTTTTCTTTAATTTAGTAGCGTTTTTTTTTTTAATAATGAAGTAGCGTTTTTTTTTAATAATGAAGTAGCGTTTTTTTTTTTAAATGAACAAATGGTACTGTTTATCTTTCCGTTTTCTGCGCTAAATGCGTCACCTGTCGTCGAATCAATTGAAATTAATTACAAGAGAATTAATTGCTCGATTAATCTCGCGTCGAAGTAACAGTTAGTTATTTTTTTAAAAGAGAAATATTTAAAAAAAGAAAGAAAAACTGTCTGGCTATACAAGTGAACCTGCATTATTTTCGTGAAAAACAAGGAATGGCGCACTTTTAAATAAAGCCCGGGCTAAATCTGTACTCTTTCGAATATTTAAATCTTATCCGAAGCGGCGAAAGCAGCTGCATCTTTTATGAACGCGAGGCACCTAAATTCGAGCTCCTCGACTGTTTTGTTTTCGCCGAGTTTTAACGGATTGATATAAAGCGAGTGATACATTCGCAGATTTTTTTTTCTCGGTATAGCGCGTGAATCATCACCGCGGTTAACGTAATTCTAGCTCAGTCAGTTTTGCGCAGTCGAAAAAAGCTAAAAAGCTTGGCCAATTCCGAGGATACGCCTAACGTCAACATATTAATTGAGTCGTCAAATATTGGAAGATTTCGCCGGGTAAGCTGAAAAAAAGTCTCAACTGCACGATTTAAAAACAAAGAAATAATATCGGTAATTTCAGCAGCTTCCGATCGATCGATCGTTGATAAACCGAGGGCATCGGCGGTGAGTATCAACACATCTATTGGGACGTTATTATTTAAATAAAGGAGGATTTTACCGGGTGCGCTTTAAAATCTTCATTGTGCTATATAAACAAAGAAAAAAAAAGATATCCCTTCCGATTGATCTAAACCGAGGGAATCGACGGCGCGCATGAAACCATCAATCGAGAGGTCAAATGATGAAAGATTTTATGGGCGCGCTTTAAAAAAAGGAAACCCGCCGCTCGAAACAAAAAAAAAAAACAATAGAAAAAAAAATCGGTAACGGTCAATCGGCATTCCTTCCGATCAGAACGACGCGCATCGACTCTTTAATTGAAACATCAAATAATGGAAGAATTCACCAGGCGCGCTTTAAAAATAAGTCCCCATTGCTCGATAAAAACACAACATAATCGGTAACGGTCAATTGGCGTCCCTTCCGATCAGAACGACGCGCATCGACCCATCAATTGAAACATCAAATAATGGAAGATTTCACCAGGCGTGCTTTAAAACAAGGTCCCCATCGCTCGATAAAAACAGAAAAAAAAAATAGGTAACGATCGATCGGCATCCCTTCCGATCAGAACAACGCGCATCGACACATCAGTTGAAACGTCAAATAATGGAAGAATTCAACAGGCGCGTTTTAAAAATAAGTCCCCATTGCTCGATAAGAACAGAAAAAAAAATCGGTAACGATCGATTGGCATCCCTTCCGATCGACGCTGAACCGAGGGCAGCGTCATAGCGATGCTCGTCGCGGTCGCTCATCGCGACATCCGATCTGTTTTAAACGGGCCGTCGCGAACCGGTTTCAACTGGATCCCCTTGACTTTTTAAATCGCGCGCTTCTCCGGCCGGCTGTATAAACTGCCGCGGCATTTTCGAAATCCAGAGAGAGAAAGAGAGACTAAGCCTGGAGATTTCGTTGTATTAATAGCCCCGCGACACGCGTGTCGTAGGTCGCCGAGCAGTGGCTCGAAATCGGCGCGACCTTCGCGATCACTTGCACTCCGCCGAGAGCGCCTCCGACAATTAAAGCCATGCTTCACTATTTTTTTTTCTTTTTTTTTGTTCTCTCTTTTTCTTCTCATTCCTCGTCGTAGCGAATTTATATTCTCGCGCTGGAAAAAAAACTGGGATGCGCGGCGTCTCTTTTGGTGTCGCTCGAAGAGATAAAGTAAGAGGGCCGCGCGCGCGACGTAATTACGAACATTACGGAGTGCTTTAAAACACTGAACGAGTGAGTCGTTAATTAGTCGGGAATACCGAGAGGCGCTTGTTACAGAAAATCGTGTATTTATTTTATCGCGGCAATAGCATGAGGCTTTCGTACGCGGACGGCAAAAGGCACAGAGTATGCTTTTTTCTTCCAACAGATTTTCTTTTATTGCGAGTGCAGCGCGAAACTATATATCGACAGTCTCATTCCTCCGCCAGTCTTCCATTATCGCTGGGTTTGGTATAATAAATCAATTGAGGAGCATATATTGAAGTTCACTTCACAGTGTCCAAAGTAATTTTATTTCTTCACTTATTTTCTGTTTTTTCTTTTCTTTTCTTTTCTTTTGTTCAAGTGTATATATATATATCAGCTCTCAAAGTATACACAATTTGATTCACTATATATAGACTCTATATAAATCGAGATCGACAAAAAAACCATGCGGAGTAGGTTTTCGGTAATAATATTCTTGGCTGGCTCTCAATCCAGATCCATAATATCTACAAAAACGTACAAATCTTTATATAAGATAATCTGCATAAATAAATATTGTGTATATTGAATTCTGCATTGATATAGAGTGTGCAAATAATAATATTTAAAATACAGAGTTATAATATACATAAGGCAGGCGTATATATAGAAATACACAAAAGAGCTTATTAATGTAGGAGTGATAAAAGCCGGCAGAACGAGGGGATGTTGTCGAGAAACAGAGAGAAAGAGAGAGAGAGAGAGAGTGAGAAAGAGATCGAAAAAAGGCACATCGGCAGCTATCTCCGGGCTAAATAATACACGAAGATAAGGGCCTCGCGCACAATGGCCGCGACGCACGATCATCGCGCTCCTCGAAAAAGTAAGCATAACGGCACGAAAGCTGCTCCGCGCGCTCTATACTCGTGACGCACTGCGGCCGCGCCGATCGGGAGTGTTAATATCGGAGCGTGTGACGCGCGCGACTCCATTGGCGCTCGTTAGCCGAAGGCGAATAAAAAGCCGCGAGCACGTGCTGCTCGCTCTTTTCGTCCTCTCGCAAAAATCGCACGAGAAAAGAAACTGGACAAAAAAAAAAAAAAAAAGAGAGAAAAAAGACGCGGCTCTTACACCGGTACCTCGACTTACCGATTGTTGCCGATCTACGCGCGGAGTTAAAAGGTACTAGAGTAAAAAAAAAAAAGAATAACCGAGGGGACGCGTTAAACGGTAGAGTAAATTATTAAAGTTAAGTTATATATATATATATATATGTGCGTGGTTAAAGTGACTTACGGAGTGCGGCTTGCCAAGTCTCGGGAAAGTTGCCCGGGTCGGGAACAACCTAGAGTGAGACGGACCGAGACCGAAAGCTTATATACGCGGGAGCGCGCGGGGTTGCCTCTGCCCCCTCCCGAGGCGCGTGGAGCTTCGCTCTCTTCGTCGCTCCGACTCCCTCTTCGCGCGTATATATGCACACCTCGGCTTAATCAGGGGATTGACTTTGTTTTAATTGCCTCGTCAACGGAGTCTCTTTTTTACTCCCCTCCACCCTCTCCCACTCCTCTCGATCAAAATCTTTATCTCTCTCTCTTTTTCTCTCTATCTGTGCATCTATACTCTCTTACTCTCTCCTTACTGTGCATCTGTCTCTTTCTCTCTTTCGCTCTATCCTCTATCTAAGTAGATATATATGTATTTATATCTCTAAGTAGAAATATATTTATATCTAAGTAGATATATATTTATATCTATAGAGATATATGTATATTTATATCCAAATACATTTATATAAAAGCATAAAACTGGATATATATTTATATATAAGTATACATCTATCTTTCTTCTTTGACGAGTTTTCGCAGAAGATCGGTATTTTTTTTTTTTTTTCGCGCGGGGAGGTGTGGGACTCCTCCTCCACGTGGTGACGATCGGATGACTCGCGCGTACGATTGCGCAAGAGCGCGTATAATCGAGCAGTGCCTCCGAAATCCCGGTGTAATAATCCGTGGAAGAGAATTCTTCTCTCGAATGTACATTACGTATGCCGATGTTCGCACGTGATCGATCGTACAAGTAGCTCGCGTTGATCGGCCGACGACGATTGCCGTATATATCGAGATTCGCTCGCTTAACGATTGCACTTTTTCGCATAAAATTAATTATTGTTTGATAAATTATGTGACTGATCACCGTTTCCTCGATCATATTAATTTTTTATCCGGCGCGATTTTGCTTTTTTTTTTGTTTCACGATCGAGCGACTCCCGCAGTCGTAATTCTGATGAATATTTATTATTTATTTATTTATTTATTCGACAGTATGGGCAATTATTACAGCGCCTAGTGCAAAAAAAAAAGATATTAACATATATGTAATTCCTTTTTTCTCTGTACGCTCCAATAATTACACTGCTATCAAGTATGAAATTGATAAATATATATAATATATTATTCAATTATTGTTATAAATACAGTTTCTCAGTGAACGATTGGTACGATACGTCATCCTTGCACATTCAAGCACGACTGACTTGCGTTTTAATTTATAGACTTTATTAATAGTCGCCAACCGCACGCATATTGCCTTCGGTCTATCGGCTAATTACTCGCTTTTCGGCGCATATAATGTGACCGAGTCAAACATCTGGCATACATGTTTCTGACGTTTACAGCGTTCTGTGTGCCCAACGAGATACGAAACGTGTCAAAGATAGATTGAAATTAACGAATCAAGCGCGAATGAACGAAAAAAACAGAGCCTCTCGCGCCTCATTTGAGCGAGGAATTGACACTTATTTAAAATCTGATTTCCCCCAAGTTAAAGACCAGTATGCGTTCAATTGGCGGCGGTTCTTTTTTTTTTGGAACTCGAAAGCCTCAATCGCCTTCAATTGATTCCATATCGCAGTGTTTGTTTTCGAAAAGCTTTTATTCCTCGCAGAATTCAAGCCGCAACGCATTTTAAATTCAGTAAAACGCGGAGAATAAAATAAAATTTTTATTCAAAATTTGAGTTAAATGAATATACAGCTATAAGACGGCAATTAGTGCCTATTGTTTATTCGCGGATTAGCTATAAACATAAGATATACGCATATATAATAGTGTGTACTTAGGAAAACGTGATTTTAGGTGCGTATGACTCGATGACGATATAGAAAAAAAAATGTCTTTCTTCTCATTTTCTCGCGAACGTATAGCAACAAAAAAAAAAATAAAGCAAAAAGCCGGAATTGCAGTTTGAACCGAGTGTTTTTCAGGCGGGCGCCACGCAAAAGACGCTGATAAAATTTTTCCCTCGTCACACGAGATTTACGGCGGTCGCGACCGGCAAGCAAGGAACAATTAAATTCATATTTCAAACAAATTTTTTTTTTCCCTTCCAGCCGAGATAAGGCATCATCTCGCAATTTCAATAGGCAGGCCAATATACTCGACGACGATCGGCTCCTAATAGAGCCATCAGTTCGGCCGCGCGTGCGCAGCGTCAACGATGCAAAATCAAAATTCTATTTGCCCATCCACTTGCGACTTATAGAAAGTAATCACGAGCGGCACGTGATCGGCTGATATATTCATGAGCGGCAGAAGCGACGCACACACACACACGCACACACAGCAGAGTAAACAAACGGGAACGGGTTCTTCATTTTTTTTTTCCTTCACTCAGGAAAATCCAATATTTGTCATCATCTGCGCGACGAGCGAAGTGTCGCGCATCAAAGCGCGGCACCGCGCAACTGTCGCCCAGCCGCTAATTGCGCGGATGTTTTTCGATAAATTTCTTCTTCTTTTTTTCGGCGATTAGGTACTTTGATAGCCGAATTAACGAATTGAAATGAATCGAGCCGTGAATGTAATAATCGAGTGGTGAAACAAAAAAAGTTCCTTTGATATATCGATGAAGTTGTGAAATATCTGTTATCGGTAGAAAATTCCATTGGTCAATTTGTTTTTGGTAGGAATATTTAAAGCGACTGTCTCGATGTGAAAGTGAAAAGAGTGAATATAGTTTCATTCGGATTTTGTGATATTTCACTCTTTCAGGGATACTTCGTAAGAGAGCATGTTAATTCAGTGATAAGAAAAAAAAATCCTTGCGTTGAAAAAACGTCTAATAGCATCGTCTTACAAATAGTATATTAAAACAAAAATTATTTCATTAATAAAGTAAAGAGTGCAACGAATCATAAACGAATTATTTATTAACAAAAAAAAAAATAATGGTTTCATATTGCGGCTCCGTTTCGGCGGATTTTTTTAATCTCTTCAACGAGTCATTAAATTACAATTTACAACAGAATGTTTAAAGTTCAGTATTTCGCAAAAAATTTACACGACAGCTAAATCTTCCAGTACGTAATAAAGAAAATTTAGCGCGCAGGATTTTTCTTTAATTTTTATATCCCCTATGATCAGGGATGATTTTTATAGACATATATATCAACCTGATAAAGAAAAGTTTTAAAAACTTTTTTTCTAAAGAAGACATTAAATTCAGCTAAATTAAAATCACGACATTAATCATTTTACTGTATTAATATTCGATTCATATTTTACCTTCCTCTGATAACAAATGCACTGCACTCAAAAATCACTATAATCATTAAAAAAAAAAAAAAATTACGCCACCACCTCATCCCAATACTTACTGCACATATACTCCCGAACCGTAATATGTTTAAAGAAAACTATTTTGTTGTACGACCGAAGCAAAATTATTGCAGCCGCAAAGTACTCTACCCATCGCTTGATAAAGAAAAAAAGAAGCGAGACCGAGGATAGAGAAAAAAAAGGAGAACCCGAGCCGCCGCTCGCGCTAATGAAAATGTTTGTGCCCCCCCGTATTCGTCGTTTTCAGACGAACCGTTCCGTCGTCGTTCCAGCTCCGCGCTCGATTTTTCTGCGGAAACGCGCTGCGGCCTAAATAAATTGATCGGCGCACGCAATCCCGCCGATCAATTACACAGGCAGCGCGGCGCCGTTGAATTAAAAAAAAAATTCAACCCAAGACTAATAAAAAAAAAAAAAAAAAATAATAAGGGCCACCGAAAGCTGCATCCGCCGAGGAAGCGGCAAATGCGTATAATATGCGCGGCTCTCTAACTGTGTCGCCGCATTTTTTCCTCTGCTCCGCACGTCGCTGGCGGTGCTAATCAAACGCCGCGTAATTTTCGAATCGTTGCGAAAGGGATGGAATTAGCTGGGGATCGCGTACACGAGGCCTGGAAAAAAAGAAGCTCGATTCGCGAATGCGACAGTGGTGCACGCAGCAATTGCGTGAAAAAATTTATTTGGATCAACGATTCGCGCTGTTAAATACTTCCAACAGAAAAAATTGTTATTTTAACAGCGTCAATTTTGATTTTGATTAACAGTGACACTATTAAATTAACAGTGGAATTGTTGAATGAACAGTTTTTTTCGGTTGGAAGTATTTAACAGCACGAATCATTAATCCAACTAAATTTTTTTCTGAGTATGTATATATATAAATAATAAGAAGCTTCGTCGTGCGGAAAGAAAAAACCTATATACTAAAAATCGTAATAATCCTCAAAATTTTAATAGCCTTAATGACTGATATTGTCGGCAAAATTACAAGTTTTTTTTTTTTTTTGTAAAATTTTGTTACTGAAGGAAGCGTTACTAATGTTTTATTAACATCGTTGTATGATTTAGTTGTTAATTCATTGAATTCTAGTTTTAACATCTTTGTATGATTCAGATAGTAATTTTAACTCCAGTTAGAAAATGTATTATTATGGGTACAAACCCGTAAATTTGTATAAAAAAAATGTACCAAAATTTCTTTGATTTAGAGTAAATTTTAAGAGAAACTGCACTGAGAAACATTTACTACGAATTGTATGAAATGGAGGACATAATATAGTCGAGAGAATTACTAAAATTGCTGCAAAATTTACAAATTCTATAATAAAATTTGTTAAAAGTCATCAAGTTAGTCATGTTATCTTTCAAGTTTTAAGTCCATCCTCCACTTTTAAGAATTTATAGTAAATTTCCCTGTACTTTTTTTCTCAGTGTTATATACCCAATAAATGAAATAGTAAGATACTATAGAAACAATATAGTATAAAATTTCACAAAAAAAAAATAACTATTGTAATTTTTACAATAACGTTAGTCCCTAAATACAGTAAAATTGACTA
Source organism: Sycophila texana (assembly GCA_035582955.1). NCBI lineage: Eukaryota > Metazoa > Arthropoda > Insecta > Hymenoptera > Eurytomidae > Sycophila > Sycophila texana. The sequence continues at coordinate 17,113,564 of JAWWEN010000009.1, read as the reverse complement.
TTGCAATTTTTATTACGGAATTTTTTCCGTGTGCGTGCGCGCCATAGTGACGGCCTTATCGCTCGCTCGCGCCATCAGATTTACAACTGAGCTCCCGGTCGTAACGTCGCAGTGGCTCCGGCCGAGTGCGTGGGTGGGGGCAAGTGTCTCACTCAGCTTAAGCTGCGGTCTTGATTGTCTCTACGCGAGTTACGCGGACGCTGCAATAAATTTCGGAAAATATACGCGGGTGCATGCACTATACGTGTCTTATCTGATGCTTCGTCTTTCGAGGGAAAACGAGCGTTGATTGATTAATTGAAATTGCTTGTGTTGGTCTACTCGCGACGTTTGACTTGTAGTACGTTTTCTTCTTTCTTATTTTTTCATTTTTTCTTTTTTTTTTTTTTTTTTTTATTTATTGTTTTTATCTGTCCGCGCGATGGCTAGAACAACGTTAATAGAGATGCATAATTTTTACGATCGGTGATGTTGACGTGATCGATCGTTGAATGAGCTCCGAGAGTATACACCGTGGCTAAATATAACTTACTCCTGGGATTTAATTGGGCAGGCACACTTTTTTTTTTTTTTTTTTTTTTTGCTGTAATTTGTTTGTTTCGCGTTGTTTTACACTGATTTCTGCATACATCGATGTGCACGTCGTGCCTTACGGAGACCGGCAAATAATAAAATATAAATTGTTTAATGAGACTGCGTGGCTAATTTACGCGAGTAGCGAACAATGACACAGTGTAAAGATTTTAATGCGTTAGCGTTGCAAAAATTGCATTGTCATTTTGGTAATTTTTTCTCTCTCTTTATCTGTTTTGAACGCGCACTGCGTGCTTCTTAATAAGCGGGATTTTAATTAATTAAGTTGTAATTTAAATTGCGAAGGATTTATGTGCTCTTTATGATGATTGGATAAAAATGTAATTATTTATAGTGTAGTTACCGCTTTTTGATTATTTTTACGTAGATATCTAATACTTAGCACCTCCGATTAGAGTTTTTATAATAGTTTGCTTCTTCAAATTCCTTTATATACTTTGTAAACTATCACCATACGCGAATACACTGTACTTTAAGCTTTATTTACACTAAACTCGTGCAAGGACTTTACGGTTTCACTATATACTTTAAATTTCAGCTTCAATTCAGAATAAACAAATAAATACACGTGAGGCGCTTCCGCGCCTTTTTGATGTTTGCTGATAGCTTTCAAAGTGCGAGAATAAAAAACGAGAAAAAAATTTACTTCAGTTGAAAAGTTAAACCAATTATAGATTAAAACGACTCATTCTTATCTAAAATAGCTTCGGGCTTTCCACCTTTTATAATGTCAGAGCCAAATAAGTTTCAAAGTCGCACTGTAAAAAACGTCGTCAAATTTATTGACGCAACTCAAAATTTAATCGCATTAAATGTCACGATTTTACATTAAATTTAATGATCTTATACCCTAAATTTAATGACTTTCATATACCTGAAATAAACTTCCTTTACGTATTTGAACTGATTTTAAGTGCAAAATTTTTCAGTACAAAATTGTTACTTAGGCAAAAGTAAATTATAAAATTTCTTACACAAATAATGCGCAAATTGAAATAGAGACATCGACGATAAATTCTTAATCCACATTATGCAATTAATTATAATTAACGTTCGCTTAATCAGTCGGATTAATTCGATTGTAAAATCAACGAACAACAATCATCACGCTGACCTTAAAATTCGTTTCGCAACTCATCGATAATACTCCTTTAACCGCGGATGCCTCGCCAAAAAAAAAGCCTCGATTCGTCCCGCTGCTGCCTTTAGCGGATTGTGCGAATCAATAAAGTTCCCGAAAGCTAAGCAAACCGACAGTCTACTAAACTGCCGTAGACTCATTGCAAATACACACGTCGATTGTCGGGGAGAATCGCTCAATCAAGTCGCACAATTTAAAAAAAAAAAATAAAAAAAATAAAAAAATGAAGCAACCGGAATCTCGAATTACCGCAGCACCCAACGTCTTCATATACGTTATAGGATTGGTGGACTTTCGGCCGCGCGTTTCGCCGCAGCACGTGCGGTCGACTCCGTCGACGCAAACAAAGGAGCTAATATTTGCGAGCATAAATCCGAGCGGCGTAATTTCATCTGATTTAATTAGCATTGGGATCGATACATTTTGTAATAAAAAAAAAAAAAAATTAATAAGTCAGCCGAGCCGTCCGTGAACTTCAAGGACGCCGGTGCGTGAAAGCAATTATTCCGCTATACAAGTGTCGGAGCTGATATCTGTAAGGCGTGTTGATTAAACTTCGCCGCTGTTTTTCCAAGTGATGAATTTTTTTTCTTTTTTTTTAAAGTCGATCTCTTATCGTGACGTGGCATAATGCAAATTTACTTTTCGGGAGTGTTTTGATCGTGATCGAGGCGGAACCGAATTTTCAGTGTGCTCGTGTATATTTCGATTTATCGGAAATATAGTGGACTTAACAATATTTTTTGTCTTCGAAGATAGACGGCTTCAGGATGATGCATAGATGATTTGTATTCTTTTCTTCATCATAGAGTGTTTTTCGATCGATATGTGCGGTAAATGTTGATTTTCCAGTTTTCAGATAAGAACTAATACTTTTGAGCTTGTCCTATTTTGTTCTGGCTTTTGAATGAAAAATATTTTCGACTAAAAAATATTATCTAGACAAAAAATGTTTTTGGTGATTTTCTAATTTTAGAGTCAATTATTTTCTTGACTAGATGGAGCATGGAATTTAAAAAGTTGTATTTTTAATATTATACAAAAGAAATGAATTTAAGCATGAGTAAATTTTGTTTATGTTATAGTGTTGACCGGAATTATTCTCTACATATCAGTATTGAGTCATAATTGATAGTCTAACAATATTACAATTAATATTTATAAGAATGATAATAGAAATCTTTTAACAAACAAATATGAATAAATTAACAATTATATAAAACTTCGAAGCTGCCGGAACCGCACATACGATATGTTGAAATGTTCTGCAATATTTATTGTTATTCGCTTCAAATGAACTTTAGCAGTGTATACTAGAACAAATGTTACTGTGATTAAAAAGTCAGAGCGTATATTATTAAAAAAAAAAAAAATTAAAAAACGAAAACTTTGTACACTAAAACGTATTTTCACCTAATTACATTACAATCATAATATATAAATGTGATTAATTTCGATTAATCACATTTATATATTATGATTAATACTTACGATTATATTACGATTAATACTTGATCCTGTATCAAAATACAGGAAAACAAGTATATTAAATATAAAAGATGCATTATTGAATATTATACAGATTATACTGTTATATCCAAATATTCTATTTTATTCAAATTACATCATTTTTTTATACTTATAGTCTTAAGTTAGTTTTATAAGCTAGTTTTTAGTAACCCAGACTTGCATACAAGGAATATATTTCCCTCTGCAGGATTACTGATGTATAAACTGGAAAGTCAGTATACCCATGTAATGTAATGTACCTTCCTCTGGTTAAATAAATAAATAAATAAATAAAAGAAGAGAAAAAACGAGACCACAGAAGAAAAAAAAACTCATCAATCACGCAAATTGCCCGCACTCTCAAAATGAAATCTGGCGACGCAGTGTCTTAGGAGCCGTGTCCACGGGTGTAATCAGCCTTGACCTCCCCCGTGCACGATAATAAATGCGCTCTCCGCCGCTGGGCTACGGGCGACGTCATTGTATCGCGAAAAACGACATCCTGCCATTCGATGGCGGTTTTTGTCATGCAAATTATCGCCGAGCGCAATTGAAGAATATTCGAGCATTGTGGCGTCTTGTTTTGTTCGAGCGCGGGGAGCCTTTAGCCCCCTCAATAACGCGGAGCTCGCCTACTCCGCCGCGGAGGACGCAAGACCTGCCCCCTTCAATTTTCTCGAGCCGCCGCTCCTCCTCGGCTCTCCCATTTACCTCGCAATTAAATAAAATCACTTTTTTTCCAGGCCAACCTCTCCCAGTGTGTATGTATAACGCGCTTCCGCGCAACTTTTTTTTTTTTTTTTGATCATTTACATATTGAGTATCGATCCTGTTCGCACTCCCGATGAGGTATTATATGTATTAATCAACAATTATGTTTAAATTTTTTTTTTTTTTTAATTTGTCGTCCCTATATATACGGAAAAGTTTTGTACGCGTTGTGTTTTTCGCGACGAAAAGGAGCCGGGGGGGGGGGGAGATTAGGCATTTTAAGCCGGCCACTTTGGGGCCAATTTGTTATTGCGATAATCGAAAATTATACGTTTCAACGTCCGGCTGTTTTACGGCAAATTAGTTACTTCTTGGATTCCTGTACTTTTTCAATTGCTACAAACAAGTACAAATCGCCTATTTCCGCTTCTCACTTTCGAGTCTTCCGACTGGCATGTCGACGCTCGAATTATTATTTCAATGTAATCATTGGAACGCTCACGTCAGCGCGCTTATTTGTCGCGGAATTAAAAAAAGGGAAGAAGAAAAAAAGAGAGAAAAGGAAAAAAAAAGGATAAATCCGCGCGCGGGGAGCGAATCTCGCGAGCGGCTGCCTTTTAATTATACGGCATTAATGATTTAACGAGTTTTATCGCCGAGCCGCGTCTAAATATCATGAATAATTAAACGAATTTTCCGGAAAAGTGTAGTGGAATAATCATGAAGCCGGCGGCTCACAAACTTGTCGTCCAGTCGCGCTATAAACGCCGCGATCCATCGATTCAGCCTCCATATAGTAATACTGCGCTTATCGAATTTCCTAGGTGTTTATTTAAATAATGAAAATGAGACAGCGCGAGGATAATCGAACCGACGAATCGCATAAACTTTCGTGATTTAAAACAATTCAATTTTTTTTTTGTTCTCTCCCCCGCCGTCCTCACTTAATTTACACATTGCATCAGCATAACGGAACAACAAAGTCGATGTATGCATTATTGAACAAGAAGTCGATAAAACAAAAAAAAAAAAGTAGGATAATGTTCCTTACCTAATCATAATATCCCAGCTGAGTTGGTAGTCACTTCGGCGAAAGCTCACTATCGTCGTCCAGCCGGCAGTGAAGTGTACCAATGAAGAAAGCTCGCGTCGTCCCCGTCGTTCTGCCAGCGATCAAAGCGAAGAGTAAAAAAAGGTCTCCGCTCGTACAATGAAAAGGAAACAATCGCGAATCCCTCCTCCGTCGAAGAATCAAAGAAAATTAAAATGAAAGAAAAAAAAAAAGACAAAGAAAATAAGCGTCGGGCGAGAAAAGCTCGGCGAAAGCTTCGGCGGCTCGATTTTAAAAGTAAAAAGTAAGGTGTGCAGGGGCTGCGAGGTGCGAGAGAGGCGCGTGCTGCCGAGACCCGGACAAGTCGTGGATGCGACGGTAACTAAATAAAAGCACGGGCAGGCGAGAGGGGTCAACGCTGGCCGTGTGCGCCGCTGCCTGCCGCGGCCACTATACGTGCAAGCTCGCCGGACGCTTCTCCCTGTCAATCTGCGCTCAAGCGCCCCCGCCTCTCCAAACTCGCGCTCCAGCATCACTGACCTTAAGTCCTAAAATGCGCACCGGATTAATTTTTCCGCTGAAGTATATACCGACCGCGAGATCGGCACGCTCCTCGCACCGGCGAAATCCGAATATCGCTCGTGGCCACTGAGAGAATTTTCGCGTAAAAATTGCGGTGATTTTTTTTCCCGTAAAAAGTATCGTGAAAGAAAAAAAAACGCAATCGTGGGACGGTTGGTAGTACGGTACATTTTTACGGGGAAATCAACGTAATTTTTATACCTGAATTGTATATATGGACGGTTGGTCAAGCTTTGTAAATTTTACAAGAAAAAGCTTGTAAAAATTACGAGGATTTTCACGCAAGAATTATACAGAGCTTTTTTGTAAAATTTACGAAGCTTGAACAACCGTCCAAGATTCAGGCAAAAATTACGGTGATTTTTACGGGAAAATTCTCTCAGTGTACAAACATGCTCGAACTTTACCCTTTTTTTGTATCTCGAGACTGTGTATGATAATATTTCCTGGAGATTCAATTAAGATAATTATTTGACTTTCTGATACTTAATCCTCTTTAAAAAACAAAAACGATGTCATGGTATTGTGAAGAATTTAAAAAAATTATTTGATTGATGGTTAAAGGATACATCATTTCTGGTTTTACATGTTTGGCGGGTATGCACGAAGTTTGTATTTAATTTCTTTAATAGATTGATAAAATAATTATTGAATTTTAAAATTAAAATTTTTAATTATTTTGTAATTTATTTTAAATGAGCGTGTAAATAACAACTAAAATGAGGTGAAAAAGTAGTTCTTACCATTTACCGTAAATCTACATCCATAAAATTACCTGGGATCATTTAGAATAGAATCTATTCGTGTCTATAAAAAAAAAAAGGATTTCATTAAAAACTCTCCTCATGCACACTGAGCTTTTTCACTTCCTTCTATTACAACGAAAAGAACGCAACCCAAAGAAAGAATCACCAGAACAAAATAAATATTTTTTTAATCAAACATATAAATAAGCATTTTTTGGCCAACTTTATCGGTAATCCTACCTCAAGTCCTATAATATGCGCACCAAATTAATTTTTCCGCTGAAGTATATTATACCGACCGTGAGATCTGCCCGTTCGTCACACCGGCGAAATCCGAATATCGCTCATGCACATGTCCACACTCATCCTCGGACTTTTCACTGTCCCTTTTTTCATCTCGAGGCCACACATACATAATATCTCCATACCTCCAATCGTTATAAAAAAAAAAAAAAAAAAAAAAACTAAACGTGTCGCGGGACACGCATTGGGAACGAAGTTCCGAGAGAGAGAGAGAGAGAGAGAGAGA
>JAWWEN010000009.1:17086151-17106601 GCA_035582955.1 Sycophila texana | reverse complement strand
TTACACGTTATTATACAGAGTCCAAAGCTATTTTACAAAACATTTTTAAATTCCTCACTTCTACTCGAAAGTAAATTCCATTTTTTTTTTTTTTTATAAACTCTTATCTCGACAGTGAAAATAAGAAATCAATCGAATAGACATGAAAGTTTAAAGCATCAACTGCAAAATCATCAAAGACATTCACACATTGGGTTATCTGGAGTTAGAGAAATTTTCACAATTCGTTCATTCACTTTGTTTTTTTTTTCTTCCAAATGTTTACAAAAACTATATACAATTATCAATTTGAATAATTTTTCTTCTATTATCAATTACTTCTGTTTACCTTCATGTACATACATGTTTATGTTCATGACTGTTTAGATATGCTTATCAATTTTATCCGTTTATATATAAAGTTGCATTTATGTACACGAATAGAATTGTTTTTTTGTCAGTAATCGTCGAGCGAAATTTAATCAAGCGAGAAATTCAAAGGCGTGTACGCAGCTTCCTAAGCCAAAAAAAGTCCGGCGAATGTTTTTAAAATTGTGTTACAATTGATTTTCCCCTAAAGTTTTACTAGCCAATTTCTCTATCAGAATATGGTCCGCATTTTAATTATAATGGCTAGTATTCCTCCCTTCAACCTTATGTGTTTTATAGATCATTATGACGTAAAATGCCAATTTATCCCATGAATTTGTATGCGGTAAAAGGCATTTTACGCACAGAGTGTTTGAAGACTTTAATTCGTTTTTTTTTTTCTATAATTTTTAATACATTCTAAAATGTTAAATTTTTTCTATCATTACTTTAAAGAAAAACTGCACGAGCATATTACACAAATGAATGTACCTGAATTATTTCTATTTTTACAAATTGTTGCTCTAAAAATTAATGAGAGGAGTTGATGATAAAATGAAGGCTATCAGAGGCTACGCAAATATTGATTAAGCGACATGTAAGACCTTGCAAAGCATGTAATTAACTTATGTTGTTAACAATTGCAATTTGTTTTTAATTTAGAGGTTTATGACACATTTGAAAATTAAGGTAGTCCCTACCCGGCAGTGGTTCTTAACTTCTTAATAAGCATGGCTAGCAGCAAATTAGCAAATAAAAATTATATTTTAAAATTATTTGATCAAATGATCTAAAAGTGTAGCCTATAGGTCCACTTCTTTTGTATGTTAATTACTTGATTTTATAATTTTTTAGAGTATACTATTTCATCAAGAAAAAAAACATAAAATAAACAATTTCCTTCCTAGTAAATTTTCACCTAATCTTGTTAGGGCCTAACGAAAAAAATCTAGAGATTCACGGTATGTTGCCATATTAATTTTCACAAGTGTTGTTACAGTTTTTTTCAGGAAAGCACAGATACTTGAATAATAATTAGTAAAATATTTATCTTATAACACTTTCACTGCGACATGATTTTTGTCTCTTACTGCAATAGGATATTCGCTTATCATGTAAAAAAACTTGATTTTCATGATGAGAGAAATTACACTCACGTTAAAGCAAAATTTAGAATTTCGAAGCAGTGAAAGTGTTGTGTTAATCTTCTCTTATAAGCTGCAAAAGAATTACATAATAAAAAACTTACACAAAACTTTGAAGACTTTTAAAAGATAAGGCATTTTTAGGAGGGACTACCTTAAAACAACATAAAAAAGTACAAAATTTATACATAATTATTAAGTTTATAGGAAATTTATATTTTTTTAAAAAGAAGTGGTCTACGAGTTGATACAAACAGGTCAAACAAACGTTAAAAAGTTCAGAGAGCATTTGCAATGGTATTAGACAAAGATTCATAAATTTGTTCTTAAAAATCCATACGTTTAATAGTAACTCAGTACTTCTTTTTGAAGCTTAGGAAACTTAAAACGTACGTATTTTATTTATTTATTTTTTTTTTAATGAAAACTAAATGAGATTGACATTTGTTAATGATTGACGGTTATAGTAAATTCGTCGCTAATTTTTACAGTTGTTCAATCAATGAAATACTAAAATTCTTACTAAAATGTTTTTACGATATTATTTAACATTTTTTTTTTTTTGATAAAAAATTAACAAATTTTAAACGGTACTTTTTAAGCTGAAAAACATTAAATTATCGCATACCGATATAAAATTTATCTGATCACATCCTTGAAATCCCAAATATTCAACACAATAGCAAAAATTAAAAAGTATTCTCTAGGTTTATCCATCGATTAAGCAACATTATTTTAGCATCTAATCGAACCTTTTATAGACTGTACAAAAACAATGAAAATTTCATTATAACGTCCACTTTTTTGTCATTTTCCTAGTAACGATCAAGTAATGAGAATCAACAATATTTCATTCAATCGCGTTTTACAGGATTACCATAAATGTTATTTAATTTTTTTTATCTGTTTTTTTCTGGCTAGCGATATACTTTATTTCAATTATGTATATATGAACGTAAGGATTCCATCGTAAATATATATATATCTATATTTTACTGTACACGGGAACTCGAATGGCTCCTAAACTTACACCGACGATAATTTAGGCGTCTATTCGCAAAGACCACCATCAAATTGCCAACGTTACATGTTAGATTTTTTTTTTAATACGCTCACTTACACAATATACAAGATAAAAAAATAAGGATCGCTGAATCACGGATGTAATTTATCCAGACACTTAACAAGTAAATGAGTACGAGTGAATAAAGTAGAACAAAAAGAAGAAAAAAAGCGTACCTATGAGAGAAGTAATAATTTTTAATTATTACTTTTCTGAACTTTTTATAGCTAAAATGTTGACATTTTATTAACAAACATCGCCAAATGTGTATCGCAAATTTTATCGGTATTTCCTAATACATGTAATCCTCGTTTAAAGTTGGCAGTCGAAGCCTGGACGCAATATTGTCCACATCAAGCCCAGTTTATTTTTTTTTCCTTTTCAGTTAAGTTACTTAGCCACTGCGTTTAAATTATAAGTAAAATTAAGAAAGGATCTTCTTTTTCTTTTTTATCTATTTTCCCTTGCACAACTATATACCAATAAAATACACCTGCGTATACACTTTCAGGAAAGGAGAAAAAGTAATTTGCATTATGCACAATGACTGCACATTTCTTTGAAAACTTCAATCGCAAATACACTTATATTTAAAAGCACCTTCTTCAATTTTAAGAAATTGTCAATTTCTTTTTCAGGAAAACAACTGAGCTGATCTCATTATCTATAATTAAATAATATTCAAGACGATTAATTCATTTGAGATTATTCACCAATTGAGCTTTTGGTAAATATTAATATTAGATTACATTTTAAGTAAGTCTGATTATAATTGAGGTAAACAAGTCAGAAAGTAAAGTTTGATTGGTGTCAACTGGCAAAAACGTGAACTATTTATGCTTAAAATCTTTCTTTTATCCTTAAAAGTTGTACAATCGAAATCAAATTGTCTTTACATTGTTCGTAAATATTTCACTTGACATTTCCCTCTTTAATTTTTAAGAAAAAGAAGCGCGTTAGTGGTATCACATGCTTCACGTGAACGAATTTAAAATGAACCCGAGTAGAACTGGCTAAAAGAATCATACAACATTCATAAATAACAGTGAGCAGTCTTTTAACCAAAGAGGAGTCTTTAACTTAAACTTTAAGATAAAGTAAGTGTAATAAAATTCATTAGCATCGCCGACGTTGGAGAGTCTTAAAACGGTCATTCCTCAGTGTTTAACGCAGGATTTTTGGCGATCTTAGTGCAGCAACCTGATCAGACCTGGACGTTTAGTTAGCGATTGCTTTTTCTACTCGGGACGCAGCGCTAGGTGCGCTCATCACTGGATGAACAATCGCTGTCTACAACTTCGTTCGACTGTATAGGTGTTTCGCACGCAACAAAGTGAAGCTGGTCACTTGGAATTGAGCGATTTAGACGTTTCGCCTCAAATCGTGTGTCGTAAACGACTTAATCGGTCGATCCAAGGTATTTACCATTTTCGGGATGGATTTTCAGGCTTTTTCTTTCTTCACCGAGTTTTCATTCGTGAAATATTATTCTCTGTCTTACAGGCAGAAACCTGGACAAGGAGTAGTAAGATTAGAGAATTAGAAGACTACGAGAAGAAGTGAACGTGTAAAAATAGGAAGGGCAATCTTGTATGGAAGGGTTAAACGTTAGGCCACTAGGCTGCGTGAAAAACACCATATTTTTTGTAAGTCATGACCATAATATATTCATCAACATAGATGTTATGTTAGATTGCGTATAATATCTTTATCCAGTTCAATGATACGTGCTTTATCAATGTCTCTTCTCAGCTTTTATGGTTTATCACAGCTGGAGTGTAATATGGAAGTCTTCTTCTCGAGTCTAATAACAGACCATGACGATTCAGCTTCCAAGTATTTAGTCCATATACTCCCACCATTCTTTCTCATAACCTTCATGTACGTGTTCTAAGAGCACTTTCCTTCGACTTTCGCAGTATCTAAAATTAGGAGAAGGTACTAATAACTATTGACTAATGCTCAATTTCTCTCTGTCATTACTCACCTGTATTTATCTTGAACTTTTTGTTTGATGTCTGCTAAATTTTCACTTGTGATGTCTCTTTCAAGATACTGCGAAAGGCATTCAGTGGCGTTTTCTAAATCCTTTTGATTTGCTTCGAAGATCACAGACTGATTATTTTTTTGAAGATAATAAGCAAATACGTAGGTGTACATTAAGGTCTGTCTGCAGGAGCATAGAATATCTACAGCTTTCTTCAGAAACTGCACCTAAAAGTTAATGTAAAAAGTTATAACATTTTCTATATCTTTTATAAATATTTTCTCTAAAAATTATTTAAAAACAAACCTCAATCCAAGACATGTTGTGTTGCTGCATTTCTTCCATTTTTTCCTTAACACTTGCATACAGTTTACTTTCAAATTTCAGTGACTGCATGTGATTCATGTATCTGTTACAGTAAAACAAGTATCTTTGCAAAGCAGATCTTGATTTCTCTTGCGCATCTCTCGCCACTTTTGCATCTTCCTCGTTGAAACGATTGCAATTATACCAACTAGAACCATGGGGTAGCCATGGCCCGAGGCACACCCAACAAAATTCAGTTTTACAATTCTGATTCTTGCAAACCATATGATTGCAGCCACCGTCTTTTTCAATCGTCACATTGCACTTGGGACACTCCTTCGTGTTCGCCGCGATCCAATTGGACGTTTCCGAATCATCGTCGCACTTTTTTATCCACTTTCGTAAAAGATGGCACTTAACCGGATCATGCCAATTCTCAGCACATTGAAAGCAGAAAGTGTGATTGCACTTACAGGTAACGGGCTTAGCTTCCACATATTGAACCTTAATGGCATTGTTGCAGTCTGGCGAGGAACACCACCTTAAGAGCCTATTGCACTGTAATAGTAAAATTTATAAATTAAGTTTAACTTGTCATAATAAATATTAGATATACTTATATTAAAAAAATATAAGAATATTCACCTCAACAAAACTGTTTGTGATGAGATGTTGATATTTTAATTTAACTTTTGAGTCTTTTACAAGGCGCATAACACTAGCATCATCAACTAAAATATCGCAAGAATGCGCAGCACATGATATTGTTTGACCTACTCCTTCTTCCATAATTTTTGTTGTTAAATAATCACCCCAACAACTTGTACAAAAACGATGACCACATTCCAAACCAGTCATCATCTATAAATAAAATATTTTGTTATTAATTGTTTGATAACTATTATTGATTCATTTTTATTATAATATATTAAATACTTACAGAAGATGGCAGAGTCATGAAACAGATTCCACATTCTTCAGTTCCATTTGAAGAATTTTGCCTTGACTAAAAAAAATGTTAGCATTTAGTTTTTTTTTATCATTATTTCTTAATGTAAAAGGAATCAAATACATGACTCACCGACAAATTTTGTGAAGATCGATTCCGACTAATTACTGGACCTTTCCTGAAGGGATTGATAACATGAGCTTCTGCAAATAATTTTTCTTGATCTCCATCATAAAATCTTTCCATTAATTTTTCCTTATCCCATTTAAAATGATTTAATAAAATTCTTGTTGTCGTTGCTGGAATCTAAAAAATAAATAACAATAGATGGTGATTAAATTATTATAAAATTTAAAGCATTCTTTACTATTTAAATTTAAAGTATGAATTTTACCTCAACTACAGTGTTAACTTCTTTTATTGAATCTACCATGTGTTGTACAATTTCTTCTGTGGAAAGAACTTCAAAAGGATATTCGTCAACTTCATTGGATCTTTCCCGGGGGTTGTTCGACTCAATTTCCATAGCAAAGTCAACATCATCGCCACTAGATTCATTTCCCGAATCAACATCATCGTAAAGTGTTTCCTCTTCTGAATCCATTTTTAATTTCCTTTTTTTATTTATTTATTCTGTAAGCCTTTTTTTCCACTCTGCAAAATAAAATGAACAGAAAAATTAGTCTTGATTGAATCCTCATTTGAAATCACTATTTAGCAAATAAATGTATGAATTTACTCTCGATCTATATTAAAATTAAATTTTGTAATACTTTCAATGATTGTTACATTAGAAAAATGTTTTCTGATCAATATGTTTGGTTATATTATAGCGGAATAAAAAAATCATTATCAATATCAATTTAACGATGAAACAATCTCTGTTGTGGCAATATTAATATTGAATTGCAGTTTATGTGAAACATAATTTTTGCAATATATTCTACAAAAATAAGGCTTGCAAAAAAATAATAATATTTACGATTCCACCCGCGACTAGGGCTAGTTCCCGAAAGTATTAGGGCTATTCCAAAAACGGAGATGTTAAACGTCAGACAGATTCCCCTCCCTTGCACGTCGCACTTGTATTTTCTAAGTTGATTTATTTTCTATGGACAATAAAATATCGTTCATTGTTCCGTTCCGTTTTCCACTGTTTTTTAAGTTCAAATTTAGTTGCCTACTGTTATTTGATTGCGGTCGTGGATTTGGATTTTTGATTAAACAAAATTTGTTTGCGACTACAATTATTATTAATACTTTATTATAAATAAAATTTGTTTGTGAGTACAATTATTATTATAGTTTTTATTATATAGTTTCTATTATAACAGTATATTATAGTTTCTATTTTTCTTCCTGTTTCCCCTCCCCTTCCTAATTCTTGCTTTCGAATATTATTTAGAATTTTCAAAATTGCATGTCTATATGCTTCTTTTTATTCCTTTAAGAAATAAGCCCTCTTGCGGCGGGGGAGAGGAAACTATTGTTTCATGCCTACTTTTTCCCATGTCTGACGTTTAACAACTGCCTTAGAAAAAAGTCTACAAAATAAAAAACCACACCAATAACTGCTTAGACCAAAATAGGAATATTTTAAATTTTCAACCCCCGTTTAAGGATATTTCCTGTTCATCGATCGTCCTGTTCATCGTTTAAAAAATCATTGTGTCTATCAGAGGAAATAGAAACAAAGGTTACAGTCTTACAGTATCAATAATTAGCTTAAAAAACCATCATTGCTCTCAAGTTGAAGAAAACAAATAAACAAACTCACTGAGTTACACTGAGCACAATACACTCGACGAAAAGATAAAAAAAAAACACGCGGAAAGACAAGTAGCTAATAGCGTCCAAATACGATAAAACGTACGAGTTTATATGCATGAAGCACACACCTTATTTCCTTGACAATCGCGACTCGAAGTCCCACTGAGGTCAAAAGTTTTACTCGACTCGCTGCACGCCAGTGTTACCTACTATATACACCCGCAGTGCCATAAACGCGAGGCCAAAGACGCTTTCCCGCAGGAAATCGAGGAACCTCGGACGAATTCTAAAGACCGAGCGATGCAACGCGAGAGAGGCTCGAACAGCGAACGCGAGTAATATGAAACGAGCAGGATGACTGCTGCAGCAGCTCCTGGCTGTGATGAAGTGCTCGCTGCTGGCGCATAAGTATAAGTGACACGCGCGCGCATGTGTACTACGTGCGTGTGGGCCGCGCGCTCAACTCTTCCACCATTTGCTTTTCATCCTTCTCTTGCGCGTACTTTTCTATTGCAGTTGCCATGCTCTCAACTTGCATCGAGCATCCTTCTCTTAGATCCTTGCGTTAGAGCGTATCTAGACTTTCGCTGTTGTTTAATCGTTAAAAACAAAAAAAAAAGTTAATGATTTTGAAATATGGATCATTAAGTCTTGAACTATTCACTTCGTATTTAAAAACAGTAATTGTAAACTAATCGAGTGTTATTTAGACTTTACAATTTTCTAAGTTAATTACCTATAAGCGGATTGGTGGGTCGATGTTTTTTGTTAAAAAACGAGAGATAAAGAAAGAGGAAGCGACCTTGCCGATCGAGTGTCCGCAACAAAAGATCAGGAAACAAAGCATTGTTGTATGCAACTTATTTTTAATAAAAAACTGCGTGTATTTATATGTAATTTAGTGGCTGTGTCGTTGTTGAAACAATTCATCCCTAAATTGATCACGAGGACTCGGACAAGTTACACTTTAGTACAGACCAGTCTATGTCGTTAAGCGATATAACCTCATTTGTAGGTCGAAGACGCGCATACGACAGAGAAGAGCTGCCCAGGGGCCTACTTTTACACTTAAAGAATTGAAATTTTGTTCTTCACGATTCCAAAATTCTTCCGACGAGTTTCAATTCGTAAGCTTCGATCCCTGGGTATATTTATAGGCAGCCAGCAGTATCTTAACCTTGGGAAGAAATTCGGATAGCACTGACACTGTTTACCTTTTTTTCATCTTTTACGCTCGGAGGCCAGCGAACCTTGACCGCCTTACATCGTGTCCCTCCGAGGACTCCGTGGCAACTTGTATATATAAAGAGAAAAAAAAAAAAAGAAACGCTCGCGGATCACATGGAAGTTAAGCAGAGAGAGGTTAAGTCGTGCTTAGACACAACTAAAAGTTTTGTTTACGTAACTTAGAAATAGCCAGACGACTCGAAATGTTGCACAGAAAGACACAAGACCCTGGCCTCGGCTGTTGCCGAGTCGAGAATAAACACGGAAGGAGGTAGTAGCTGTCTATAGAAGCACAACAGTAAAGGAAACTGTGAGACAAGAGTCACTGGAAAACCCCACCTGATTCCTCTTTAAAGGGAGCGCAGGCGCGAGAGTGAATGCCAAGTGTAGGTATCTCTTCCCGTGGCCGTTTTCCCCTGATCAGCTCGAATCAACGGCCGAGATCAATGGCTGCGACGTCGTTGTCGATGGCAGAAAAAGTCCATGACACCCGCCTCGATCTTGAAGATGTAATTTCACGGGCGCTATATATATATACACTTTGTTCAGCGTCGACGTCAGTATCGAGCGCGCGAAATTCGAAATCACTTCCACCCTTTTTACCTTTTTCTTTTGCGTCAAAAAGCAGTGTCGAGACAAAAGTACAGCATTGCTATACTTTTTTCATGAAAGAGAGCGTCAAGTCGTGCGCATGCGCACATGACGAAATCCCGTACACTGGCTGCACGCGAAATGCGACTTTCAAATTTCGCGCTCTCCTTCGATGCTTGAAAAACAAGCGTCCATGAAATTACACCTTGACTCTTTCCGCGTCCGGGGGGGGACACAGGCGGTGCGCAGCAACGTATCACTCACTTCACTCTGCTAACTGTCAATATCGCGGAACGATGGTCACTTCACACTTGGCCGCGCGCGTGTGTCCGTGTGCATGCGCGCACTGATCTACTTTTGTGAGAAAGGCCGAGCGACGACGGCAACAAGGCTCCTCTTTGTTTTTTTTTTCTTTCTTCCTCTTGCACCTTCCTCGCGACACTCCTCTCCGACCGCGAGCTCCTCCGCGTCGATAAGCACACTGGGTCAGGCGCACGCTGTTACTGGGCCTCCTGCTGCAGGTCCGCCGAGAGACAAAGAGCCGCGGAAACGCAGCACACTCCACGCGTCCCAAACAAAAAGGAAAGCGAGTCGCGGGCGGGGGTGGGAGGAGTGCACTCCGCACTCGTCACGTCACTGATGTGGATGTTCCCCGCTGGATCGCATGGCGCCGTTCCGCTCGTCGCCGTGCACTTTCGAGACCAAAGAGGCGCGACGATTTTATCGCGAGGCTCCCTTGTTGCAGTCGCGGGGCGCGCAGCCTAATTTTTACCTCCGCAGCGGGGACACTAAGACGGACGAGTGGACGACAGCGCCGCGAGAGACGCACACTGATTCGCGGCCCCGCACGAGCGACACGACGCGCTGCTGGATCTCTCGCGGCCAGCTCTCGCCGCCGTCCGCCCCACTCCGCGGCGGTCTTTCGATTTTTTGCCCGCCTTCTGTCCTCGTTCAACGCACGCGCTCAGAGGGGGTTGCACACTGCACGATTTCTCGGGACATGTGTGCGCGAGACAGTCGCCTGAAGTGAGGAGCGAGTCGAGCGAGGCGGACGCGCACGCAGTGTTGATAGCTGCAGGGGGTAGGCCGCTCAGCTGATGACCCAGCGACGATGTAGTGTTGCAGTGTACAGTGCTGCGCGCGGCTGTTCGCTGTGTCCGTCTTCTTTGTCCCCTTTCTTCTTTATTTTTTAAAATTTCGTCTTTTAATTGGTTAGTTTCTTTTTATAGGAATACTTACTTGTAAGTTGTAACGATTGAAGGAGACTCGTCACTCGATCGATGAGTAAGAATTTCAGTTTTCGGCTCTGCGGTTACTCAAGAATTGAGTAACACGAAAAGAATTTAAAATTTCTAGAGCTTGGAATTGAAGAACTCACATGAAAGTTTTTCGATGTAATATCAAACTGAAAATGTGCAGTTGCGCAAGCATCTCATTTTTCTACGTAATTGGAACGATTACGTCGGCATTTTTTTTCACTGAGTTCTTTTTTTATTTTAAATTTAAAAATCATCGATGCTTTACAGAGAGCAAATTCGGAGAGGAATAAATTAAACGGTTACACAATTATTTTTAGGTCACTTACCTTAATAAATTTGCCGTTAGGTTTCTATTATCTGTTGATACTTTTGTCATTTAATTTCCCGGCGAATCCTCAAGTACAGAATTGAAGAATCTGATAAGAAAGCGTTTATTGATTAAATTAAAAGAACATTAAGTCTTCTCTTTTTATAATAATTCTTACTTCAATATATACACTCCGATTTCTGTAGTACTATACCCCATTCGAATCTCCCTCCGTGTCTAGGCTTCATCTACAAAAGGGTGAATCTATGAGACTTACAACAATCTTCATTGGCTACAGTCCTACAGATCTTCTCCACGGTTACCGCAAATCCTTACCGCCGTATTTATTTCCAATCATCCTCACAAATTAATATTTTTATTAAGTAATTCTATTAAATTTTCCAATATTTTTAAAATATTTTACTATTTCTTTTGACACTATTAAACTGCTCCGGAAATTTAGTTATTAACATTTTTTCATAAAATTCGTTTTGCAGCATTGTTCGTCCCACCAATAATGTGAACGTGAAAGTCTACCCCAACCAATACTGACAATCTACTAGACAAAGAAAGGAGACCTATCTTTTGTTAAGGTGGCATTGGATGCGAGTAAAAGAAAGATAGAGACAGTCTGCTCCAAAACACATTGCGCTTGCGGCGGGCTGCGTGAGTGCATACCTCGTCTCTATACTCAATACAGTGCGATATCAAAATCTGCCTAGTAACGTTTTGTTGTGCCCTTAGTAAGTAGGCGCAGGTAAATTAAATAAATAATGACAGAAAGAGATTAAGAATCAGAAGAAGCCAAGATGACGCTGCCCAGCGTCAAGGACTACAATTTGTTGGAGAAAATAGGAGCAGGCAGTTATTCAACTGTTTACAAAGCCTTCAAAAGGGTATGTTTTAAGATATATTTATTTTTGTTGCGATTGTTTTTTTTTTTTTTTGTTTATTAAACGATCTTTGCCGGTGTTTTGTCAATTTGCGTAAATAAACTTGGATAAGAGATAAGCACTATAAGTCTTCTGCCTGTGTTTACGCGAAGTGCCGCGAACCCGTGGAGGTTAGGAAATATTGTCTGCTAAATATATATAACACGTTAAAATCAGGTGTTCGGCCTGCACGTTTATAGTCCGTGTATTGATTCGAACTGTTTTATCCATTACTGCCTGCTTTAATATAAATTAGGATGCAAATGGATCGCAAATGTTGACTTCCTTTTCGCCGCGGTACATAATTAATTTGATTAATTTAATTTCTAAGTACTTTTACATGAGCGCGTGTCCATAGTGATTATCATTAAACACGACTGCTAGAATTTTTATTAATTAAGCATAAAAAGCCACTTTATTATCAGAGCATGAAGTAGATTATAAAAATTAGAAACATTTAGGCCATTAATGATTAGAAGAAAATGTAATTTAATTATTATGAGAAATATGTTATTTCTTCTAATAAATAAATTAATTACTTTTTTTAGTAATTATATATAAAGTTTTATTTAAAACAGCTTTACGATTATAATAAATATTATTGTAATTTATAATTTGAAAATTTGTAAATTTTTTTTGCGCAGAATGGATCGCGCGAAGTGGTGGCAGTAAAGTGCGTAGATAAATCAACTCTATCAAAATCCGCCATCGATAATCTCATTACGGAAATTAATTTACTCAAGATACTCAAGCACGAGCATATTGTGGAGATGCGGGATTTTTTTTGGGATGAGGGGTAATGTATAAATATTTACTTAATTTATTTTTTAAATTGTAACATTAATTAAATAAAACATAAAAGTGATTAATAATTTATATAATTATTGTTATCCTTAGTTTATCATCGTTTAATTTATTTTTGTGATATCGATCTTTCGAATGATTTAAACACTAACAGTATTTTGACATTTTCTATTATCTATACTATCTTTATTTAGACTAATATATGTCATCGTGGGACTACATTAAAAATTAAAAAAGAAAAAAAAAAAAAATAGGTAGTATGAATTTACGATGTAGTCTGAATATCATGAACTAATTATTTCCGCGTAAATTTATTTAAGAATGTTAAATATTTTTAACGAAAATCTTTAATACGAATTCGCAGGCACATTTACATAGCAATGGAATACTGCGATGGAGGCGATCTGTCGAATTTCATAAGGCGAAAAAGCAAACTAGCAGAGCATGTTTGCCGGAAGTTTTTGCAGCAGTTAGCTCTTGCATTGAGGTACTTGCACAATCACAACGTTTGTCACATGGATCTGAAGCCTCAAAATCTTTTACTCGTTAAAAGGCCTGCTCTCTCCCTAAAAGTAGCAGGTGTGTACTTATAGCCATTTAAAAGACCAATCAATTTCAAATATTAATTCAATAATAAAAAAATTAATGACCCTTTATTGTTTTGTAGACTTTGGATTCGCTCAGTACTTAGGCAATTCGGAGACGAAATTTTCAATCCGGGGCTCGCCGTTGTACATGGCCCCTGAAATGCTTTTGCGACACTCGTACGACTGTCGCGTGGACCTCTGGAGCGTCGGTGTTATCATGTACGAGTGTCTGTTCGGCAATGCACCATACTCGAGCAGCAGCTTTTCGGAGCTCGCCGAGAAGATAAAGAGTATGAGACCAATCCAGGTGATTGTCGAACAAATTAGCTTATTTATTAGAGCTGGCTGCCACTTGATGCTGCAGCAGGGCGCAATAGAACATTAAAAAAAAAAATTAAACAAACTGAAAAAAGTTGCTGCGTTTTGTAGAAACAGTAACTCGTTGCTGCTTATAGCGTAAGATATGAGTTTTCGCCCATAGGCAAAAAAGATGGACAGTCGCGCAAGTAGGTGGTTCGGACTGCGCCGATCGCCAAGAAGGTCACTTCTTACAACGTGACCCGAGTGCATCTTGGTCTACCTGAAAATTCACTCTTCGGTTTTTCTTCGTTCCTCTTGAATGAACAGTCTGGAAGGGATTAAAGCTATAAATTACAACTGCGCGCTGTCACGTGAGGGTTGAGTACAGATGTTCAAAACGTGCGCTGGCTTGGGAAAATAAGAAATACAGATGTTTATACGAAACAAATGCATCGCAAAAATGAGAACGTTTTTGAAAGAATAAAATTTTTTATTAAATCAACGTTAAAACTTTTTCTTATTAAAAACTAAAAAATAATGTTAAATTTTTTATATAGTTTTCAATTAAAAATTGTTGTTTATTCATAGACAGTCTTTAAAATGTAGATGACTTGGCAATGAGGTTCATTCTACCTAGAGAGTCCTCCTTAAAAAATTTTGCATAAAACGAGGTTACATAAGTGAAGGACGCGTGTGGTGATGTTCGTGTGATTTTCTGTCCAGCGTAGCTGCCCAAGGGCTCGCATGTGTCGGCGGAATGCAAGGACCTCCTGATGCGCCTACTGAAACACGATCCCGAGGAGCGGATCAGCTTCGACGACTTCTTCGCCCACGACTTCCTCGACCTGGAGCACGCGCCTACCAAAGAGAACTTCGAGAAGGCCGTCGAACTCGTGCACAAGGCCGTTAAGACTGACGCGGAAGCTTGCCACAGGGAGGCGTACCATCTGTACTGCGAAGCCCTGCGATATTTCATCCCCGTCCTCACGAGTAAGTTTCATCATCTCATTTACTGTTTACCTTGTTTTCTCGTCTCCTTACATGTTTGCATTTAAATATTTTCAGCCTGATTGCCTGAAGGTGAAAATATTTGTACGTAGCAAAAATATTTCGTACGGCAATGCTGTTCAAACTATATCGTTGTTTTAACGCGTCCAGTAACACATTCGCATGTATAAGATAATCTTATCTTATCTTATCTCTGGTTCTTCGAATATAGGATAGTATCATCATTAATTAAAATCGCCAGGCAGAGATCAATGAAAAGTTTGAAGGAATTTTCCGCATTACGTGGCGCTTTATAAAAGTACCTTTTTATTTGCAATCTAATTTCGTAATTGTTATTGTTAAGTTTTTTTTTTGAAAATTTCCTGTCAACATTTAAACATGTAACTTAACTAAGGGTTTTCCTTCTTACGTTTTTTTTTTTTTTTTCTATTTTATCATAATTTTAATTTTAACCCGCTCTTTGTTATAGATGAGGCGGATTTGCAGAAGAAAGAGGCTCTACGACTGAGAGTAAACGAGTACATCAGGCGGGCGGAGCAACTAAAGGATATATGTGTAGAGGCCGAGAAGCCCAGAGACGCAACTACCTCCGCAAGACCCCCCAACTCAAACCAAACCCTATCAAAATGCGACCTTCTCGAACGGAGTGCATCGACAAGTTTTCAAGAATTACGTTAGTATTTCATTAAAAATTTTCAATTTCCAATTTATTTTTTATTGTTTATTTAAAAATAATTTGTTGTTCGCTCAAGTCTACACATAGATAAGATAGTATCAGGTCATGTTTAATCATTTATACAGTGCATCAGTTGTTCCTCCCTATATATATCATTTAAAAGGCATCCAATTAAAAAATCAAATTCTCATTGAAATATCAAAATTTAAGAAATTGTTTATCTAATAAAAAAATAGGCTCACTAAGCAAGAGTACATCTGGAATGACAGCAGCGCTCGAAATAGGGGAGGTGGCCGAATTGTACTTGGCAGAGGGTAACTACGAGCTGGCCCTAGAAAAGTTCCAGTCCTGCATGAAAGTTCTCGTGCCACTGCTGGGCAAGGAACCATCTGGTCGTCGCAAAGAGCTGCTCTCCAAGCAGGTAATTTCGATGATTATTGTCAAATCGATGAACGATTCAACGTTCCACCTCCTTTAAGCTTATTTACCTTAATTTGCGCTCCTTTCATGCGTACGGATTGAGCGCGCGTTTTTTAAAAGAAAAAAAATTTTCCTTCTTTTTACAATTAGTATAATTAGAATAATGAGGCGCCTTTTAAACTTTACTCTCTACGTTTAAAGTCAACTTATAATTTTTAATTGCAAACAAATGTGACGTCTATTTTAATTCTCTTTTTCTTCTTATTATTATTTTAGAGAAATTAAATTCATAATTACTGTTGATTAAATGTAATTGACAATTAAAATTTAATTATGTTAATTAAATTCTTTAAAAATCCATATTTTAGTATGTTTTTAAATTAAAATTCTTTTTTCAATGTAAATTATATTTTATTTACATCGTCTTTATTACATGAAAGAATGCACTTTTTCGTTTACTTTAACAGGTACACAAATGGATGAAAGAAGCGGAAAGCGCTAAGGCTCTTTTAATCACTAAGGAAATGGATAAAACTGCACAACGTACCTCAGAGTCTCAAGATCAATGTTCAATACAATAAAATTTTATTCTTACATATAAATTTATTATTTAAGTTAAATAAATATTTTTAAGAACATTCGATATTTCATTTCATAAAATGAATTTTATACCTGCGATACACGACTATTTTCAATTATAATCTACTCCCAGCAAAACGGAATCTAAAATATTTAATTTTTACAGCTATCATTTAAATTATAGATAAGATTCGTGTTTTATTGCCATTTTTTAAAGATCGATTCGAAACATTCGTATTGTTAATTAGAGCGCATATACGTAAGAAAAACTTTATTTTACAATTTTAATTGAGAATTTAATATTTAAATTGGATTAAACAAACATTTTTCTGCTATGACGTCATACCTGTATTGCATAACGCGACATGTTTCGTAATCAAAACTTGAGTGTTTACATTCATTCTATTTTCAGATCCAATGTATATACATTCATATCCTCCTTTCTCGACTCATGAATAAACTTCGATGCAACAATATTTGTTAGTGATTGTTTAGAGTTTCTAAACGAACTTTTTATAATACTATAAAAGTGTTTTCTTATATTAAGCTAACAGAATGCAACGTTTAGGTATTTCATGATTATATATATGAATCCTTGAATTCAGCTTTACATTACAAAATGGCGGCCGTTCATTGGTAGTTTCCACACACTTGGTTCTGTGCGTTACGCAACTTCGTATTTGGCTCTTGTGAATTTCAACTCTGGCGATCCCAATGTTTGCGTAATCATTTTTTTTTTTTAATTACTGTACTCCAGATGCAAGCACAGAGTTTTTTTTTTAAATTTTTTATAACAAACGTTCCAGACCTAATATAATCTCATCAAAGACAGTAATGAATTAAACCTGTAAATCAATGTGCATAAATTTAATTATGAATTCCGCTCATTCAAATAAATAACGTAACGTACTAATAACGTCAGCTTCAATATTTAACGTCTGGGTACGAGAGATTCAGAAATGCATTATAAGCAACGTGTGGGCACATTGTAAAAAGCGCATACAACGTTGCATCGCATAAAATGGCTAGATCCTTTGTTCCGTAGTACCGTGGCGTCCCTCAGCTGTGGCTGGCGGCGCTGGCGTCGGCGAACAACGCTAATGAGCTCTTCGCGAGACGCCCCGACCAATAACGACAGCTGGTCGAAGACGGCGCCGACTTCCGGTGTGGCCGCTCTATAGATAGCCAACCATGGAGTCGACCTAACCTAACGAATGCGGGTACCCACACACACCCTCGGTCGCGTGTGCACAAATACGGGACACACGCACGCACACCGGCGGCCACCTCATCGCTCAAGGCCTCGTGGAAATTTTCCACTCCTGAGGGGGAGAGCGCGAGAGAGCCGCCCCCTCCATCGAGCCTTCATTCTCTCCCCCCACCCGCGCGACGCGGCCCGCTGTTTGCGCACACAGACGTACACGTGACCGTCCGCACAAAGAGAGGCTACCCCCACCACGGGGTGAAATCGTCCACCGTCGGTTGTTCTCGAACCCCCCACCACGGGCGGCGAATGCTCAACCGGATGTGCGGCAACGTCGCAAACCGTTAAAAACACACATATAGCCCCGCGGTCGGCCTGGTGGGGGGAGAGTTCGGAGCGAGCGAGAGGGAGCAGTGCGGGAGTGCGGCCCACGGAGAGAGACGGCGAGCGCGCCGGGGGGCGGGAGAGAGCGCGGACGGGAGAAAAAGACGGATAGACGTGGCAACGTTCCACATTCAAAATCCTAAGGCCTGCGAGAGAGATCCAGTCTGGCTGGCTGCCGCCTGCCCTCGCTCGCTCGGCTGCCCGCTGCACGAAACGCGCGCGCGCGCTCGCGGCGACTATACTCCGCTCTTTTTGCTCCCGCTCGCTCGAGCCTTTTGCAGGCCGCTGTCGCGCCGCCGCGGATCTCTGCTATATTGTACGTACACGCCAGGCGCGCGCACTGTAAACTCGCCGCGAGAACCACGCGCTTGTGGTGAGCTTCAGCTGCGTTCGGTCCTGTACACGGCACACCCTGGGGATGCTATAGAACGCGCCGCGCCAAGAACAAGGAGCGTTCCACGAGTGCGCGCACTTTTTATTTTCCGCCAAAAAAGGGAAGAGCGCGTGAGAACGTGTCGGTGCCTGCAGGCGCCAGTGTTTTGTTTTTTTTTTCTTTTACTTTTCGTTGGACTTGAAAGCGCGCACTCGCCGACCGATTGTGTTTCGTTTTGGAAATCAGCGGAGTAGGAGCACTTGTGTAAAGGTGTGACAAGTACATTGGTGCATATCCGTCGAATTGTTAGTGTGTTTCGCGAGTGTATATAGTTTTCGCGCGGAGTGCAATGGTATAGTTGGCACGAGGGCGCGGAGCCGGCAACTATTCACGCACTCGAGGCAAACGAACTAGCGGTGATCACAGCGGAGGCTCGCACTGCGAATGTTAAATGTCAAGGGGACGCGGCAGAGTCTGCTCCGCTGAGTGCAAGTGCGTTCCGGCCCTGGGAAACTATGTGTATGGACATCCAGCCTAGCGAGAAGATGGAAGACAGTGACGACGAGAAGGTCGACGAAGACGTACAGATAGTCGAAGCGTTTGTTGACAAGGGTAAGCATATTACAGATTTTTACTTCACTGTTGAGTCCTTTTTGAGGTTATGCTTGGAGTTTACGGGAAAATTTTTTTTTCCTCGAGAACAAGCGGGATTTTTTTTGACAACACCTCTTGGATCGATAGCAGTTACCATTGCGCTTAGCTTTCCCGGTATTTCTTTATAGCATGCACATTGCAACGCACTCCTCGCTGTCCCCGTGAGCGCGCGCTTTTCTCGCACACACACATACGCAGTGTATACAGCGTGCGCTCTCCCGTCTGCTTGTGGTAGTGTTTTCGATTAACGTGCTTGTGCATGCAGCAGCCGGCGAAATGTGACGGCTTTTCAACTTCTAACCTACAGTTTGGGTCACTTTATAGTTCGATTTTTCTTCATAATTATTAATTGTTTTTTGTATATATTAATGCAGCCAAACTCAGAGCTTTTGTAAAAACGTCACATTTTAGACACTAGCAATTATTAAGAATTGAAAAAATTATTTATTTATAAATTCAATTTTTGCATGATTTTGCATATACGTAGAGATACATTTTATCTGTAATTTGTAATTTAATAAACAAAGGTGAAATATTTTACTTTATCCAGAATAAAATTGAAACATTAAAACGTAATTTTAAATATCTGAAATAAAATGAAGATCGAAGTAACTAACTGATATATAGGTTAAAACATGATTAAAACATTAAATTGCAATATTCAAATGGCGATTTATTTCTTTGCGCAAAAATATTTAATTATTTAATCAGTTAATGTTTCATTTATGAATAATCTGTTGCATCAACTTTTGCTTTAAAATTTCTTTTTTTTTTAAATTGTATTTTTTTTTTATTCAGTTTTTAAATCGTGATGAGTATAACCAAAGAATATAGACGCTTATAGAAGCACAGGTCTGGGTTACAAAAAGGGGACCGAGTGCTGGCTGACACTTTGTTAAGCATTATATCTGTATATGTGCACAATATAGATATACAAACCCATAGAAAACTAGTGCACCCTCTGTCCCCTGGCTGACAGTATTCGTCCCCTCCGGCCCATTTAAACCTGCGCTTCTATAAGCGTCTATATTCTTTGGTATAACCATGGTAACACAAAATTTTGCACTCTGAACATATCTTACTATACCTGAAGGATCAAGGTTGCTTCGAGGTTAAGTTATTTAGAAAGAGAAAAGTGGACTTACAGGAAATAACTACAATTCTTATTTAGTTCAGATATAATTCTGATATTCTTTATAATAGAATTTTAGACTTAGAAATGGATATTTACTTTACCGGCGATAAAATTACCTATATTTAAGGAAATTAGCCGCATTTATCCAATTCGAGTACATACACTAATTATTATAATTTATGTTGTTTTAAATTGAAATTTTCAAGGGCAAATGTGAGTACGAGGGTATAGTAATATAGTTTCTTACTGAAATAACGATGATACATCACATGTTTACAAGCATACGAGAAGTAAGCATGTGATTCCTGGAATGCATAGATATGTAGACAAATTAAATTTCTTGTCCCTTTTTACATGGTTTAGGGGGCTCGGTATGATTCATGCACATAAGAATCGTGCACATATTAGTTCGTGCACAGTTTATACAGTTTATAGATATATT
>JAWWEN010000009.1:17053741-17084349 GCA_035582955.1 Sycophila texana | reverse complement strand
CAGTTTATACAGTTTATAGATATATTTACAACGTTAAACTGTGCACGATTCTTATGTGCATGAATCATACCGAGCCGTTTAGGGTAGAAAGAAAAAATTTTTTCGGTTTATTATTTTTAGTTATAAGATTTATTTTATAAAATTAAAAAATTTTAATAGCTATAGATGTTTAATTAAAACGATTTTCCGAAAAAAATACCCAAGCTAAAAAATAAATCTTTATTTTAGGATAAATTCGTTTGTAGCTCGGTGTAGATGGCGCGAAGGTATCGGTCAGTGTCATGGCGGCAATACAGAAGTTAGACACAAGATCGATCTACTTAACGAGACATCGCGATATATCGCGATTTTTCATCACGGGACAGTCACATTACTTACTTAATTTCATTAATAAAGGACAGTCATACTAGCAGCCACAAATCGCGAGATATCGCGGTATCTCGTTACCTACGATAGAGCCCCTAGTTCTGATGTCATGATGGCAATAGGCCGGGTATATGAAATACATGTAAACAAATTATGAATGTATTGTGTATATGTATACGACATTTTATTACGAAAATATGTTTACATTGACCGCAAGAAGCGCTGCGCTTCCATATAAATGTCGCCATCGTCTAGGATGATAATCTTTCTCTCTCGATATTCAATTTCTTTTTTCGGTAATCGAAATCGAGTTCGAAATGCGAGATTGAGATTCGAGATAGCAAAAAAGATATTTTGCCTATTATTATAGGTAGATATAGAATATACTAGCTATTGGTGAAGAAAACATCCACTGCACCAACGCGGCGCTGCGGTGACGATAACAAATATGGCCGTCAGGGGAAACGAGTTAACATTAAATTTGTATTCACTGAGTTAATATTTAAATATTAAGAAGATCCAAATTTACTCTTCGCATACACATTTGTGAACTACATGTTTATATTTTACCAAAAACAAGCAATAACAGACAATGTCTATTCAACTTGCGAATGTTTACGTTTCCCTAGATGGCCACATTTTATATTTCAGTTGGTCACCGCTAGTATCGCATGCTATATATAAACTCTCATAATGGCCAATATTTCGATTTAAATACTTTTACCATTACATGTATATGGCAAAGAGCATCGTTTATTGTATAGTCGTCATCCCATATTTATACATATATTGAATCGCATTACACTTAATGTTATTTTTACAATATCACATTTTATTCTTAACAAATTACGATATAAATCGAATTTTTGGACAAAATCGGGAGATTAAGGACAACACTCAGCGCAGACTCAGATAAGAAAGACGAACATATACGGCTCTTGTATTTCTGCGAAAAAACCGCACCGGCCGGGATTTGAACCTGGGTTCACTTGGGCAGCAATGTTCCAATCGGAAAAATCTTAGGGGTAGCCCTATTTGCAATTAAGGTTCTATTAAGGCGTAAATGGGAAATTTGATATATGCGTAACGGGGCATCTTCCATAATTAATTTTTTTTTATAGTGGCAATGTTCTACTCTCCATTAAAAATTAAATTAATTGAATTATTTTAACCTTATTAATTTTTTATAATCATTTTATTGAACTTTTCAATTCAAATTAAATTAAAAATCTTTGTAGGTTTAGTATTTATTAGAATAAATAACTAAATATTTAATAACGCTTAAAATATTTCTCAGTCTATTTTATTTTAATCAAAAGTACTGGATTGTTTCACATCGTGTAACACGGAGCTACAATGCTAACGCATCAGTTCTCCTAACACTCCTACTATCTTCACTGTACACTACCATCATCGTACTAGTTATGTATAATCCTACAGAAATAAGAAATCTTTTATTTTAGAAGCATACAACTTGTAAAAGCGGCACCAGATCGATGTATTGTGCATAGTATGCAAGTATTTACACGGATAAATACTTTTTCCATGCATAATATATGCTTAGTAATTTTTAGTTCATAATATAGTTCTACTGCAAACTATTTCAGTTTTATTTTCATAATATTTTTGTCTGAAAATTCTTTTTTGAAGTGTCATGAAATTTTACTTGTGTTGTACTAACTGCTAAATCATTTAATCACTTCTATTATTTATAATATTAAGTTTGGTTCACTGATGATGTTGAGTAATACATTTTTAATAATGTTGAGAAACTTTTTAGGTAGCAAAACAAAGATTACTGAAAAATTTTCAAATTAGGTCAACATGAATTAAAAAATCTAATACATTTGCATTATAAAAATTGTATTTAGTAAAAAGTAATATCTTATAAGATATATTACTTTTCATACATTCAGCTTGCCAATGCAGTAGAACCTTAAACGACGCCATTTTGTCGCCTTATTCATTGACTAGCACAACATGGCTGCCGCAAATGATAAATACAAGTTGATTGCATTTTATTTTAATTTCACATTATATGTTTATTCAAAGTAGAGTATTGCAATTGACATTCAGTCAATTTATAAAGTCATCTTGTAATTTTTCATAATTTTTGATAAATCTTTTATTAAGTTTTAATCAACCCTTAATATGATTATCATAACTCCAATATTTATAATTCATTTAAAATTCATTTCTGGTGTCTAAACTACTTCTATAACAAAAAATGGTATCGTAAAAGGTGAAAACTTTAAAAGTAACGTTTGATAAAGTAAAAGAATAAACATAAGAACTAATCTGAAAATGCTGCCTATTTTGATACCAACATAAAATTAATAAACGTTAGTTTAGTGCATGGATCATCCATTACGCTCCCGGTAAGTATAAAAGCAATGCTCTGGGCGTCATCAGGCAACGGGGACTGACTGAGTTCTGCGCAGCTTCAGTTATCCCCACTACTAGCGACTGCTTTTCAACCCTATATATCGCAACAAACCCCCACCACAGGGAAAATCCTTCATTTTGTGAGTGAAGTGGTGGGGGGATGAGTAGAGCAAAAAAGCAAGGTATATCTATATAGACGATGAAACATTTGCCAATCTTGGCACTTTGCCTGAAAGAGCATATCGACCGTGCGACGTTGTCACATCGCAGGGCCGTGCGCAGGGATCTCACTATATAGCTCTGTTTCTCTTTCTATCACACTCTTACTCATTCTCTCTTCCCCTCTCTTATACACTGCCTTCGTCTTACTAAAACCTAGACACTCTTTGAACTGTATGTACATGTTTCTACAGGCGGATCCATGCTACACGATGCGGAGAAGATCACGGTTAATCGATAAAATTACTTTTGCATCATTGGATCACATGAAATAAAGATTAAATTAAATTCAAAATTATTTATAATGAAAATTTTTAAAACGAAATAAATTTTTAAACTAAAAATAAATCTGTTGTCTAAAAAATTTATTGTAAAAAGAATTATTTTTTGAACTGTGTTTTTTAATTAATTATTTATTTGTATTTACTGAATTTAGATTACCTTTGCAGTAAGTGCATGAGGAGAACGATATCTGAGATAGATCTTTTTTTAACCGCGATAAAATTGAAATTATTTTCGCTATCTTTTAGAGGCAGTTTCGAAGCACAGAAAAAACCAACAAAGAATAAATGGTTCGTAATGAATGAATGTAAACAAACTGACAAATCGATTTTCCTTGTGATGCAGCCGTTTTATGCGTGTGTGAGACGGAGGCAGCGGGAGGGAAGGAAGGGGGTGAGAAAAGAGAAAAAGCTTGTAGAACTTAAGTAAAATCGGGGAAAGCACTATGAAAAATGCATAAACTTCATTATCGAGGCATTTCATTAATGATTTGGCACAAATGTAAATGGCAGTTATTGAACTTTCAGTATCAACTATAAAATGTTTCATTTTTTTCTAGTACGTTTATTTTTTGGTAAACATTTGTTAAGATTACAGAAACGTTCGATATCAGAAAAGTAAAGCAAACATTACTTAGCATACATTATTACCTTTTAACTTTCTATTGAATTTTTCCGAAATGTGTTCAACTTTTTACTTAGTCATAGCAACATTCTCTATTTACTTAGCAATTCAGTAAAAAACTTTAAAACAATTATATTGATTTTCTTTAACATTAATTTTAATATTTTAAATACAAAGCATCAAACTGGTATGTTCAATTATGTAAATTAGAATATAAATCTTTTTACATTAGCTTAAAGTTGTCCTTGGTATATTTTATCTCGTAACTATATTCTTACGTAATGAGTTAATCAATTCTGTAAGTTATTGTTCGAAGTAATTTTTATAGTCGCAAGCCATAAAAAAAACATCAGAATACAGAAAAAAATACGAATTACTTGAAAGTTCAAATATGATCGATTATGCAGTTTGTGCAAATAATTCTATCTTCATTTTGCTCATGTTGAGTTCACTACTCGCGGGTGGGGGAACAGTACTTCCTCCCCACTCTAATGGGAGGAAAGGGGATACCACAGTCCCCACCACTCGTCCTCTTTCTTCGATTCTGATTGGTGGCACGTAATTGCTCTTGGATTTCATCATGCGGACGTGTACGAACTCGTGCGCAGGCGCACTCGCTCTTGGTTACGTAAAAAATGTACACCTATTCTTAGAAGCAAGATGAAAGTAGGATACACATGCATTTAAGATTCCTCTCAATCTTCTGTCATGCAAAGCTAAAAAAGAAACAATCCCGAATATTTCGCGCATGGGTAATTCTTCAGTTCTTCCTCTTGCAGAAACTGGAAACGTGCGCGGTTGCACTTGGCTAAAAAAGAAAGAAAAAAAAAAGAACACAGAATTAACCCAACCCAACATTCAAGAGGTAAAACGATGTTGTCCCCGAGGCTTTCCTCGTGAGGTCATCGAAAAATCCCGGAATAATCCGCAACTATGGGTCAAAGGCTCCTTTACCTTCGTACATATAGGCACACCAGCGCGGCGAACGCTGTGTATCGAACAGATCCGCAACGTGTGCACACACCAGACGGGAACGGGTGGCATGTGCGAATTTTTCACCGTCGGCGATATATAGACGCTGCCTCTCGGAGCAAAAGATAACGCTCGAGGTTGCAGGCGCGCGTGGGTGCGCTCCTCCGTCGGTTCCAGGGGGAGAGTGACCGCAAAAATCGGCACTCTCCTACACATCGTCGCTGTAATTAAAAAAAAAAAATAAAAAAGCAAACAAAAAAAAAACTAGCAAGCAAAGTAAAAAGTATGGAAGCCACTAGTGGGATTTCGAGCAAGCAGGAGAGAGAGAGAAAGAGAGAGCTAGTATGAAAAAACGCCAGTCCGTATTAAAAAAAAGAAGGAGAGAGGAAACGTGTAAAAAAAGGCCGTGAGCCGCGTACAAGTCGCGAGAGAGAGAGCGAGGGAGAGACCGCGAGAGAGCATGAGGGAGAGTGCCGACGTCGCTCAGTAGGGAGAGAGAAGAGAGGACGGTGCTCACTGGTGGGGGGAGAGAGGGAGAAAGAGAGAGATGTAACTAGCGCGGGCAGGAGAGCGTATAGAGTGTACACAGACTACACATACACGCGCGTCGCGCCAGTCCCCGCGCGCGGTCTCGCTGAATACCCGTCGTCGCGCTCGTCCCCGTCGTACCCGATCCCCACGGGCAGGACGCCCTCGCGCAGGACTGCCCGCCGCCCTCCGCACAGTGCCCCGGGACTGCGAGGACGCCCGACTCTCCCCGTGGAAGACGTAGCTGGTGCGGGCGCGCGAGAGCTGCGGCGGCGGCGGTGGTCAGTGGCGCTGGCCACGCTTCTCGACGAAGAGGCGCTACGTCGGCGGCGTCGGCCTCTTTTCCGTCGAGATTCTCCGCGCGGCGTCCGAGTTCGCACCAGCCCCTCGGGGGTAGAGAGACGCGGCCTGCGGCTCCGCTCGGGCTGCGACGCGGCGCCTCCACCGGACTGTGTATAACCTCAAAGAGCGGCGGTGTGCGCGCGTTGGGCGCGGAGAAGGTGTGGTTTTGAGGCCGGATCTCCGCGAGGGGATGCCGTGCGCTCCATATGGCCGCGAGGATAACCTGCGAGCCGGCCGAGCGGCTACTGGGGTGTAATGCTGCGCAGCTGAGGCCCGCGGACGTCTGCCGACGTCGCCGATACTTTGCATTGACACACTGCGGAGCGCAGCGGGCATAGTCTCTCGATTTTCTCTCGCGGAAGCTCTCGGCGAGGTCGCCGCTGATGGTACCTGGTGCATTGTGTTTTTAAGGGAGCAAAGAGGCCCCCGACGCGCGGAGTGTTGACCTAAAATATTATATAGTTCGTGTAGGTTTGTGGTGTTTAGATAGAACACAGGAGAGAGAGAGAGAGAAAGAGAGAAAGAGAGAGAGAGAGAGGGGGAGGCAGAGAAGAGAAGGAAAGCGAGAGAGAAAGAGAGAGAGAGAGAACGAAGTTTAGGAAAAAGCAGACCGCCGTCGACGCATCCCCGCTTTCCCGATGTACGTTACGGATGACGGTACGTTTCACCGGCGACGTTTCACGCCTGCCTTTTTCTTCTATCCTCCCACCGACGTGCAACTCGTTTCTTTACTTTTAGAAAATGTGTAGCCCTAGTCTTGGTGAAAATTGCATACCTCGCTCGTGTTATTTTTTCATCCGTCGAAAGTTTTGCTATACTGGTTTTCTTGTTGGTGTTTAAGGCCTCCTGGGGTCGTGGCTGGTGTATTATTTGAATGAAAATTATTTTCTTTTGCTATGCATTGGCAATGTAAATTTTGCCGTAGATGTAGACTCCACGTTTACAGTTAGTCTTTGCTCTGGTAATGTTGGTTCAGACGGTATTTTGTAATTGGTGAAATTTATTGAAGAGGTACTCTAATTAATTCTTTTCCATCAAATATTGATGATTAATAAAATAAACTTGTTTACATTTGCAGTGAGCTCATTGCATTAATATTGCATATTGCTTTTAAACGAAGTGAATGTGCTGCTTTGCACTAAACTTTAATGAAAGGAGAATATTTCATTTTTTGTTAATAACAAGTAGATTTAAGTTTACTTCCTGCTAACTAAATGCAGTATTTAAATTTTATTTTAATTCTTGTATTAAGTTTTTCTTTAAGTTTTTATATTTTAATTATGTTTTAACATTCTTATAACTATTTATTATAAATCATAACGAGCGAAATCAGAAATACAACTGATACTATAGCTGATATTTTGTTTTTTAACAATGAATTGGAAATTATTTTAATATTAGCCCAGATAGTAATCACAAATCTTACAAATCTTAATATAGAGAAATATTAGTTAATATAATATTTGAAAGAGAAATTTATTTTATGTTTCAGCAGCAGTGAATCAAGTAACAGTAAAAGAAGAACGTCCAGATGAAGCGGAAATCAGGGAATTGGCTGCCAAAATGGTGGAAGCACACAAGGCGAAAATGGGCACTGCAGCTGCTCAAGCAGCAGCAGCTGCTGCAGTCATGCCACCAAGACCACCTGGATGTAATAATCAGCCTAATTTGTCAAATTTACTTGGTTACATTAGTAGCTCTAGAAGACCAACACCTGACCCCACTGCAGCAAAACCTCCTGCACCAGAAGGAAAAGCACCTTTGGATGACGAAAGCCAAAGAGGTAGATTTGGATGGACATCATTTGGAGACAATCATCACATACCATACATATTCAGAGCCAGTGAAAAGTACTGTGCAGTTAAAATTTTAGAGAACAAGCTGCTTAACAAATACCTCAGTTACCTTCATTCAGATATTTACAGCTGCACTTGTATACGAAGTTATTATATTACTGAGGCTGAAAGTAAACTCCTAAATGAAATCAACATGAAGCATTGTGAAAATCAATTTGGCCGTGATTCATTTACAACTAAAGACTTAGTAGTTCGTTTAGTTGATGCTAAAGAATTTTATACTTTCCTTGATGTGTGTTATACAAAATTAACTGCTGGCTCCAGTCAAAATATAATAGCTGGTCATACCAAGCCGGACAAATGTGGATTTATACGTATTAACAAGGAATCTGTGGTACCATACACCATCAAAGCTGGTCTCAAATATGTTCCCCTCTTTTACTTTGAGGGTGAAACAGAAAATTTAAAGCTTAAAGCAGAGAAGCTGGAAGGCTGGGACCTGTCGTACTTAAAATTCTGTTGCAAAGTACAGGGTATTCGCAATGAATTATTTGCTAGTGAAACATGTTCAGTGATAAGTTTGAACGATATTAAAAGTTATTTCCCACCGGGCACTGGCTTCGAGGACTATTGGCCCAATAAAGTGATGGATTCTCAATTACTTGTGAATTGCAAAGGTAGTGGTAGTGGTGGTGGTTGGACAAGACAGCCACCAACTCCACCTGCTACCAAACAAGTAGTCCAAAACAATGTTTCGAAAAATTCCATCAATGCAAGAGGTGCATCATTACAAAATATGCTGCCACGGCCTTCTATACCTGGAACAACCCTGCAGAGAGTCAATCAGAGACCTGTCGTGACAACTCATCCTGTACACACATCAGCTACTCCTATGTCATCGGTGAGGACCAATCAGGTGTCTCAGCCGATGATGAATGCTGTTCAGGCTGCCACAGTCAATGGATGGTCTGGGCTTGTTGGTGGACAACCTACTTTTCCGTCACCACTTGTATCTCAGGCCAATTCCATCATAAGAATGACTGCTGCCAGTTTGAACATGCATAATGTAAGTTATACATAACATTAAAAAGTGTATACACCTGATAAAGGAAATTTTATATAAACAATTCTTTTAAATTTAACTTTGTAGTTAAATTTAAACAGTGACATAATTTATGAATTTTCTTTTATTCCGTGTATAACTTAAGTATTGCAGCCAGTGGTAAATAAAATAAAATAATTAAATTTCAAACTTAATACATAATATTTTCACGTTACTGTTAAGTTTACCACACAAAATATTTATTAACTTTTTTTTACATTTTTATTTTGTAGTTTCTGCTAATGAATGAATACAGTCTAAGACTTTTTTGAAAACAAAAATAGTAAATTAAATTAAACAGTTATACTTCAATTTGTGGGAATGTATTTTTTATTATGAATGTTATTTTGTCTTTTATTGAGCCATTTTAATAATTGTAGAAAGTGCATTTGCAATATTTTTTTAAAGTGATAAATATATAAAAATAAAATGAAATTATTGTTTTCTGTAGATTCTACAATTATTAATGTCAGGTTGTTATATGTATGTGTACAAAACTATTGGTGAACAGATTTATTAAAAGTAATGATTGTATTTTTGCAGCAATTGGCTTCAACAAATAAAAATTACACACAGCAGCAACCGTCTAGAAGTAGGGGGACCACTGGAACTTCGCAACAGTACCCAGTATACCCCAACACATCTATGCAAACAGCTGTACCACCTCCTCTTATTAGAGCCACAGCGCATTCCAGTCAACCCAATCTAGGGTAAATAAAACTTGATTTGATTTTTATTAAATATTTCAATAATAACAATAGAATTATTAATTAGAATTATATACTTAAAACCTTTTGCATTAATTACAATAATCCATAGCTTACTTATTACGTAGTAAACTAAACATATACAATAGGAAATAGACTATCGGTTTATTGATAAGGCACAAATATTTTGTCTATTACCTATCATTTTGATATCCATTTTCACTGCACAAATAGCCTTACATAGTATTCATCATAATATATATAAACATATATATTTCCTTTTTCTTTTTTGTACCTTGTACATACAATATTGTATTTTTTTTTAATATAGTTATCCAACCTATGGGAAGGATGACTGGTGAGTCCTCACACGGTGTATAATAAACATGCATATAAAACAGCAAAAAAGCAGAGCATGCATTAATTATTTTGTAGCTTAATCATTTAAAAAAAATTTTGTTATACTATTTTTTTTAGGGAATGTAGATTATTAGTTTTTAATTTTTAATTCAATCATTACAACTATTAAGGTTAGAAATATTTATTCCTATGAAAAAGAAGTTTCATCAGAAGTTTCATATATATAGGTATCAGTGTTCATCAAGTTGCATGATATTAAAATTTCAATTTCTATATTAGTTATAGGATCTATTTTGTTGGAGATTCATCCACAATCTTTAACATAATGTTTAATGTTAAATTTATTCTAAATTGAAGGAATTTTTTTTTTTTAACTATCCTATTTTGTTGATTTATGCTTGAATGTATTTATGAATTAAATATTATATTAATAACTTATTCTATTTATTTAGGAGAAATAAATTTAAGAATTAATCAGTCTAGGAACATTATAATATTATTTTAAAATCTGTTATTTTCTGTTTCCAGGGTATCTACAACATATACATCTCCGAGTCTAGGTGTACCTAATCCTGTATCACCAAGTTCTTATCCGCAGATGCTTGGTTTAAGTGCAGAACAAGTTCAAGCGTTGATGCCGCCACCGACGTCAGCATCATCTATGATGTCCCATTCCCAAAGACATACACCTCCTGTTTTAAATACAAGTCATGCCAGTCACACAACACACACGAGTCACAATGCGACTCCTCCCACAAGTCATACGAGTCACACAAAATATCCACCACCCCTTATACCAGTGAATGGCAGCAGTAACAGCAACAATAATAGGTGAGGCTAAAAATGTGGTTGGATCTTAGAAACAGTGGCTGTGTGAAGTGGATGATTAGAGATTAGAATTTGTATTATTGAATAGAATCAGAGATAAAAAATTCCTTTTAATTTGTATTTTTTTTTTTTGCATCACTATTGTTTATGCAGTTCAAAATGTATCATACAACAAGAAGAATGTATGTTGTAATTTTATATTGTTTTTTTTAATTTTGACGAATTCATTTGTATGTAATAAATGTGTTAATAAAGAATAACATACATTAGATTAGATTTTATTTTTTCACTGAAATGAATGAATAAAAAAAGCCATCTTACTAAAAAAAAAAAAACGTTTTGGACGTTTTAAAATCATTTTATAAATTGTTGATCTATTTTTAGGGATTCAAGAGGTAGAAAACCTCTAATACCTATTGCAGAAACACATCCCTCTCTTAGTTGCCAAGTTCAGCCTTATCAAGTACAAAAGGCTTTAGTTGGTGACAAACTGGTACCCTGTATCAATTTCAAACCGTATATTTATACGGAACTGTTGATGACATTGCCTGATTTCGTGGCTCAGTATTTTCCTGGCAGCGATGTCGAAGGTTGCAGGCAAATCTTGACTGACGTACTCATGGTAGAACTTTACCAAGGCAACAGGTGATTATTATTCAGTAATAAATATTTCATCAATTTTTAGTAAAGGCATTTAGACATTGGGTTATTGATCCATTTCTATAATTCAGAAGTGCCTTTATTGAAAATATATAATTTTTTTTTTTATAAACAGACTACTGAATTTTCAATGATGCATAAGAAGTACTTTTTTATCGATGTTTTGAATATTCTTTCTCAGGGCAAATGTATAATTTTCAGATGTACTAGGTTTGCTCTGAAAATATAAATTAAAACTTTAACTAAACGTTGAAACCCAAAAATTTTAAAGTGCAATCAGGCTTAAATCCTGCAATTGATGTTTATTAACAAATATATTAATAATCAATCTCGTAAATTTAATAAAGGGTAAATTCAAAGGAAGTTTAATAAAGTTGTACTTTTCTTTTTACAGTCTACAAATGGAAATGTTAATGAAAAACGGCAAGTGCTCATCGTTAAATGAGGAATT
This sequence comes from Sycophila texana, assembly GCA_035582955.1. Classification (NCBI taxonomy): domain Eukaryota; kingdom Metazoa; phylum Arthropoda; class Insecta; order Hymenoptera; family Eurytomidae; genus Sycophila; species Sycophila texana. Next base: position 17,072,727 of record JAWWEN010000009.1, on the reverse strand, counting down.
GCCGTTGATTCAGGTGCGCAGCATCATGAAGTACATGCCCCAATTGAAATACATGCTGAATAACCGGAGTATGGGGATGCCAGCAACGCCGCAGCCGGCCCACTCGTCCGAGGAGCACTCAGCGAAGAAGCGCCAGCGCACCAGCTAGGATTGGCTACAGCCTTACTGGCCGACCTACGATTATTATCCATCCGCCTTCTAAAGGACGCGAGGCTACATCGTGAGGGGAGAGAGAAAGGAGAAGCAACGATTTGAAAAGGAAAACGAAAGGACCCGATTTGGTTTCTTCTTCTCCGATTGCCTGTTGTTGGGGCCTCCGTGTCGATGGCGTGATACGGTATCGTCCGAAATCAAGAGAAAAAAGTGCTGGTGCAACGAACTTAACCGTTTTATATATTTCTTTTTGCTTGTCGATAACGTTCTGTGCGATAACGCTCGCCGTGGGGGTGGACTCTCGCAGCAAGGGATGCGATACGTGTTAGTGCGGTACGCGAGTTACAGGAAGACGGCAAGCTTAAAAGGAATTGTGAAGTTTTTTTTTCTTCTCTTATAAGAAACATCCAGTATGACGAGAATGTAAATAAAGATTAAGCCGAAAGAAAAATTAATCGAGAGGTTAAGCAAAAGGCCTTCTAAATCGTCTCAGTTCAGTTCAGATTTTTATTGTTCTTACGACAAGTAATAAGAGTACAGAGGAAAATGACGTGGTGCCTTAGTTTTCGTCAAGTATAAATTTGGTTTCATTTGAATTTAATTTCTTTCTAAATTTAGACGCTTTAAAATTGATTTCAAGTTTAATCTTGTATTTGTAACTAATTCAGCACTGGGCTCTTTTACTTTATTCTAATTCAAATATATTTTGTTTGTTTCAAAAAGAAAATTAAAATGATTGAGATTTGGATTTAGTTTTTCACATAAATATGTATATAATAATTTCACTGAGTCATTGAATTGAACTAATTCTGATTTAAAATGTCAAAAGCCAAAGCCTCACTAAGTTCCTAGTTATTACGTATATAATCTGATTAAAATGCTGCAGGCATGTACGCTGCTGTCTATTGAGATACACTAGGCATTACTTATGTGCGTAAAAGAACGATACGGTTTCTTCAAAAACAATAAGTATTTTTAAGCATGAAAAGATAACGTCGACATACATTATCCAGAAATTTAATTGTACTGAATTGGATTAATTCATCAGAAATTTTATATGAAAATTCAATTCTCACATACATTAAAATTTATTGACTACAAATAATCGTTTTTTAAGTACATTAAAGTTATTATAAATGATTTATTACATTTAAATACATTAAAGTTACTTGAAACACTTTCTTATTTATTTGTTAACTTATTAGCGAATCATTATATTTTGGATCAGTCTGATAAATCAAGCAGCTTTAGACTAATAAATGGCTAATAAATATTTTTTTTTTTAATTGTTTGGTAATATAATGGTAATTTAGTCTTCCGTAGTAACCAAACAGTATTTAATGTACTCTGAGGTACTAAAGTGTGACTCACTCATTGATTTACCATAAACAATGCTCAGTTTGTAGAAACCGTTATCAAAAAGTTTTCCAAGCTGTACGACCCTAGGTAAATACCTGAGAAAAGATTTTGCCTGGAAAGAAGAGGCTATATCTAAGAATGACTTTTCATTGGACAAAAATGGATTTTGACAACTGAATACAAATATCTAAATAAAGAAATAATACAACAAATTCAGAAAATAATCCAATTACCGTCAACTGACAGTTTCTGAAGTTCGCTAAAGAAATTGTATAAAGATCTAAATATGTAAATTTCGAGAAGAAAAAAGTAAGTGTATATAAACAAACTAGATTATGGTATTAAATTCTCGCTCGCTACGCGTGCCTGAATTTCTGTATCTGTCGGTAATAAAGAAGAAAAAAAAGAAAATAAAGGAAACTTGCTTAGTAAAAAAAAAAAAAAAAAAAAAAAAAATACAAATATCCTGTTACGGTGAAAATGGTATATTTTATTATTTATAAATTGTATTTAGTCAAAACGTGACTACTTGAAAAGATTCTATTTGCCATTAAACAGACTACAACAAAAAACGGACTGGCTTCGTTGGACGATTTTCCGTGTCGTTAATCTCGCATTGTCTTTTTTATATGTTATTATATAATTTCATGGTTCAAGTTTGCTTTATATTAATCGATACAAAAAACTTCCGTGGGCAGAGTAATGAAGGAAATTTTTTTATATTTCAAGTTTTTCCATTGACAAGGATGTATTTTAAATACAAATTTTACAATTACATAAAGATTTGAATTAAAAAAAAAAAAAGGTGACGACCCGAATAAAAGTACTTTTCGTATACGATTTCCATCTGAAACTATAATATAGTTATTTAAAATCGAATTGATTTCAAATAGAACTTTATCTTTAAATAATCAAGTAAGAGATTTAAAGAAAATGAATTCGGTGGTTGTACTATTGCTGAACGAGTATAACAATTATAATTTAATCTATTGTTTGAATAATTTCGATTATGTGAATTAAACAATTGATCAATGAGAAGGGAAATAAAAGAAAAAAATTAAGACTGTTGATAGGTATGAATTATGTAAATTTAAATAACATGTAGGGATTCATTGAGTTTCTACATTTTTTTACTAAACGATCGATTGTAATGTAACTATCTTTCTGTCATTTTGATGCAATCTCATAATGACGTTTCAGTTATCGGCTCTATTTTAGCGTAAAACTGTCGTAGTTGCAAATAAAGATGATAAAGTGAAGTGAGTAATGAAAAAGGAAAAAATGAGCAGATGCGATAATAAACGTAGAAAACCAGTAAAGGTATTTTGTATATCACTGAATCTCGAGAAAAAAAATGAGCTGCGAGGCCCTGAAGTCCAAAATTTAGAGTTTAATTGTAATTATTATAAGTAAACCGTTAGTTTAGAGCATTTATTTGTTAAACAGAAACTTGTTAAAATAATACGTGTATTATAATTTATCACTTCGTCGTCTGTAAATATAATTCATAAGTAAACTAGAAATAATAGATATTTCAAATAAAATCGTGATAAATGACATTCATTTTTTACTATATCTTCATTGCAGATAGTAATCACTCCCGTAGTACTAAGATCGTCTTATGATTATCGAAAAAAAAAGTATTTTCCAATTAGAAAGAAATATTATTTTTGAAATCTTGGCTTATTACCAGGGTATTACGTATATCGACGAGAAGCTTTTTAAAGTAATTTAAAAGTTTACATTAAAAAAAAAGACTCACGATATAATTCTATCGTAAATTTTATAAAATTATTTATTATAAATCATTTATGTTCGCATTTTTGTATGACATTATTTTATTGAATTAATAATAAAAGTGAACTATAAAAAAAAGGCTTGAATATCTTTAAAGTTATTTCAATATTTATTTCAATTTTTTAGTATGCTATCCAACTGGAATGGGCGCAAAAAAACAGAAAAGCTCCTTTTTTGTTTGTAATTTGCAATTAGAAGTTTTGCGTACGATACTGTATCTCCGTATCTAAAAAAAAAAACGATAGCTTTTACTAATCCGTAATAAATAAATAAAAGAAAGTATAAACAGAAAAAAGCAATAATATTAAATTAAATTATTTTTAAGCTTCTGAAATGAAAGCTTTTATGTTCTTCCTTCTTCATTTTTATTAATATGAATTATTCTACGTCATTTAGTTTCCAGAGAATTAAAGTTTAAAAAAAAATTTTTCTAAATACCGAAATAAGTTTGATTAAACGAAATCTTTGCGCATAACGTGTTCGAACAAATTTTGCCATGCGCATATCGTCCTTCGCCTTTCCTCGTAAGTTCGCATCGTTAGAAGAACTACTTTATTGATAATGAAACTACATCCCGTAAGTAATAAGATTATTCAATTTCAATAGATTAGGTTGCTAATGGATGAATTTATCGGACTGCCTGAGGTGTGCCGCCCAAGGGTTCGGACATTATATAATTACAAGTTATACTGGGGATTCCCCGTAACGGTACCTTATACAGATATTATAGATATTATCCGGGGATTTACTTATTACCCTTTAAAATAGTCATTGCGAGGGTAAGAATCTACTCGAAGGGATCTGATTTGATCACCTTTATACCTGATCTTAATCAGGTTTGAGTCAGGAAGTTTCAAAAATATAATTTTGTATATAAGTTTAAGTGTATAAGTAATAATATTCCTACCACAAAGAAGAAAACATTCAAAAGTCAACGTTTTTAGATGATTAAGTGTAGTTTTGGCGTTAATAGAATTACCGCAATTCTGAGTTTCTCAATATTTTTTCTCTGTTTACAAAATGTATTATTCGCATATTTCTGCGCTCGATTGCACAATTACTGATTTCTGCGCGTTTAGTAGCCATTGTCCGCGTAAAGCAGAAATCACTCGATCGTATTACTTGTTTCATATTTCATAAAACGCATTACGCAGGGCACGTAAAGATCGAGGCTTTTAAATACTCGCAGATTGCCAGTAGGTGATATATAGTGCGACTGAAGAATTTATTGAGAACGATGAAAAACAATATTATCATTAATTACTCCACGATACATACAATTACACACATTCACCTTACTTTTTTTTTATTGCATTATTTATTGACAAGCATCGCTCAAGTATTTTAAAAACAAATGTTGATCGCTCTAAGCTCATAATTAACTTGCCTATTCCAGCAAATTATAAAACAAGAAGATATATAAAGAACACGCTAAATAAAATTTTGCAATAACACATATACAAGCTACTCAACAACTGATGAATGTACGACAAAATGTACAACTGTACAAGTCCGTAAAAGTATGTAAATGTTATACTACTATAATCCGAGGGAAGGAGGAAATTCCTACACCGAGAAAAATCGTATATTTAAATCATACTAGCTTGTATAAGTAAAGTGGAGTTTAGTAACGGAATCTAAATTTTTTGATGAAATATACTATAATAAAGCATAATATATAGTAGACAAGTATTGTAAAGTCAACTATTTCATTTGGTTCATAAAATACAGTAAAATATACTATACACTATATAATATTATCTTAAATATACTATATAATATTATCTTAAACAATATTTTAACTAGTGACCGAAGTTATAGTTGAAAATTTAGTAAAAGATAGCATTTTTAAAGTATAATTGATAATTGATTCTATAGATTTAATTTAGTAAAATCAACTATATTACTTAGTTGGTCCTCTATAGCACTGTAAATTTAGCAACGGTTAGATGTTTTTTTAGTAACTGCTACTAAACATTTCTCTCGGTGTAATGTAAATAAAATAAGGATCCCGTATCAAGAATTACACAGTTCCCGAGGCAAGACTGCGCGTTCGAATTGTCCACAGCGAGCGCCATCTCGGCACCTCCCGCCAAAGTAAGTACCCAACGCAGGATTCGCTTTTTGCAGTCTGGTGTGCAAGTGCAAGGGTCCGTCGTCTGGTGACTCGCAGACGTCGCTCCGCTCGTAATATACATATATGTGCAGGTATTCATTTCGCGGCTGGCGGCCGAGCAGGTTTGACCGCACACGAGGGGAACTCGGTAAACGGGTCGCACACACTCATAGGTATACATACATACCTATACCTACACGCACGGGCTCGCGAGGAGCTCCGTCACTCGGGAAGTGTCGCCCGTCGAGCCAGGCAGATAGTCCGTTTCGCGCAGACTGGCCCGAGCGAGCGAGTACGAGACAGATATAGAGAGCGCATCGGCGCGTCGCTCTCGCTCTCACTCGGCACGGAGCCGATCCGCGCACGGCGAGAGGGAGCCGGACTACTGCTCTCCGTCTCTCCCCACAGTCTCCCGCGACAGTGAGCGGCGGCACAGTGGCGAGTGTGTGCGTGGGTTCACGAGCAGTGCGTCGCCATTTTCCTCGTGTGTGCTCGAGCGCACACGGACGACCGTCGTCGGAGCAGCCGCTTGCGGACCTCGAGGTCTGACGCCTGTTAAAGGCTCCTCGTGGAAGCTGCTCGCCGCCCCCCAGGCAAGGAGAGCCCTCGCTCGCAGTGCACGACCGCGTCAGCAGCAGCAGGGGTACATACTCATCGTCGTCGGCAGTGTAGTAGTAGCAGCGGCAGCGGCGGCACCGAGGGATCCCGACGTCGGGCCCCCTGCCTCCTCCTCCTCTCCCCCCGTCGGCCGTCGGCGCCTCGCGGGCCGCGAGTGCGCGATATAAGCTGCGCGCGATGCCGCGGCTCGCGCGCCGCGACTAGGCAGCAGCCAGCAGCAAGCCCAGCGGCGGCTCCTCGACCCGCCAGCAGCAGCAGCAGCAGCAGCGGCAGTCGTGCGACTTTCTTCTTTTTCCCCGCGACTGCAGGCCCAGGGCTCCGTGTGTGTGTGTGTATAGTAGCATACCGCGGCGGAGGCCGGCGGTGCCCTGTGTTGTGAGTGTGCGCGTGTGTGCTCGTGGTGCGGGCGGCCCAGCCCCGAGAGCGTACCATCAGGCGTGCTAACCGAGTGTCGAGACGCAGAGGCGCCCGCGGCAAATGGCTTGCCTCAACACCCTCAAGCAGGAGATCAGGACCCTCGAGTCCGTATTTCCCAAGAGCCATGAGCGCTTTCAGATAATGTCGGCGAGCGTCGACGAGCTCAGCTGCAGATTCGTCGGCAAGAACGGCAAGAAGTACGAGATACACGCCAATATCACAGTGAGTATATATACTTTAGTTCTCTCCCATTTGCTTTGTACGGATACGCACGTTTGCGGATTTCGCGAGGAGGTGCGCGGGAGGGGGAGGAGGGACCTGGACGAGGACTCGGGTCTCGAGTCTGTGTAGCGAGAGAGCCAAGGGGAGAGGAAGGACGTGCTCGGTGTGTGCCTCTCCGGGCCTTTGTTCGGCCAAATCGGTGAAAGAGGGCCGCCGACATTTCCCGTCGATTATTTCCCGTCCTCCTCTCTCTCTCTCCGTCTCTCTCTCTCTCTCTCTCTCTCTCTCTCTCTCTCTCTCCCTCCCTCCCTCCCTCCCGCTCGTTTCATGTTTCGTAGTGGCAGCAGCAGCAGCAACAGCAGCAGCGCCTAGAGCTCGCCTGCTCGTTTGTATCAATATATTTTCTCTCGCGTCAACGTAATGTTCGTCGCTCGGGCAAAACATTTTGGCGAGGTAGAGAGCCCCCTCCGTGATGTCGCCTCGATACACTCGACCAGACAAAGAGCCAAGACGCCTCGGCGCTTCAGGTGCGCTGCTGCACCTTGTGCCCACTCCTCTTTTTTTTTTTTTTTTTTCAGTTTTCTTTTCTTTTTTTTCGCGACGAGAGAGAGAGAGACGGAGCGAAAGAGAGTAGAGTAGAGTAGAGTGAGAGAGAGAAAAAAAGAAAGACGGAGATAGGCGTGTTCGACGTCTGTCTGGCGCAAGGGAGATTTCCGCGGGGGTTGAATCGATGGGGTTCTCCCTCTCTGGCTCTCTTTCTCGCTCCTTCGGTCCTTCTGTCTCGCTCGCTCGCGCCGCGGCCGTGTGTGCGTGCGTGCGAGCGCCGAGGGGTAGTAGTAGAGGTCAATGCATGCCGAGATTAGGGGGTAAGACCTTTCGACTAGACTGTGGGAGGCGCTGCGAACAAGATCTGCGATTGTATAGTTGTAACAAGTCGAACTGCGAAACGCAGAAAAAGGTGGCGATGAACTGGGAAATTGCTGCTGTTAAATGTGGAAGTATATGTAGGTAGGGTAGACAAGAAGTGTTTGTAATGAGTGTACTTGATGATCTGTTCGTGATCCTATAAGATATTCGAAAGGATAAATCACTCATTTAGATAGTTTAATATTTCCTGTAGTTGTGCGCAGCTGTAAAAGTTTCAGGAATGAAAACTTTTCAACTTTGTACACTTGATTAGCATTGGATTAATTAACTCGGAGCAGAAACAGTTACTTTGATTTTTAGATTTAAATGATTATAAAAGACTCGTGAACAGCTGAAGAATTGAAATCTTTTCAGTAATTGCTTTAGTAATTTTGTTTTTATAGTTCTATTATTTAAAAACAATTTAAATTACTGATTAACTAGATTGAGTAATTCTCTCTACCTACTACTTATTTATTTATGTTATACAGTTTTGTTCTCTTGCAAGAATTGCAGTGCCGAAGAAATAACATTAAACCATTTAAATAAAAATGATATTCTTTTTAAAGATTAAATTATAGTTTTAAAATAATTAACCAAAAGAATTTGAATGAAGGAAGTAAAGCAATCATCACCCAAAAACAATTTAAATTATTTTAATGAGATAGTCAATATATTTTGAATAGAATTTCAATTACATTACATTGGAATAGAAATATAATTAGAAAAAATAAATTTCATGCAAACCTCGGATAATAATAATAAGCAATAAATTTTTATAGGAAACTTACCCTTCAACACCACCAGTATGGTTCGCAGAATCTGAGGAAACGAGTGTCACTAATGCTGTACAGATATTGAGTAACACTACCGGCCTTGACAATCATGTCATAAATCAAGTAGGGATTCTATTAAAAGAATTATGTCGTTTGCATTCCTTACCTGAGCCACCAGATGTTGAACGTCTTAGAACAGCCTTCGATCCTCTTCGACTTGCACCAACAGAACCTGTACCTCAGCGAATGGAGGCAGAAGACACAGAAGATCTTGACGAAGATGAAGAAAGTGAAGCAGAAGAAGATCTGCACCTAGATATGGATGAAGGAGAAACCAATAACAAAAATAAGGTAGTCTTCATAGTTTTATGATTTTCAGTTTTATAAAAATCAGTTAACATTAATACTTATGAATTTTTCATCCTGCAGGGAGATGAAATGGCATTGGAACATCTTGCCACATTAGAAAGGTTGAGACAAAATCAGCGACAGGATTATTTAAAAGGCTCTGTTTCTGGAAGTGTTCAAGCTACTGACAGACTTATGAAAGAACTTCGTGATATTTATCGCAGTGACAGTTTCAAAAAAGGTAGACACTTATAAAATTGATAAATTAGCCAATATATACCTAATGAATAATAATAAAATGCAATTTCATATAACTTCAGGAATGTACAGCATAGAACTTGTTAACGATAGTCTATATGAATGGAATATTAGGTTGAAATGTGTAGATCCGGACTCGCCACTTCACAATGATTTAGTCCTTCTAAAAGAGAAAGAAGGAAAAGATAGCATACTATTGAATATGCTGTTTAAGGTGGGCATATTTTAGTGTTATTAAATTTGTATAGAATATTACTAATATTACTTATTTTAGTAATATTTAGTAATTTAATTATATATTTATATTTATTTCAATATTTATACAGGAAACCTATCCATTTGAACCACCTTTTGTAAGAGTGGTATATCCTATGATTTCTGGTGGGTATGTCCTGATTGGTGGAGCAATATGCATGGAACTATTAACAAAACAAGGCTGGAGTTCGGCATACACAGTGGAAGCAGTCATCATGCAAATATCGGCGACCTTAGTTAAGGGAAAAGCGCGCATACAGTTCCAACAAACTGGAGGTGGTGGCAAAGTTTTAAGTGGGCAGGGGCAGTACAGCCTAGCACGAGCACAACAGTCCTTCAAATCACTTGTTCAGATACATGAGAAAAATGGTAAATTATGCAAAATATCTAGTAGACTAAAATCATTTTAAAATATATCAATGGTGAGTTTATGAACATAGAAATAGTTACAGTATTCAGTATTCTTTACATGCTTAAAAGAAGAATCCATTTCATTAAGTTTATGAATAATTCTGGTAGAGATTTAATAAAATATAATTAAGACTACATAAATGTATTTTTTTATATTCATAATCAGAACAAAACTTACATAAAATTGTATCTTCCCCGTAGTCATTTGCTACAGGGAACACTATGGCTGAAAGGGTTATTGAAAGTAAATACTTTGCATTATGAAGAATCTTTGCAATGGCAAATACTGAATACTATTAAAAGTAATTATTTTCCATTTATTGTGTTCTTCAATTAACCAACCACCTACAAATTTTATGATCATTTTGTGTACGTCATTTATTAATATAGATGAATTGAAATTCAAAAGCATCTATCGTTACAATGTAATATGTCTTTTTTACAGGCTGGTTCACGCCCCCAAAAGAGGATGGCTAATGAAACATAGTGCGACAGTGACAATATTGACGCGTGCTTACATTTGAGACTTTGATTCGACTACGAGTCGAATAAATTATAGTTATGATAAATGATTTGATACACAAACACAACATTAACTAGGTAACTTAAAAATTAAGATACTGAATTAATCGTATGCATAATTCCTTTGACCACAGAAGGGTTGTCGCGCAAAGCAAAGTGATGTGTTTGATTTTCATTTCTATCTTAGTTTCTCGATAAATGTGTTGGCGCAATAAACTAGAATTCGGTTAAGTGACTTTTATCGGCGACAACAGTTTTATGTTTGTCAGAATTTGACAACTTGTTTTTCTTATACGCAAAAAAAATTGTTACGGCACACGCCGTGTGTCCTACTCAGACTCCACGTGCATTAACTGCGACAGTGAAGCATTACGTGTAGTATCTAGTTGACTCCATGCGAAAAAGGCAAATAACACAATTGGAGTTACGGTAACTTCGTGTCTTGTGGCGTTATTTATATACTATTCGTGTTGCTCACTATTTAACCATTTTTTGTTTGCATTTTGGGTAATGTTTCGGTTATTATGCTCCAACCAGTTACTATGCTCTACGTTAAAGCCTATCTTCCAATCTTGTAAGTGAGGCAGTAGTAAAGAGATTCAAAATTTCTACTCTTTTTATATCTATTCTATTGTTAAAGCCTTGAAGGCTTCGTGATTTCTTACTTCAATGAAATGGTATATGACGCTTATCATGTAGACCTATTGTGGTCTCGGGGATTTGGTTACTTTGATAGCTCTCAGGGTATCGATAGCTGTTGGGGCTGGAAATTGAATCGGAGACCACTTGAGCATCGTTCTCAAATTTATATGGTAAACTATCGTTTACTACTGGCTGTATAGTAATTATTCGCGCATCCGACTAATTAACACCTTCTCTACTTAAAAAATATTTTTTGGGGCGCTCGATCTGGTGTTTAGACTCTGAACTTTTATTAAGATTGTGATCTTATTGAGATATTCAATTCTCCGTTATTATTGAACCTTATTACATAGTCTTTTTAATAAATTAGATGAATTTATTTAATATTATGATCGAAAAGCATAATAACCGGACTCTGCCCTGGCTTTAATTAAACATACCCAATAGATTTGGTTTAATTTTATTGGGTAACTAAAAGTATACAGAAAAACATGTGTTAAAAAATGATTAAATTGCGTGTACGCTGACGTGCTTCCTTTTTCACTGAAATGTAGATTTTCGATAATTAAATAACATTTTCATTGTTATTTTCTTTTTAAATTTCGAATAGATAAGCACTACATTTCATGACATGATACTAACCGTGTTGTTAACGAACTTTTATAACTCATGGATAAAAAGTGAGTCTGATAAGATATGGTTAAATTACATTCTGTTGCATTATGGCTCTCATTTTCACGTTTTAGAAGAATTTGGTTGATTTTGCTTGTATGTATGACAATATCGTGTAAGTGATGGTATGAATAGTTGAGTGTATAGCTCTAGTATATATACATATATACATATATAACTTTTGATATAAATGGATGGATCTAGCTGTATTTAATCAGATGCGTACATAAGTTAACTTCCAGGTGCCTTTTTTTAGTTTTGCACAATTACCTATCTGTTTAAGTAACATTCATATCGAAATTTATTGCATACGATTATAATCTAAATTTTAAATTCCACAATGATAAATCATTTTTTATCCATTACTTTTAGGAAAAATGAAAAAGCTTTAAATATAATTCGTTTGTAATTAATAGGTAATGATTTGTAACATTGATTGTGAAAAAACACGATGAATATTTTTTTACAATCGATAGTAGAATTGGATGTAGTAGTATAAGTATACTGTAAAATAAAATTTTGCACGATTTTAAAATAGATGACGTTAATCATTTCTTTCTAAGCGATAAGGTTTTCTAGAGATTAAACGTGCATTTTTAACTATTTCGTTGTATTTTAATAATTTCTCTTGTATAAAATTGAATTTAACGTCTAGCATAAAAAGATTTTTTTCAACAATTCATTACCTAGATGCATTATGACAACTGCAATCTCTAGAAAGGTTTTTTTCTTTTGAAACAATCCATTAACGTCATATGTACAGTTTAGTGCAATATTATTAAAACTTAAAATAGGTCGTTTATTATAAAGGCCAATTATGTAACAGTGTAGATAATTATTATTGTTTTTAAAAGAAATTCTTTTGCTACACATCAAATTTGTATTTTTATATTTTTTTTTGTAATTGTATGGAGTTTCATTTTCATTCAAAATTGGCATAGTTTACTGTGAATAATTACCCGAAAAAATTTGGAAAGAAATTCTAATGTCAATATAGAGTGTAGTCAATATAGCCAGAAACTAGTACACGTGAATAGAGCCATTATGCATCATTTAACTGAAAACCCATGGAGCGTTGAACATATGTATACTCGAACGTCGGCAAATAAAAAAATGTTTTCTATATTTTTTGCGTATTAAGAAACATCATCGGATAAAAAATTTTATAAAAATCAAAGAATCAATAATAATGTTAAATTTATGTTCTTCAAAGTATTGTATTATTAAAGCCAAAATTTTCTTTTTCTAAGTATTGAAACAATTGAGTTTTATATTGTAAGGATTGTGCATTGTTAGATTCATCTTTGACGAATTCCGATTTATCTTTTTATCATACTTTGCGATAAGTCATTTTCATGACTTATCGCAATGAAAAAGAAAAATCTGGAAAATTGATTTAAATAACCGAAGCATCATTTATTTCATAAGAATATTATCATTTTTTTTTTATAAGGAAGGTTTACAAGGCAGCGAAGCATATCGTATTTCTCGAACTGTCAGTTAAAATGATAATAACTTGAAATAAAGCGAACATTACATATTACTTTTTGTAAGATAATTTTACTGTACATTTTGAGCAAAAAATTTCACAATAATGAACGATTGAAAATGAAAAAAGTAATGTGTTTTTTTTAGTAGACTGAACAAGAGTGGTTGCAACTTTATTTCCCATACGTAGATAATCAAAAATTGAATTCATACTGTAGACATAAATTGATGAATTAAATAAGGAAATTCAGAAATTCTTTTGTTATGCGTATGTGTGAATATAATGTAGATAGCTCATTGTCAAGTTGTGAATTAAAAAACTAACGAATTTTTAAACGCAAGAGTCTTACTTTCTTTAGGAACTCAAGTTCTCTTGATCTTGATTTAAGTATATGTACATTTTTAGAATTAGTCGTCAATATTCAAGTAACAATTTAAAAGAAAATTGCACTAAATTTAACACGAGATCTTAAACCAAAATCTATTGTTGACCATCGCATTGAATTTAATTTTATGCGTACTTACTCTAGGTTTAATATGTCTAAAACACGGTTCTCAAATTGCCAAAAAAATATCGCGAATAAGCGAAATTGTTGTCTAACCGGACGATATGCTAAGGCATAAAAGCTTTATACTTTCCTTTGTCGAACGAGTGCTCGAACGCGATAAAAGAAATTTTTCGACCAATAAGTAATACGAGCACGCAATAAAAATTGATAGGACTGTAGATAACTCCACGCTCGTGAAGATGAGTGTTTCCACACGAAGAAGTCCAGGGACTGTACTTGTAACGCTCGAGGGTCACTGTGACTTCAGCAATTTTATTTTTCGCGTGAAAATCTGCCAAATAAACACGTCGCCACTCTTGTCAGCCGTCCTCCCAGGAAATGAAAACAAATAAAAGGATAATGCAAAAAACGAGACTTTCGTACTCCCGACAAGAATGTATATCTCGCTTGCGTTTTCTTCAATTTTGTGTAAGCGCGCGCACGCACGCGTTATTGTTACGACGCGAAGACTGAAAAATAATAAACAAAAAAAAAAAAACAAACAAACGAGCCAGAAGCCAGAAGTAGAAAAGGATGAAATGGAAAGCAACTCTTACCTTTCCTTTTTTTTTTTAAATCGTTGATTGGGTGACTAAAGAACGGGAGGCATTATAGCTATGGAGTTTCGCTCCTGCCGCAAAGGGCTATATACTTCGACTTATTTTAGAAGGTGGAAAGAAAAACTGAAGATGGAGAAAAAGAAGACGAACGTAATGAGTGTATAAATGAAAGAATGACGAAATGATTTCTGGATGGAAAAAGAACGAAAGAGAGAGAGAGAGAGTGCAATATAATTATATCGCGATATTTCTGAAAAAAAAAAGTCGCACAATTACTGACCATACACATACACGTATATATTGTATATGATGCAGCGTTAATCGGCTTTTTGTAATTTTGAAGCGTTTGCAGGTGCTAAATGGTTGTTATTTTTCTCCTTTTTCTATGTGTATAAAGAGGAATTAATCGTATTTGCGGTTCTTTTTCTTTTTTTTTTTTTTTTAACTACTATTTGTATCACGCTGCAATGTAATGACAACTTATGAATACATGAAACTTAAAGCAAGTGATAAAACTTTCGTGTACTGATTGCGTCAGCGAAATTTTCATCTACAATTGCAGATCATTTGTAAATTTCCAGATTTTATCAGTTCACGGACGGAATTTAACTACGTTCGATTTCACTTGAATTAATTTACAATCTATACGAACATTTTGTCGTCGTCGCTACATAACTATACTTTGTTAAATTTTTCCGTTCAATCGTTACTATTTATTAACTAGATAAGTATAAACAAAAGATTAATTCCCGTGCCACATTGAAAATTTCGTCTGACTAGCAGATGCAAAGGTGGGTAATTTCGTAAAAAAAAAAGTATATGCTGACTAGAAAAAAAAAAAAAAAAAAATAAAAAAATAAAAAGGCAAGCAAAGAACTAATATTTCTCTTTTTTCTTTCTCTCCGACGCCATGTGTATACATTATGATTCCACTCCGTTGGAATTATTCATCACTTAAGCAAAAAAGGAATCCAAGCGAATGTGCACTTGTTTGCGTGTCGGTCTTTATACAAACGCCGAACTCCGAAGTATGAGCAAACTACCGACGTGATTGTAAATTTTCTTCGTTTGTAAGTGTGCAAAAAGGGCGAGAAAGACGACCGAAGAGTGAATGCATGCACCAATCGTTAAATTTTTCTTTAATATCCTTTTAATTTGCGTCTCCTTCCCCCTTTGAATTTCATGAAACATAAAAGGAACGTTACATGTGTAGTGTGATGAAAAAGAGAGAGAAAGAGGGTCGTGGGCGGAAGGAGAGTCGAAGATTGGAGCGGTGAAACGAGCGGCTTCGTGCCAAAGTGCGAGTTGAATAGCTGTAAAAAAAATAAGAATAGTTCTGTGTACAAAAATAAGAGCAAGTTTAGTGCGTTGTCGCCCGTTAAAGCTACGTCTATCATCAGCTTGATGTCGCAAGGATTTTCGAATACGATGGAGGGAATGAGGAGGCGCCACGGCCCTTGCATATCAACGACGCATAGCAACTCATGAATCATTATTATTATTATTACAATTATGATTATAATTATTATTATTATTAATATTATTGGCTATTGGCTATTGGCTATTGATGATTATGATGAAATAATAACATCAATGCACGAGTAGGCGTTTCGTTAATTTTTTTCAATCCGTTCATACAACTATACGAACAATTGCGAAAATTTCTACAATCTACATATATAGATTTTCGGAGTTTTCATTTCCTGAATCCCAAATCTTTATTTCTTTGAAGTTTTATTTTTAAATAGTTTTTCACTGCCTGCTTAAAATTTTGTTCAATTGTGCAAAATCTGAAATATTGCACTTGCTGAATTTTCGAAGAATTTCTTTCATTATTTTATTTTGTAATCTTTAATAAATAAGTGAAACTTTAAACTAAGATTTCTTAAATATATATATTATTTTTTCTTATTATTTGTAAACTATAATTTTATAAAGAAAAACCGCGAGTACTAAGTATAGTGACGAGTATCGGAGAATAAACTTTGTACTATTTTTAAAATCAAACATGTCCTTATCTTTCTTTGCGGTGTATGTAATTTATGAAATATTTAAACAGAATTACTTATATGGGAATATTTAACAACTTCTTTAACAAAATAAATAAATGTTCAAGACCAGTAATAATTATTTAGCCGTTATCATTTCAGAAAAATTCAATTATATTATTTAAAAATAAATTTGTTATTAGAGCATCTAGGCTTTTGAAAATATACGAAAAAGAAAAAAATTCATTGAACGAATCAAAAATATAACATAATTTATAGCAGTGTGTTTTATGGTCTTCAGAAATTTCGTTTATTCTTTTCCATATTATATCATTCTTTTATTATTGACTTAATAGATTTTTAATTGATGGTGTAACTAATATAGTTCTTCGAAATGTTGAAGATTCAGAGTAAAAGGTAGGTGATTCTGCTGTTTTTCAATTAATTTTTCAAAATTCTTGTAAATAAACATGCTATTGTTGCAGTCCATTTCAAAATGTTTAAAAAGGTTTGAAAAATTTGTTATTGTTGTACACTCGGCGAGTAGATTCTCGAAGAACAATTTAAAATTTTTCATGCGACGTTGCAAATTTTTAAATTGTTCTTCGAGAACCAACTTGATACTTACTCCTGTTTTCAATTTTTTTCAATGACATTCTTCTCTTTAATTACAACTGATGTAAACAGGTTTGAATAATAAATGTTATTGTATTTAGTTCATTTCTAATTTTTTGTTCAAAACCCTTTTTAAACTTTCAATTTGTAAACAAATTTAATTAACACACTTACTTTTCGAATTTAACGTGATGGATTACAAGTAGTAAAATACTCGCCAGTTTACTTCACTCCGCAAGTAGAAACAGACGGGCACCGACAGACACCTGGTTTCAAAACTTTTCTTTTCAAGCGAAGGACATCCATTAGTTAATTAGTTTAAAATTATAGTCAAATATTATGTTAAAGTTTAATTAATGATATTTTCATCCAAACTGTTTATCTTCCAATCCCAATAATATAATTAATAGTAACTATGCCTCATTGTTCCGCAGTGAAAAGTTCCGCATACTTTTTTCCAAACTTTTCAAATTAATAAATTTGATAAAGAGTTTCGATCAAAACAGAAAAGTAAAAAACACAGGTAATATTGTTCGGTGTATTTGCGCATTTCTCGCTGTTCTGATATGTCGTTTGTTTCGCAGTTAAAAACAAACAGGGTTTCAATCAAAGCGAAGTGGGACGAGATAGTAGGGTGATATGCGCTTTCCCATCCACTCCGCTGTACCTTTGCAAAGTGTTCGTGAGCTCGTTGTCGCTCGGCTAATTACGGCAAAGCAAATTACGCCGCTCATTAGTGCATTTCGAGCGGTCGAGATTCATTTTCACTTATCAAAACGCATTACCCTTATTCCGATCGTTATATTCCCTTCGAAAAGCAAATTAACAAAATTTTATTTTAATATACCGAATTCAATTCGATCGACGTGCGCCGAGCAAATATAATTTGTATTATTTGGACCTGCGCACCTGAAAAAGACAATTGAAAAGAATAAAAATGTAAAGAAATATATAAGAATGAGTCATATTTCGGCATCATGTGTATTTTTTGTGAATAATTAGAGTTTTTCGTCGCCTCTAAAGAAGAAAATAAAAGTACTACATTTTAGAAGAGACTAAATTTATAAACTTATCATGTTTTTAAAGCACTACGAGAATCTCATATTATTCAAATGGTATGCCTATAAGTTTAACAGATTTTGGAAGAGTTTACTTTAGTGCTCAAAAAAGCTTCACTTTTTCCGAACGAAAAGGACCTCAGTTTTTTTTTTAAACCACAAAAAAAATAAAAATAAAAAAAACACTTAACTTTTTTTAACAAAAAAAAGAATTAATTGTACCTCAGTTTTTTTCTCAAAAAATACGTTACTGTTTTTCTTTTTTCCTAAAGAGAGTAAAATTTTATTTTTCCTAAAGAAAAAAAGCACATTTCAAATATTTTTGTGTCATTTTTAACAGTGAAAATCTAGCACTAGTTAAACATACCACGAAGAAAAGCTCTTTTCACGTGATTTTCCAGACGAAAAAGCACATTTATAGGAGTTATGCCTCGAAGAAGCACACACATGTAAGTTCTACTCTTTTTTTTTTCACGGAAGTCTTACGTAAGCGTGTTTTTCTTCAGAGGCGAATCCATAAAATATGTTTTTTCCGTTGCAAATCTGTGAAATTCGCTACTTCTCGCCGATAAATTGCAACGTGCTTTTTCCGCTAAGCGCTAAATTTTACCTATATATACACATATATATACTTACACACTGCCCGCGCTGAAACAAGGAATAACTTTTATTCCCGCTTCTTATCCTGTTTTTCGCGCGACCAGGGGTACAGCCATCCCCTCTAAAAAAAGGACGGCAGGATGTTGTGGCGCTGAATATAAAAATCTATTCTCAAAAATTGTAAATATACGATTAAAGAAAAATTGGACGTGCGAAGCGCATTGGATTTTGCTAGTTATATTGTATAACGATCCGCGAATAATAAATTAAACAAACAACTATTTAAAAAAGAATATAAACCCAGTAAACCTGCAGATATCATAAACGGACTCAGATTTAGGGCAAATTGACAGCAAATTTCAAAATGTTGTACAATTTGCTGTCAGTTTGCTCTAAATCTGAGTCCGTTTATAATAACTGGTTTACTGGAAACTTTTAATCACAAGGTTTAAACATATATATTTACAATACGAAGTCCGGACATCAACTAACTAATTAACGGTCGCTATAATAACAAAATTCAGTTCATAGCAACCAGACATATAACAATATGAAAATAAAGCGAGAGCAGTGTTGTTCCACCCAAACGGCAACGGGAATTCAAAAAGAATATCTTTTTTAAACAGGAAAAATTTTATGAATTCATTATCCGATACG
>JAWWEN010000009.1:17003173-17029394 GCA_035582955.1 Sycophila texana | reverse complement strand
CAGTGCTGACGTGACAAAAAAGTCCATGGTTACGGTCAAAACAACGGTAATTTTTGATATAAATTTCTCTCCGTGTAATAAAGCATATTCGTTTAAACTCTGTATAATTGAGAGTTAAAAGGACACTGAAGCCTGATGTTTTTATTTAGCTCACTAGCTTAGTACATAATTTCGCTTTTCTATCAACAATATATCTTCTTTTATAGTTTTTGGAAATACGTGATAAATAGCTTTACCTTTGATCGCTGACGCGAATTAAATAAAATCATTTTATTTAATTAAACAATACCTAGAACATATTCGTATAAGTAATTAATGTCAGAATGACTCTGGTTAATTTAAAAATAAATTAATTAACCTTTGTCTCTATGTCTCTGCCTTTCTGGATTTTAGATTAGCTACACAGAAACAGACGACTAACCACGTGATCACGTTAGAACTAATCAAATTAAGAAGAATAGCTGACTTTACTTTTAGGCTCATCATTTAAAAGTGAGGATGGGAGATATATTTATATGGAACATTTATAAATGGACATTTTGATATATTCATTTTCGTTTTACTGTGTATTCCCTGCGTCATTTTGAATGTATTTTCTTCTTTTTTTTATACGCCATATTTTAGCTTGTTTATTTGGAAAAAAATTCAGATGAGATTTTTCAAGATTTGTGTAGATAGATGAACAGACATATTTGTTTTTATTTATGAGAATTTCAATACAATACCGGGAAAATAAATGGTACACTAGATACTCTGGCGGACAAGGATACGCTGTAACTGTAATAAGTAAAAATAATGCAAGAAGCAATAAACATCATAAATAAAACAAATAAGCTAGCACATTTTTTTACACAATAAATATGAGTCTAATGAATCATATTAGAAATCGACAAAACCGAAGCTGTCTACATCTTTTGACAGAGGTTTTTTTTATTTTCATTGCGATCAAAAATACACATTGAATTGAAATATGGCCAATGGAGGTCTTTCCAAAAATCCTTTCTCGCACGCATGGGTACCGTCATTACATGGAAAAGCGAAAAAAAAAACGGAATTGCGCTGTTCGCAAGCAGAAGCGGAAAATTCATCTTCCTTTTGTCCGTCCGAAAATAGGGGTCGATAAAAGCTACGTTTCCGGAAGACCAGTTCATTCCGTTATTTATTCTTTCAATTTATCTGGTAGGAGCGTGTGACACGTCGTCCTCTCTGTCCTGTATAATATTAATCCCCAGCCTGACCGGATTATACGATTAAAAGCCTAGCGAAGCGCTTTTTTTTAAAATGTATCTAGGCATTGATCTATTTCATTTCAAACCATATACAGACGTCGAAAACAATGGTATTGATCGCTGTTGTTACAGTCTATATGGTACCCGAAAATTTCGAGAAACTGGCGCTATTTTCGGCGTCAACAGGCTTGAGCATGTATTTGCCTGCTGCGTTTGCAGCATAAATAAAGCTCTTTATAGATACGGAGAAACGTAAATAAATATATTTATGCTTATTTGCAAATAATATTTACGAAAGTAAATGCGTAATGAGAAGAATATGTAGTAGCGAGGTCATTTTTCGCATATTTATGGACTGTATACGCATGCAATGCTGTAAATATTTATTACTACTGCTAAATAATTTTGATAATAATACTGTTCTAATAAATAATACTTTTGTTACTGATTTAACGATGCAATCCTTAGTTCCTTTAACGACGAATTATTGATACGGAGAGTGCATAATTAGACTATAATATATTATAAGTGACGGAACTACCCACACGAAAACAAGAGATTCTATATTCTGGTGGCTAAAAGCTAAGCACATACTTTAAGCCACCCTCGTATTTGCCAGTTTGAACGAAAAGCATACACTAAGAATCATCTCTTATTGTGCAGATTTACGCAATGTAGGTTAAACCTGTCTCCGCCATTGTCCCAGAGCTTTCATTGTTCGTTGCGTTTTCATCCCTTTCTCTTCCTCTTCATCATTTCATTCACTGAATTTAGCGGTGGCCGGATGTGTCCGTCCGAATTCAAAAACGATCTATTGGCTCATTAAAAATATACTTTGTCAACTGTAGCCTTTTCGCTCCGTGAATTATGTTTACTTGAGCAAACAGATTCATTTAATCCCATGTCAGAAATAAACTAATTGGCTATTGACTACGATCAAACAGAATATGCGTGTAACAGATAATAGGCAATTATGGGAAGAGATTCTATGGGATATGCGAAATGCGAAATGAAGTGAGTCTTTGTCTGAGAATCCAAATGTAGTTGCAGACCACAACCATCGGATATGTTTACGAGAGTATTATAGACTGCAGAAGATCTTTGCATTCGTATTATTCGTATAGGAATATCTCTGATGATTCCGCGGACTCGTGTATTATTATTTATCATAAATGGGAAATGAGCAGAAGTTATCAATCGCTTGCGCTGAAATCTTGGTACGTCTAGCAAAAAGTAGGACAAAGGATATTTGTTTTAAAGGGGCTTGAAAGTCTTAGAGGCTCCGAGATCTGTTCTACCGGAAATTTTCGTTGAAAATGACGACGAGCTTCTTTCATATTGGAAAAGCGACGACTTTGCGACTTCTTTGATGAGTTCCGTTGCAGTTACATGACGCAACTTTCTCCCAATGTCGAATTATTACTTGTCCTGCTGCTCGGAGAGATCCTTTTACTTTTTGTTTTGTTTTTTTTTTTTCCTTCTCCTCGTCTATCTGGCCGGACATATTTTACATAACGGAATGCTGAGAACTTTTAGAGAAGCGACTTTTAGCCTGCTTTTGTTAAGGCTTCTTTTTTTTTCAAGTACATCTTTGCTATTCTACTCAGCGAAAAGTTCTCCCAACGAATTGCTTTAATTTTGCTTAAAGCTTTTGAAATTTCCACTCTTTCCAAACCTTCCTACGAGTTTACACTTCAGTTTGTACTTTTAAAATAAAAGATAATTTATTCATGGCCAATAGTTTTAAATTTGGTATCCAAGTTCTGTTACTTGCCACTCTGTTACGAAAACAGACTGCTGAAAATATATCACTATTCACAGAACTGCTGCTTAATCTAATTTATTAACTACGTTGATGAACTACCGATTAACTTTTTAATTCTATTAAAGAAAATTTACATCCGCAAACTAACTATAAATATATCCCTGTAAATGTTATTGAATGAAAATTTTCCTTGATTCAAAGCAGTTTGCTTACCGGAATAAAATAGTTCATTTTCACTTATTAATTTACACCGATAAGTCAGCAAATATAGAATCACTATGGAATCAATACTTCCAAAAGTATCAGTAACATGCCAATTAATTGTACAGCTAAAGACTGCGATATTTACTAAAAATAAGTAATAGTATTTAAATAAATCTGGAATATTCTCCAAGCGAAGTATTTCTAGCTACACAAATAATTTTGCGCAACCCGAGGAAATATCCCTTCCTCGCTGGCGACTGCAAAGTTACTTCAACAATTTCTCGTGCATCTAAAAAGAAGCTCGAAATAGAATTAACTTACAAAGTAACAAAGTAAAGTCCATTTGAGATTGCACGAGGAAGCGCGAGGCTATAAAAAGCGTCGTACCTTTGAAACGCGATTTACAGCCACTGAACGGGGACTCCACTGCATTACGGCGAGCCGCGCCGAGCGACACCGTACAGCAATTAATCAAAACGGCGTCAATGGTTCGCGAGCGGCGCGAGCGCGCCAAAAAGGGGAAGGCGCCGGTCGCTTATTGAATTTTAATAGGGTGCACGCGAGCCGTCGGCGCAGCATAATCCGGTAAATATTGGCGTTCCCGGGCCTCTTTCATGCCTCGCAGTCGCACGAAAATTTGCAGAGCACTCCTGACCACGCGGAGCTCGTGTCTTTCTCCGTTTCTTCTTTTATAGACCCCGGCGTTCTGCTGCGTCAAAAGAACCCTCTTTGTGCTCTCGAGGGTCTGCTTCTTTGCGTGCATCAGTCAGATTTTGAATTATTATATATGCGTCTACGTCGAGTCCCCCCGGCTGCTCCTCCGCCATTCGACACTTCCATTCCGCGACTGTCTATGGGGATTTTTAGTTTGGATCCCCCTTCTGTTCTCCGATATGCATGAAACGGCGCTTCGCGTGGATATATATTATTACGTTTTATGTTCTTAGACCGCTGGATGGAACGTATATATACGCGAGAATTCGGCTTCACTTGAAATCTCGCGACTCAATTAAGCGAGGCGCGTAAAAAGGGTCCGTAACGAGCCATTCCGGCATCGAATGAAATCACGCGTTCATTGTAATAAAGTGGTGTGTGCGGAGACGAGATATAACCTGGGAGTACGTGAGGGACGACGAGGCATTCGCCGAAGGTATCTCTTACTTAAGTACCGGATACGGAGACGCGGAGAACGCCCTGGTCTTAATTGCCATTCTAAAGCGCGACATTTCAAGCCATCCTGAAATATGATCTTCTCCGCCGCCACCGCTTTCAGCCTTGATTTTATGCCTTATCTCAGCCCACTCTAATTTCGATAACAACCGCTAAAATAACCTTTTACGACTCTGCGTATTAAAAATAGCAGTGAATTGCTACCATTTTGCAAAATTTATACCGCGAATGAAATTTGTTATATTACTGGGTTAGTCTTATTATAATTTCGACAGTACTTTGATAATTAATATAAGATCATTTTCATGTAAAAATTAATTTGAAAAATCATTTTAGTGATTTTTCTTCTATATATCTTCTAGAAGAAACTTTATTTTGATTAAGTATTGACGCGCATTAAATAAACTTATTATGTTATAGGCAATATTTAGAAACTACAGAGTAGTTAATATATATAATATACATAACAATGTCTGTAGTTAATTTAAAAATAAATTCTGTTTTAATTCTCTTATATATATCCTGCATTTCGGGCTGTCACATGTTAGACGGAGATCCACGTGGTCACGACAGAATTAGCTCAATTAAGAATAGCTGTCTTCACTTTTATGCTCATCATTTCTTTAAACCTGGACAGTTGATCGATATAAATTGATTGCTCTCAGTTTACTCGCAAATGGTTAAATTTCCAGAGTCATATCTAACAAGAAATCCTATTTTCGTGGATACATTTGACGAGAGTAGTTATTTTTTTATATCTTTTATTTATCGTGATCTCACCAAAGTGCAATATTTTACTACAACTTTAAAATGGCTATACGATTTTTTAAACCTATATAAAATAGTTTTACACGATTTGTCTTTCATATTTTTTATTTGATACTCTAATATACAAGAAGACATATTATTAAAAAATTTGCCATTTTCCAAATACTGTAATTTACAATGAATTACACTCTATTTTTTTTTATTCTTCCATATATACAACGAGTGCGGGGTATAGAATTGTCATACTTTCCATTTTCATTACCCTCTTTTTGCGTAGAACCATCCTCTTAGAAAATTCGACGCTGCCGCGCACATGCATAATTATAAAGAGCGAAATTTCCGAATCTGGGTTGAATCGAGAAGGGGCCAGATGATTATATTAAAGTCCGAGGTTATACGCGCAGGGAGAGCGAGAGGGTCGCGCTTCACTGTACGTTTATATAACGCAGCGTGGGGTAGGTTGTGTGTAACGGGCGGCGACTAGCCACTATATTATCCGCGACTTAATCGCCCGGACTCGCTAACTTTTTATAGCCCCATAATTCAAAGTTTTCGCGGAGTATTCTTCAGGATGCGACGCGGCCGAGTGGTCTTGGATTTCATTTGTAGCCACCCAGTTTCCCCGGGAGCTTTTACGAGTTTCCAGGTCCAGTCCCTATCCCAAGAACCTTCGTCCGGTTTACGTCGCATTTTCCCAGGAAACGATGAGCCTTGATGTCTCTTGGGCGCGTTGCCTACTTTCCGTATACGGCGGTCCGTCGCGATTGATGAATTCATCAGTTTATTTAAATTGAATGTTGAGAGCTCGGCCCAAGTCGTATGGCCTATAAAAAAATTTCACGATGTACCCTTCCAGGTTATTTGACGAATGACGCTTATGGGCTGATCGGATTTAGCCGAGTATACACTTTTTAACGACTCCGAGGGCGCGTTTAAATGGGAGAAAAGAAGGCGCGGTTGGCGGGTCAAATGAAGCGGTATGGCGAACACATATTTTTACGACGTAAAGGCGCGTGAAAAAAAAAAAACGATGCGAAGCATGAGATGGGAAAACCGATAGAGGGGCGTCGCCCCGTTAAAATACGAAGAGAATGAATTCATTTCGATAGCGTAAATTCGCGGGGCGTGACTTCGTGCTATATTGCCGCTGCGGGGGTTCCTTCGCTTTTTTGGTAGTCTAAGCACATCTTTATGACACGTGCGTAGATTGCGCATAGCGTAAAAATCGGCGAGTCATTCAACTTTCGTAAAATTTACGCGTACCTTGACGTGTTCGATACCAACTTACGATCGCTATAAATGTCAGACAAAAGTGTAAAACGAGCGAGTAAAAATTTTTAGCTTTAATATCATATGTATTCACAAAGCCTGTAACTTTATCGCTGAATAAGAATTTACGTGCATGTGCATCATACAAAATTCGTATACCTGTACATATATACCTGATAAGGTATTATGTACACGTACCTCGCAGGAAATAGTAAGGTACATTCGACTTAAGATACCACATAATTTTTTTTTAATTACCTTAAACTGAAAAAGTGCTCACGGTTCAAAAGGTATTCGTAATATGTCGTTTTTTTTTCGTTTGTTAATGTTTTGTCTGTTAAAATTCACATATCTCGTATGTTAAATTAACGTAAGCGAAATGTGTTGCTTAAAGATTGTGCGTTACTTTTTTTATTAACACACAAGTGTGTGTTATTTGAAAAATATGTGATTTATGTCTGAAATATATGTGAGAAAAGAAGATTAGCAAGTAGCGCATGCGCAATACCCGATTGTGTATTAATTTTTTACAAATTTTTTGCGTGTTGAATTAACACATATATTGTCTGTCATTCTTCTACAATAGATAATTATAAAATATGTGTATAGATATATTTTATAATTATATATATAAACGTGTACAGTACCTCGCAAGGAATAGCAAGGAATAGTAAGGTATACGACGAAAGATATACCACATAATAATTTTTTTAATTACCTTAAACAATGGAAAAGTGTACAGTAATTTATTTAAAAGTCTGCAACATAATGAGCTCAGCAAGAAAACTATGAGTAGCAGTTTGAAAGTGACTAGTCAACACAACCGATGCCACGTAGCTACGATGGAACTCGCTTTTCAGCCGGAACTTTCATCAGAATTCTTGGCTACTTTATAAAATGCTAATGCACAAGAAGGAAGTTAGTCATAATATTACCCACCGCTACTTGCTAGACAAGCAAATAAGTGTCCCTTAAACCCGCTCTAGGTAGATATACCACTCGATTATTTATTATCCATCAGAGAACTTTCTGCTCCAGTCATTAAAGTACACCAGTAAAAAAAAAAAGAGTACTTAATACTTTTTCTATTTTACCCAGCGCGGGCATAAAAGGAAGAATTCCAGAAAATCCATCAACTCCAGGAAAACGCTGATGGAAAATCACTGAATAAGAGAGAAAAAGAGCGAGGGTGGGAGAGTGTCCGAAGGGAAAGGTTGGCAGCGCGACGAACCGACTTACAACGCGAAGGCGTGGGTATTCGGATGCGTTATCTATTCAGTCTGCTCATTGCAGCGGCTTGCGTCAACTGCAGCTCGGCTGGAACCGCAGTCGTCCGATGCGAGACTTCCGTCGCATTTAACCCGCCCAAATAAACCAGCGAAAGGCAAAAAAATTGTCAAAAGCTTCGCCAAGGAAGCAAGAATAAAAGAAAAAAAAAAGAATAGAAATGAACGAGAAGAAGTTTCGAAGAAAAGAAGAAGAAATAAGACTTTTCGTATGGTGGTATACGTGCGGCAACTGTTGCACTTGGGAGCGGAGAATAAGGCAACGCTTAAAACTGCAAGCTCTCGCCGGAGAAAGGATAGCTTAACCAGCAGAAAAAGATTCGGCTCGTAATAGTTCGATCTCCCGTGAATCTCGGCGAAGCCCCTTTCCTATCCTGTAGCTCCCCTTCCTGCACCCCGGCATCCCTTCCGAAAGATCAGCTTCGTAAATCCGCGTGCCTCTCTCCGTTCGCCTTCTATTTTTATGCGATTCTAACGAGACGCCCCACCTCTCAGCCCGAGCTTTTCCTTCCTCGGGCTCGCTCTCCTCCTATCCATCTATCAATCTCCAAGGAGAATAGAGTGGAGTCGTTCCACGGAAGTAATTCGAGCGAATCCACGATAAAAGTGAATAGGAAAACCCTTGAGCCACCATATTGATACACTCTTGGCGAGTTTGAAGAATCGGCAATTTTAGCCGCACTGTTGCCCCTCTGGTCGACTTTATTTTCTTTTTTCTTCTTTCTCGCCAGCAAAAAGTTTTCGAATTCCTTTCGCACTGCAAACGAGCGAGAAGAATGGGGTGAAATGTTCGCGCCTCCCCCGGAGGGAGCGCGCGTAAAAAAAAAGAGGACCGGGGGAGGCCATCAGCGTCGCAGCGGCGCGCGACCCTGTTAATTTGCCGGGCTGCCGTGGTCGGGCGCATTTGAGGCATATTTACGGCGGAGTAGGGCCCTGGCGTGGGGTTAAAATTACGAGACAGATGATGCGGTCAGCCGCCGCGGCAGCGCCCGAGGTACGAATCAGTAGACCGCCTGCGAAAAAAAAAATGCAGGCTTTAATTTCGCCGCGAATACGCACCCGAGTAATTTGCGCGGAAGCTGTAGTTCCAGTCTTCTCTATTTATTTATTTATTTTTTTTTTGTTTGTTTTTTTTTTGCAGCAGGAAATTACATTTAAAGAATCGAAAGAGGTAAAACCCGAGTTTAAAGCGAAACAAATGAAGTTGAGATTCGTCGTTTTGTTTTTGTTCCGACAAAGCCTCGGGGCTTATTATCAGCGCTGGCGCTTCTCCGCTCCTGCATTAATTATTGGGTGCAAAAACGGGGCTATCCCGTACATTTTTAAAAACAAATTTTCCCGATGAATTTCGCGTAAAAATAAGCTTTGTATTATGGGATTATTCGAGCCGTATGAAAGTAACTTTAGCAATTCGAGAGATTAATTCGTAGATATGAAAAAAAGTGTAGGTATGAAAATAAATATGGAAAAGTAAATCTGGAAAATCTACCGCTACGAGGGTGTGAATACAGCAATTCAAGCTTCCATATTCAGTTCGATTCACTATGGGTACATAAAATTTGAAGAAGTATAGTGAAAAGTTTAAAAAGCTTATCTGGTGCGAAGGTAAAACAACTTATTATCGCGAAATCCTTTGAACACTCGTCGAAAATGAAAGGTTACCCATCAAAGCGACGAGTCGACAAGTGAGCAAGGAATAAAAAAAAAATGGCAAGAAACGAGAAAAAGTTTACGTCACTCGTCGCTGCGCTTTGACAGTACTCCGCTAATTATAGCGTGACGGACCGACTTTAATTTGGCGCTAGTCGCGGGGATGACTGAGCAAAAAAAAAAAAAAAAAAAAAAAGAGGAGAGGTGAGGGGGCATCGGGAAAACGAGGGGGAAAAAGGTGCATGAGCGACATTGGTATATTCTAATTTTCAGCGCGTGTCCCGTCGGCCAAGCTGTCGCCCTCCGAACACCCTCGAAAAATCGCTCGCACAAATTGTCAGGTGCTCCGCGCAAAAAAATTGCTACGCGCTACGAAAAATTCCACTTCTCTTCACTTTCTTCATTTTTCACTTTTTCACTGCTTTTCCCGGATGAATTATACCCGCGAGCGGCTGGACAGTGCAGGAATTTTTTAGTTTTCTTTTTGCAATTGCATTATATCTTTTTTTTGTTTACGAAAACCTTGAGATTTGAGGGCGCGTGTGTGCGACAGAAAAGGAGAGGAGAAAATGAGTCTTTAAAGAAACGCAGGTTTTCAGAGCCAGATACATTTCCAAGGCAGCGAGGAGAAAGCACTCGCGGCTTACTCGATGGATAAGCGTTGCATTGTCAAGTTGTAAAAAAGTTTCAGAAGAAGTGTGATAGCGCTTTAAGGATTTTCCTCAAGAAACAGTTACTTCCGAAGTAGATTCTTTTATTTTATTTCTGGACGTTTGTTATACAGAGTAAATAATTAAAAAAAAATTAACTATTTTTAAAAATGGGTGTGCAGAGAAAATATCTGAAAATGGTCTTTTTTTCTTGGCTTATAACATAAATGGAAAATTCTCCTTTCATGAAAGTTAATAAGTTTTATATAAAACTCGAAATGCTGCCAAAATATTGTTACATAATCAATAGCAATAATATTAAAATACGGGGGGAAAATAGCAATTAATTAGAAACTTAAGAAATACTACGAATTCGGGACAAAAAAGTAAAAAATTTATTTCGGAGGAGAATTTTACGTAGACAATCACATCAATACTAGTATCTAATACTGTTTTTTCGAGTCAAGTAATTTTTGCGCGGGTGTTCAAAGAAAATTTGCGCATGTGAGAGCCAAGCTGGGGTTTCTCGTGAACCAAGTGCAAATTACTTTGCAGCCAAGTATCCCTTCATTTGTTAACAACAACACTGTAATTCCTCCTTCAATTTTCTTTTATCTCAATGCGCGCTTTTACGAATTTTCCAACAAATGTAAACTGAAAATTATTTAAAAAATGAAAAAATATATAAAAATACATGTATTATTTCCAATAGATATATTCTAGAATGTTTATTCAAGAAAATACATTCTAGATGTGATATGTAAAAAAGCTTTTTGATGAGTAAATTCTTAAAATGAAATATTTCAAAAAATTACTAAGACCTAGCATACAAGAAAAAAAGTGATGTTTAATATGAATATTAATTCTAAACCTTTTATTCGTCTTTAATAAAATATTCGGTAACACGAAAAATATATCATTATAATGCTTGCCCCGCAATCTATGGTTTCCCAGTCACGATCTCCGCTCCCCGCATCCAACAAGTTTGTCAATTCGCAAGTTATGGAGCAGCCATCGAAGCATACTCCCCGTACTCACTCAGCCTCGTCATCTGCACTTTGGAAGTATCGCGGTCACGGGGTTGCTCCGCAATTAAATATGCACCGGGTCCCTCCGAAGCCGCGAGTCGACCTTAAAACGTCGCAATCACCCCCCGCGTGTAACGCGTAATAAAATTCAAGCCCCGGAGAAGGAATAAGCGAAAAAGACAGACCGCATAAGTGTGAATAAGAATAAGAAAAGGAGGGATCGAATAGACGGCATAAGAAAGAGATGAGGGTAAGGATATCCTCGAAAGAAGGGGGAAGGGGTGGGGGGGGGGGGGCACATATTGGTCCTGCATACAAAGAGGATCCTAATATGATTCGCTCGTGAGCTGCCGCAGCGAAAACGCGACTCGGCCGCCGAGAAAACGGGGACAAAGCGCACGCGAGGAGGAGAATATGGGAAAACGAAGCGGCACGTGTTTGCGCCCTTCGCGCGCGAATGCGCCCAGGTGTCAGAGTCAGAAACGTGCGAGTATCAGCGATAAATCGCGCT
This sequence comes from Sycophila texana, assembly GCA_035582955.1. Taxonomy (NCBI): domain Eukaryota; kingdom Metazoa; phylum Arthropoda; class Insecta; order Hymenoptera; family Eurytomidae; genus Sycophila; species Sycophila texana. The sequence continues at coordinate 17,017,864 of JAWWEN010000009.1, read as the reverse complement.
GCGAGCCGCGCATTCTCCCACTTCTGAATAATGCACCGTTCATACTCTCCACTTTTTCATCTCCACCTCCCCCTTCGGCCTCCCCGCTTCTCCTCGCGTGCCTGTTCCTTTTTTTCCCCTCGTCGCCAGACGACCGCAGCGGCGAAAACGCGCAAGTGCAGGCTTTCTTTTTCATTTAATTATCGAGCGATCCGCCGCGAGAGAGCTTGCGGACCTTTCCGGCTCGATTTATCCTTCTGGCGTCGCCGTTTCGTAAAAACAAATGTAGCGAGGGGCTGAAAAATGTTCCCGTTGAAATTGAGCGCGAAAGATCGGGGCTGGTGCGAGGAGAGAAGAAAGGCCTTCGTGCTGAAAAAGGCGACGGGTTGCAGCCGGGGTAAAATCCAGCAGAGAGTAGAGAAGGAGAGGGGAATATTGAGAGCGTGCAACAGCAGGGAGCACTTGGCCACGGGTAGGAAGAGACTCTTTTGGGATGCTTCAGGGGCGCTTTGAGGCATCGCGGAAGCGTCCGAAAACTAAGAAAGTGCGCCGCTTCAGTTGGAGGAGCCGTGTGCACACGCCTGCATCGGGCCACGAGGTCAAAGGCGTAGTCAAACCCCTCTGGCTGCCTCCTCCCTTTGGTTGATCGATAATACCGCCGCGAGAAAGCAGAGGCGGCTCCTCTATTGGATGATATACTTTGTTGCTCTTAGCGTCGTTCGCATCTGCGCCCTTCCTTCTTTACAACTTATTGCGAGCGAAGGATTCATGTCACTTTTTTTTTGTGCTTTATATTTGCTCGTTGGTTCATTGGAATTTTACTGTTGGTTTTGTTTTATGCTAAAAATTGTTTAATGAATTATTGTGTGGATGTTAATTAATGTGGAGGGGAGTTCGTAAAAAGATTTTGAAGAAAAGAAGAAAACTACAGTCTCGGTAAAATCCTTTGTAAAGGGTTAGGATTCAGATAATTGTTTGTGCTTTATATTTTTGCTCGTTAGTTCATTGAAATTTAATTGTTGGTTTTGTTTTATGCTAAAAATTGTTTAATGAATTATTGAGTGGATGTTAATTAATGTGGAGGGGAGTTCGTAAAAAGATTTTGAAGAAAAGAAGAAATCTGCGCAGTCTCGATTAAATCCTTTGTAAAGGGTTAGGATTCAAACAATTTTTTTGTGCTTTATTCGCTCGTTGGTTTATTGAAATTTTACTGCTGGTTTTTTTTATGCTGAACATTATATTTCACGAATTATTGTGGCGATATTAACGAATATGTATTACAGAATATTTTGAAGAAAAGAAGATAAAATTCTTTGTAAAGGTTTAGGATTTATGATATTTTTTTTTATTTATTCATTCGTTAATTTATTAAAATTTGTCTATTAGTTTGGTTTTATGCTAATAATTTTCTAACGGATTGTTTTTATGGATATCAATTAATGTGAACTTCCTATAGAATATTTCAAAGGAATTACAAAAATCTGAATTTTTTCTATAAAATTCTTTTAAATAAGTAAAATAAGGTATTATTTAGTCCACAGAATAAATGATATTATATCCAACTTACTATGTAATCTTGTCCTTAATGTCCACTTGCATTATGATTATAATCCATAGCTCTTCCGGGAATTTAAGAAAAAAAAGTAAGTAAGTTTGCCTTGCCATTATAAGAGCACTCCAACAATTTAAAAAAAAATATATATTCTTCATGTACACTGCAAATACAGTCGTTTGAAAAATTACTAAGCTCGGTGTATATACGCGAAAAGTCGGCCCTTTCGCTGCCGAGCCGCAGTACCTAATAATTTTGCCTCTCTCGCTGGCAGTGTGTAACGCAATTCAAAAGAAGGGGTGCCAATCATTAGGCAAAATTTAATTTAACAAAGCATTGCTGCAGAGTTTGTTTGAATGCAGCTAAAGCGAGTACAATTGCAAAACAAAGTAAATGACATGCAGCGAAACTTTTATGTACACATAAAATAAGCGTATAAATTCTCACGGCGAAACGAAACAGCGCCTCGGTGCAACATTAAATTCCCCGTTACAAATGCACTTTCGGCTTTTTAATGGCATTTCATTCCCCCTCCTCCCCGAACCTCCCTGCAATCTCAATCATCTCGCAGTCCATTTCCTTTGTTCGCGCTATCATCACCGCCAAGTTCATCGTCGTCCCCCCCCCCCTGTTCCGCATAATCTCGCGTAACAGTCCGGCGCATTATATCCGCAAGCATTATGCTTCCCTTTTGTGCCGCGGGCACTTAGCCTGCAGCCCCGTGTCTCAGCGCACGGATTTTCACGCGGCGTGAATGGCTAATGAGGCCGCAACATCATCTCGTACACTTGCGCTCATCCCCTCCTTTCTTATCCTCTTTCCACTCCTTCTACTACTTCGCGTTCTTTTTTTTTTAGTTCGCCTTCGCCTACTTCCGCGTATTTCCGCCAAGTTTTCGTCGACGAGTCTGGGGATCGAGACGTACCTCTGTTCAAATTTCCAGCTGGCGAAAAGCGCTCGATAGAAAACTCGAAACTGGGGGAGATGGCATTTTCATACGGGTATTCTTATACCTTGTCCGAGGGTAGGAGATATTGAAGATTGGATTTTTGGATAAGGCCGCCGCTGGGAGAATTCGCGAACTATTGCTTTTGTCGATGACAAAAAAGTTCTCGTACTATTCTCCGTTATGCCGCATACGTTTTCGAATTTACATCAATATCATTGGTTTTCCGATGTGGATGTTGCCGTTTGTATTAGTAACTGTATGTTGATGTTTGAAATTTTTTTTAAAATTGTTATAACGTTGTTGTTTTCTAAATCACTATTGACAGAATGAGAGCGTGGGTAATCATACACTTCGCCTGATGAAATGTTGAATAGCATTAGTCTAAGGAAGTAATCTGATAAAGTAGTTTTCGTTTAATCTACTAGGAGATATCTTTGAGATTTGATTAAAATATGCAATTAAAAATTTCAATTTCAATTTCAGAAACTTGATAATTAAATTTCCGCATTTCATTAACCCACTTATGTTCATATTGAATTGTTTTCCATCATCCGTTGACAAAGCTACAAACAGCAGTGCACGGATTTTAACGAATTGAATACAAATGCATTGCTCTATTGAATCACTCGTCTGTATGTATTTTCAATGTGCAATTTAATTCATTTTAACATTAATGGAAATATAATGCTAGGAATGTTTTATACTTATACATAGCAGGACTACCTATGTTGAATTCGTCATAAATTGGGAAACAAGGTTTTGTAAAAATAAGTGAACTAAAAAAATAATTTTTCTTTAATAAATAATTAATGGAAAAATGTATGTTTATTATCTCATACATCTTTTAACACACCCGATCGTTGCATAATTAGTCATCCGGAACGTTATGTTGTATCACATTTAAATTAAAGAATTTATTCACCTATCATTCATCATTACATTTACTAAACTTTACAAGAGAGATAATTAATATTTATTTTGTTGAGGCACATATTAAATAAATTAGACATTTTTAAAAGAAGCGCGAAACGTTATATAAATGATTAATAATGCTTTTTTAAATATCTGGACAATTTAGAAGATATAAATGCAGAAGATGCAATTAATCGTCTGGTTAAGTAGTACAGCCACCGGTTGTGTCAGACAGCGATATGTTGATTATACGGAAAATTACGATACCTCGGAAAATTAAAAAAAAATTATTTATTAATACGACAAGATGAACTTACTTTAAATATATTAATAATGCTTTAAAACAATGTTTTTTTAAATATTTAGAAATAGAGCTACAAATTAAAAGATATAAAGAGAGTACGTGATGCGGAAAATTGAATTAGTCGTCTTTTTAAGTAGTACAACCACCATTTCCGTCAGACATACACTGTTTATAAGGAAAATGACAATATCTCGGAACTCCTAAAGAAATATAATAATAATTCGATAAGAAAACACTTTACACTGCGTCAGTTATTTTTTAAGTAAACATAAGTTCTTAAAACAGATTAAAAGCAATTTAATGTTATTCCTTGCGCTTCCCAGCGTTTGTCAATCGCCGGTGCAGGCCGCGAAATGACGCTGCGACAACTGCTTCCGACAATCAAATTCTTGGTCGCATGCTTAATGAATTGCGGGCTTTGGACGGGGGACTCGACGACGCAATTTCGCGGCTGAGAGAAAAAGCTGAATATCGTTGTCGTTCACCATTACCGGTTATTGCGTCGAAGATGGATTAATTTCACGAAACTAAAGTAAGGAGGGAAAAATCTTAGCTCGCCTCGTCTCCGCCTTTATTTCCCAGTCTTGTTTTCCTATTGTTTTTTCCTTTTTTGTCTCGTTTTTCTTCTTCAAGCACTGCTCTTATATTTTTCTTCACGTTTGCTACGTTAGTGCTTAAAAAAGAATAGGAAATACGAGAGTTAACAAAATCGTCGGGTTGAATAAATATTTCATTTATAACAGTTTTTTCGCTGTCTCATCTATTTTTTTGTCCGCAGTGACGAAATTCACGCTCGCATAGCTTCCGATTGTAATATTCATACAAAAAACACGTCGCAACAAAAAATACACAGAAAAAAAAATTTTTTTTTTAAAAACATTGCGAAATTGTTAAAATAACTGGACTCCCCGTCTAAGCGGCGAAGTTTTAACGTTATACATCAAAAGTAATGAAAGTTCTAGGCGATGTGGAAAGTGCACATCCAAGATTAATCAAATAAAATTTGATGCACTTGTAACAACAGGAGGAAATTATATCCGGCTGGAGGGAAAATCACATTTTCCATCATCCCCCGTCTCCTTTCCCGTTGCCCCGCGCCGCCGAAGTAATTGGTTCGCTGCGCGTCGCGCTCATTCGTCCTCGAAATTTCATTTTCCCGTCATTCCCCGTATATTCCCGGCCGTACGTACGCGCACTGGAACGTTAAGCTCGCAGACGTTGTACAGGCTCTCTAATACTAAGTCCTGCGGCGCCTTGGCGCCCCGCGTGATAAGCTGTCTTTTAACCCCAGATGCTCTTTCGCTCTCACCCTCCCCTGACTGAATCTTGAAAATTTTTCGAAGATGGTCAGCGACGATAGAGCCTTGCGGATTTCGCTGCACCAGTTTAACTGGATTAATACGACGACTTCGAAACCGCGTGATCTATAGCCTTTTGCTTCATTAGCTTCGAGATAGTTTTCCAAAAGTTGTAGATTTTCTTCATTGACCTGCTGAAAATGGTCTATTTTTAAGCGGGTATTTTTGGAGTAATCGCGCTATTTTATTAATAATTAATCAAGAATATTTTTCATGTTCTAGTTAAAAGAATGTTTTACATTCTCACGTAATTTAGAAACTTTTCATAATTGAATTGCTGGAGTCGTCGATTTTTCTGTGCGAATTATTAGTAATAATAAGTATAACGTAATTAATTGCGAGTTTCTTTTTCACTTTTTACTTTAAAAAAAGCGATGCACTCTCATCGGTTTTAATATCATTTCAACATTGAACTGCTATTTTATAATAATAATAAATGTGTAATTGATTACGTTTACTTTTTCATTTTTTATTTTAAGCAACGATCGCGAAGTCTAAAAATGAAAAGTTAACTTGATTTAAGTGATACATCGTTCCACTTCACTATAATAATAATGATTTCTCTTCTTTCTCATTAAGAGAGTGAAACTGTGCAAAATCTTGTTATATAAAAATATTCTTTTAACAATGTTTTGCTCAATACCAGAAAATACTGCTTCGACACAATCCTGGCATTTTTTTTTAAGAGTAAAACATAACATATCGTGCAATAAGAAGAGAAAATGAGCTATTTCTGTAATTGCTCTTGTTCGCAATTACTACACATTTTATTTTCTTTCCAATTAAAACACGCTAAAACCATACTTTTCTCCAAGATTCTATCAATCAAATTAATCCATCACCTTTCCTCAATGAAGAGATTAATAAATGATACATTAAAAAATGAAACAAGCGAAAAATTGATAATAAACGCCCTAATAGGCCTCATAAAACCGTCGCTTCCTTATCATACAGAAGGAAGGCGAAGCGGGCGAAAGCCAGAAGATCTCAGGCGATAAAGGCTGGCGTACAGCTGGCGCATGATACTCCTTGATAATATTTTTATGGCGCATTCGCGCGAGACACGGTGGGAACAGGAAAAGGGGGGAGGAGGAGGCTGGGGTGGAGCGGCGCGGGGGCGGAGAGCCAGCGTCGCGCTTGGCCGGAGTATTGCGCGATAACTCACGTCGCGGCGTATCGCGCCGGGACGCGTTACGGAGGAAATTCCGCGCGACGTGACCCGCGCCTCGGCGCACGGTTTCTTGACCGGTTCGCCCCGCCGCGCGTGGCTCCCATGCCCCGATGGACAAACGAGCGTTTCAGCTACCTAAGTGAATGCCCGGGACTCTCCTTTTTTCCTCCGCTCCCTCACGCCCCCCTGCCTTCGACTTCGAGGCTTCCACCGAGAGTTATTTATCTGGTTGTCCGACCCTTAAATAAGCGTTTACTTCTGCAGTCCGCTTTTCCGGAGTGCTGCAAAGCTTTATTGCTCCTCGTGTTTTCTTTTCGTCATCTCTGTGCTTCCTTTTTTCTTCGCTTTTAGTTTTGGAATTGAATCTTCGCTAATTAAATTAATTCCTTGAATTGGTGGGATTAAATGAGGAAGAATAAATTACGATTAAAAATTCGTAACTTATCTCGTGTACAGTTTTTTTTTTTTTTAAAGCTCGCAAAGAGCTTGCATCTCGAAACATCTTCCGAATTCCATGTGCATCAGCGGTACTAAAATTTTTTAATTTCACGCCTGGTGGTATGCAAAATGTCTATACTGAAAAGTTATGGCAGATAATCTGGAATTAGCACTTGCATATAATTTTGCAACGTGAAGTAACCAAGATCAATCCAGCTTATCTATTTAAGCCGTATTTGATATCTGTGTGTTTACAATTTTGAAGTAGGTTCATTCAGTTTTCAATAATTACAGTTCTTGCATTACTTTTTGTGCAGTAATTAATTTTTTTAAAGGTTACGAAAAATCATCAAGCAATATTTCAGATAAGAGGTGAAAATCGCCGTAATTCAATACAACAAATAAATATTGAGTATTAAATTCAATTCAACTTCAATAAATTTTCTTCATGTCGTGGTTATGAATTTTGAATCACGTGAGAGAATAGTAGATCTTGAATCGACGTAGACAGAAATTAGATTTTCTAATACATGGAACGCCACATTCATCCGAAAATTTCCATAAAAAAAATCATTTCTTATAAATTTGTTTTAAAAAGAATCAATCTCTTATAAAAAGAACCGCAATTGTTTATCGAGATCAAATCAAGATCGAGATTTTCAAGAAACCTTCTTAACGATCCAAATGCGATCGATCATCCCGCAGAGGATTTGATACTATTAGGAACTTACGTCTAAAGAAGATAATGTGGCGGGGGCAGAATTGGAGAGGAATAGCGCGACTTTTTTTAGCGCGTGGACTTAGAATCGGGTCGTTACAGCGTCGAAGTGTGCTTGGAAAGGATCGGCTCCCCCAAGCATGGCCACCACCTGCACGTGGCGATCCTCATATTCCCGGGCTGCGGACGTACGTGCATGCATACGCAAAAAAGTTCGACTTTTACGGTCGCCGTCGCAGCTGCGCTAACCCGTGAGACTGCACGAACTCGATAAGCAGCAGCACGCGGGTCCGAGACTCCAGCGCTAACCTCGTAAAAGTCATCCCGCCTTTGCTCCAGGTTTTTTCTCCCCTCTCCTCTCACTCTCTATCTCCGGCTCTCTCTCTCTCTCCCTCTCTTTTGAGTTTCGCTTCGCCGTGAAGACGAGCTTCTGCTCCCTTTTAGGATTTCGCAGCTCGACGAAGCGCCGCGTGATGTACGAGCTGTGCGCCACGAGTGCTCCCCCACTTCCATCCCAACCAACAAGTTTATTTTTTACTTCTTTTTTTTATACATATATAATATTTTCACGTAAATGAGATTTGAAGTTATTAAAAGGAGGGACAATTTTTCAAGCTTTCCTTATACAGCTGCAAACATTACTTTTATATTTTTATTTTATTACATTTTATATTTAATAACTACTTATAAATATGCAATATTTCTGTTCCATCATTTATACACGGTTAAAAATTTCAAACAGACAATTTACGTAAATAATTCACACCTATTTTTTGTAAATTATAAGCCATTGCACATAAAAAAAAAACAGTAATACTGTGTAAAATTTGTGTCCTTTTTTCGTTTAACTCGTTTCTAAAATGAACGTAAGTGATATGACTGATATTTACAAGAATTTTACAGATATATTATACAAATTTTGTGTAAAATCCAGTAAAATCACTGCACACAAATTTTACAAAAATTTTTATAATTAATTCATCACCAATTTAAGAAATAACACTTTTTTTGTATATGTTATCTCTTAAACTGATTTTACAGTGTAATAATAAAGTTTCGGTATGCGTTTGAGGATTGAAAAAGAGAAAGCAATGCGTTGACTTTTTTTTCATACTGATAGCAAAAAAGCAACGTATAAACTGGCGCGAGAAGTAGTCCAAAAAATCTTGGCGTCGCGAAGTGACCGAAAGTTTATAGAAAGCGATTATAAGTTGCGAGATTTCGGACGGATGGAAGGGGGCCGCGGGGTAAAAGTTGACGGTCTCTCAAAAGCCGCGGCTTCCTTCTTTCTTTGAGAAAGCAAAAATGGTCGCGCGGAAGGAATTAAAAGCGTCCGAGGCGAGGGATGAAACGAGACCGTGGAAAAAGCAAATGCCTAGGAGGGTTCGGTAGCGCGCGAAAGTAGGTCGTTCCTGCTCCTTACGCTTCACCTTACGCCAGATGAGGACAGAAGGGCGGGAGAGAAAAGAAGCGCCCCGCGCTAGAGAGAGAAAGCTTTTACGATGTCTGCATTGCGTGCCACCCAAAAGACTTACCGGCTTAAGGGCGCGCCGCGGCGATTTCACTGGCTGACGTCCACGCCTTCGCTCATTGTTGTGGAAGGTCCTTCGTTCATTCTCATTCGGCGTTTTCTTCTTCCACTTCCAGTCGCTTTATCGTGACGCCGCTCATCTGCTTTTTTTGTGCAAGCTCGAGCCTTTCTTTTTTTTTTTTTTTCTTCAAAATCAGATCGAAAACTTGGCTCTTGTGTACGTTTCCTTGTTGTTCTTCTTTTTTCTATTTTAGGAGATGTAGAATTGTTATTATATTTTTTAGGATTTGTTTAACCGTTATTACGTTACATGATGCGCATTTTCTTAATAAAGATACACCTATATTTACAGTTTTTTGTACATCCCTTTGTGTACATTTCCTTTTGAAAACTCTTCAAAAGAGGAAAAATTTCCCAGAATAATTACTCTATTATACTAAAATTATTTATTTTCACTAATTATATTCTTTGATATAAAAATACAAGTTACTTTTATCCCAGCAATGTTAAAATTGCAAATGTAAAATAAACTTTATGTTTGGGAACTTTTGAAAATCAAATATCTTTTTATTGAAAAAAATATAAATAGTTGTCCGCCAGTGTAACGCAAAAAGTAACCCATGACGAAAAAAAAAGTGAATAAAAAGAAGAAGAATCATTAATTTCTGTGAATAAGTTCAAAACATTAGTTTGAATAAAAAGTATACGAAATACCGAGTTTGATTTTGCAGTGGTATGTTCTTTCAAACAAAAATTTCCATTTAAACCGCAGAAAATTTTCGACTGAACTTATCCATCATACTAGAATAGTAATGTTTTGCCTGGATGTGCATAACGATAAAAAATACATAGCAATACTTTAATGAACACAAAAAAAAATTCTGCAAGAATTTAAACAAACAACCCACTTCGATATTGTCACTATTGAAAAATTGCAAGTCTTCAGAAAATTTTCTGGAAATATGCTTTTATTACAAAAATTCTTATTGCGTAGGTTTCTAATTTAAATATTACAAGGACTACACCTTTGAATTAATTATCAAATATCAAAACAATTTTTCTCATTACTTAGCAATTTTCATCTCACTGGTATATTAACAGTGAACCAAAACTTCTGTGATAATATAGTAAAACGATTACAGTGACATCAATCGATTAGCTAACTTCTAAGTGATACGTACACTCGACTGAAATAAATGATTGCGGAACGTTTTCAAAATTTAAAAAAAAAATGGCTACATATTTCGTTGATAACCCCGAAAAAGATAAGAAATAGATAAAGTAAAGACAAAGTGAAGACGTTGCCATTTTTTGAAAATTTTGCAATGTTCCGCAAGAATTTATTTCAGTTGAGTGTACAAAATTCCTCATACAACTCTTGACGCACAAAAGGCCACAGAGTTACAGAAAATTATAAAGAGCACATCAGCCAATGCGATAATTTAAACCCAAACCCAGGGTAATTGAAAAATATAAGGCAGATCGCGGGTAGTCTTTCAAATCGCGTCCCTTCTGGTCTCGATTAGTAGTCTTTTTAAGTAGTATAACCACCACTTGCGTCAGACATTCAGAAGGAGACACTGTTTACAAGGAAAATGACAAAATTTCGGTACTCCTGATAAAAAAAAATGTTAATTCAATAAGAAAACATTTATTTACACTGTCAGTTATTTTGTCAGTAAACATAGATAAGTTTTTAAAACAGCACACCAGCCAATGTGATAATTTAACCCAAAACCCAGGGTAATTGAAAAATGCTCTAGGGCGGATCGCGGGTCTTCAAATCGGGTCCCTTCTGGTCTCGATTACTCGCATCTTTTTAAGTAGTACAATCACCATTTTCGTCAGACATTCAGAAGGAGACACTGTTTACAAGGAAAATGACAAAATTTCGGTACTCCTGATAAAAAAAATGTTAATTCAATAAGAAAACATTTATTTACACTGTCAGTTATTTTGTCAGTAAACATATATAAGTTTTTAAAACAGCATACCAGTCAATGCGATAATTTAACCCAAATCCCAAGGCAATTAAAAAAAGCTCTAGGGTGGATCGCGGGTAATCTTGCAAATCGGGTCCCCTTCTGGTCTCGGGACGACGCCGAGGATGGAACATACCCTCCCCCTCCTTCCCCCGTCCACTGTTCCTTGCGTACATCACAGACCAGGCTACGAGCGCGTTTATGCAAAGGCTGCATGTGTCGGCAGCTGCGCGGACGCGGGAGAAAGGTGGGAAGGATGTGTACGGCGGGAGAGAAGGGGAAGACCAGACATCTGAGCTTGCAAGCTGCAACTTTTCCCATCAGTGCGCAGCAAGCCCCCGAGCTTGTTATGCGAAGCTTGAAGCATGTAACGCCAGATGCCGCATATTGCTTTGCTCTCCGTCCCACCTGCACACCTTCCCCGACGTCGCTCGTCGCCTCTCGCTCTTCGTGTCTCTCGTCTCTCTTTGCCCGTAGGCGAATGGCCCCTTCCGATCAAAACATTTCACTTTTTCGCCTTTGCGTCCTCGGCTTTTTAATTTCAGCAGGCGACGCTGGCGCGAATGAGGCTATTGGCTCTGGTCGCTTTTTTTTCTGATATAACGAATGCAAACGAAATTGTGGATGTGCGGGTTCGCAGGGAACCAGAGCTTTCGTGGGGATTCTTTTTCTCGAACTGCTCTCTTTCATTTGCTAAAATGCAGTTGCATGAATTTCTCGACGTAGAATCTTACAAAAAAAAAAAAAAAAGATAAAAGAAAAATACGGCAGATAGTGGAATACTGAGAAAAATGTTTAAGTAAAAGTTACTATACTGCCTGTATAAGTGGTCACAGGATGAGATTCTGAAAAAGGTTGCCATTATTTATAGTAAAATTTATCAAATAGTTATGATAAATTTTCGTGTATATACCCTCAAAGTAAAACTACTAAAAAGTAACTAAAATTTAAAGTAGTAAAAAATGACTGAAAATCAGTGAGTTTGGATTACTTTTAAATGCTAAAAGTATATCACTGAATGGCAGGTCTGGTTCTATAACTGCACTTTTCAGTTAAAATATAATCACTGCTAAATTAGCGATAATTAATTGAGTTTTGAGTGAAAAGCGTGGGCACTGAGACAATATTCGTGATAACATAACAGTTATAAAAATTAGAAAATACAGTAAATTTTAGTACAAAGTATAATGATTTTTACTAAAACATTTCACTCAGTACTACTGCCACTATAATACAAACTATAATACAAACATATAATGCAAACTCGAAAATTTTACGTTCAAAAAAACAAAGTAGCTAATATTAATACTTTCGTTTGATAAATTGTTTGATAATTAAGTAAGACTACGAAACTTTCATATTGCTTAATCTTTAAGGCTGTTTGAGGTAAACAAAGTTCTTTCGCCTAATTATACACTTGACGAGCTTAACGTCACTAGTCGAGTAGAAAATATAACCGATGCTGAAGTGAAAAGATTGAAGGCTCTTCACGCGGCCGAACGACTAAGTGCCGCTAGAAGCGTGAAATTAGAGTCTGGAGCACCTCTTCTTGCCCGGCCAATATAAGCCCTGACATGACGTTTTGTTGATCGAGTTGCTGCTTATTGTTACCTCTATCTTTTTCATTATGCTTTAATTATTCTTTTGTTTCGATCCATTTATGAACAGAGAATAGATATACTCTGTTTCTCCACTCAGTCCTTTTTCCCTTTGTCTTGCAAAACTACAATTACCATGCACTTAATTTTCGTTACACTCTTATCGTTTACCTTGTTATTTGAAAATATTTCGTTGTGCTTGCAGAGCTTAAATTCATTATGTTGCTTCAGTAAACTTTTGTTTTGCCTCATTTTAATGTTTCTTTTCTTTTTTATTTTTTGCTGCTTCATTTTTCACATTTATTTAATTCTTTCTCCTCTCGCTGCATGTTCCGCCAAATTATTTGAATTAATCGTAAAAATTCGCTGCATATTAAAGTAAAGCTTCACATTAGCAAGTACAAAGGTTATAAATCTAATGGTATCCTTTTTTTTGCATAGCTATTTTAATGAGCACAATTATAAAAAATATATAATAAAGCGCGGGATTATAAAGGGTAAAGCCGTTTTCTGAAGGGAGAATATTTTAAACCGGACTTATACGGTTGATAATTAGCTATCTTCCTATAATATTATGTATAATTTTTCCTCCACTTTGTACTTCGATTCTTTCTTGCGGGTCTTTCGTTCATCTTGGTTGCTACCTGAGCTAATTACCCGCGTGCAGTAACACAATTACGCCACGACCCAGCTCATTACTCAAACTCGCAAAACTGTTCTAGAAAAACCAAGCGGTTCATCTTTTATTTTTTTATTTTACTTTTTAGATCATCTCTACTTTTTTTTAGTTTATTTACAATGCTTAATTATTAATTTTTATTTTATCGCTGACGTCGCCTTTATTCGTGTTTTTTTTTTTAAGTCAACGCAATAATATTACCTTTATTTACATTTTCGCCTTTCATACGAACAGACTATTCAGTATAATCGTAACAATAATGTTAAAGCTGTTACATAATGTTTGTTTGTAATGTTTGTTTTTTCATTAAAAATGAATACAGAATTACAAATAAGATGTAAAACGTAAAATTTAATTGGGAATAATATGGAACAAGTGATTTTGCATAAACAATCAGATGCTATAAGCTTTTTAAGATTAAACTTTTAAATTAAAATTACGTGAAGTAACGTAATCGTGGGATGTTACGTAAGCACTGGAAATTTTAAGAAAATTAGACCTATTACTTTTCGGAAAAAACTCCGTAATTTTTACGAAAAAATTCTCGTATTTTTGTATGGAGTTTTTCTTACACAATTTACAAAGCTTTGCGAAAATATTCAAGTTTCAAATAATAATTAAAAAGATTATCCCATTAAAACTTTTAAGAGCTTGTAGATCGTGGGACTAAGTATATATCGCGCTTTTTTATTAATCAGTCCTTTCGCGCCTTTCTTCTCGCACTGGCATGTGGGGGGGGACCCTCGCCACTTTCCCACCACTATATTATTGCCTAGTATCTCACGGATAATGGAATTCCTGCCGTCTGTGACTGCGCCGTCGCCGTATCCTGGCCGCGCTCACACCCACGCACACCCTCGGAGTAAAAACAGAAGCTAGACAAGCGCCGGCTGAGTTCGGTTTCGCCTTTTTATTTTTATTTACTCAGGCGATGGTCGCCGGGCGCAGCAGAGGCGGTACTAGCGGCACCAGTCGCCGCCGCCGCCGGAGTCGTTTACCGCCCCATCGAAGAATTTCATTCCGCGGCATTTTTCCGCTCGCGCCAACGCGCCGCAGGGTGAAACGTGAGCGCGCAATATCCCGGACTCTCTACGCGTCCGGGTAACCTACAAAACTTAACTCCACTTCGCGTGCCATGTCCTCTCCTCCCCCTACCCTCGGCCTCCACATGCCCCCTCTCCTCTCCCCGCGCCTTTTCTCGTTCTGTATTTTTTTTTCCTCTATTTTTCTTCCTCCACGCAGTCATTTAACAGCTGCGAGTCGGGAAGTATGCGATGTGCAAGATAAATGCTACTTTCGCCGTGTCTCCGCACATTTAATACTGATACATGTTAGATTCCTTTTCGCCGCGCCTGGAGTGCAGGGTTTTTATTTCGGGCCACTTTTTAAATTGGATTTTTCATATTTATTCCACGGAAATTCAGATTTATTTTTTTTAAGCAGCTCCGCACTGAGAAAAAAATATAGTAACAGTTACTAGAAAGTTACTAGATTTTCTAGTAACATATGGCGCACACTAG
>JAWWEN010000009.1:16973245-17003073 GCA_035582955.1 Sycophila texana | reverse complement strand
TAATCGACGCACAGGTACCTATAAAAAATGAAAATAAAGAAGAATTCAAGAGCTACAATTTGAGCTTTATTAGATTACAAAATGTTCATCGGTTCAAAAGTTATAAGTATTTTAATATTTATTCAAAATCACTAGCAAATTTTGGCACGTACATTATTTTACCGAATTTGTAGCTCTTGAATTCTTCTTTATTTTCATTTTTTATGGGTACCTGTGCGTCGATTAGTTACTGAGTAATTGAAGTTTCCGTAAATGGTAATTTTCCCTAGATTATTTTTAAATATGCCCTATTTTTGTAAATAGGGTCCATTGGACAAATTCCTGAGAGACACGTGTTTATTATTTTGGTCCAAAGAATCATTCTGCAAAGTTTGAGCCAAATCCATGTCCCGAAGGGTTGACGCTCTCCTTGTAAGTAATAGACGACAATCTTCGAGCTTACACAATGCCCCTCAAAGTAAGCGAAATAATAAGTTCGAGTAGCGAGCAAAGGGAGGCAAACGACGACACTCACCTCGTCGGCAAACATCAGCAATGTCGAGTCGGTGGCCGCGAAGCGTTTCATCGTGAATCCCCCATACTCGAGAAAGCAATCCCGAACTATTTGAAGGAAGGCACGCGGCGCGAGGAGCTCGGCATCCTCGTACAGTTCGAGCTCGAGCGGGCAGTGTCGCTGACTCGACGTCGCCTCGCCAAGGCCGAGACTCTCCCACGGGTCTATCAGCCCGAAGAGCTCCGGGCAGTCCTCGAAGGATCGAAGCATCGCGTAACTCCCGTCGCCGCTGTCCATCGACGAGGCCGCCTGGTCTGACGCATTCAATGAGGGAAGTTGGCGCGCCGGCCGTTGAGCAGCGGTCGACTCGCTAGTCAACCGCGACATACTCGTAGTTCGAGAGCCTGTCGATTCAGAATTTATTTCAGGGGATTTTTTCTTTCTTTTTTTTTGCGGTATTTTTTGTTTTACATTTATTTAACGTCGCTCTATTTATGATCCGATTTGGTGCTAATCAGCGACGGAGGTCTATGATGTGTTTGCGAACAAAGCACTTTTTTTAGGTAGTTTTTCAGATTTTTTTTTTTAGATAGTTTTTATAATATTTTCAAGGGATTTTATTTCTTGAGGTAGTTTCTGAGTGTTCTTTTTATTACGAAGTCTAGTGACAAAGATGTCTATTAATAGATAGATACCTTCATTAGCATACTATCTCAACAATAAGTAGGAGTTTATTTTGACTGCACTGAGAAAAAATTCTAGTAAAAATTACTATTCTGTCTAGAAAAGTGGCCACAGACTGTCATGTGGTGGAAAAATTACCATCCTGTATTGGAAAAATTACCAACTTGTATAGTAAAGTTTACTAGAATTATTGGAAACTTTACCATAATTCTAGTAAAATGTATAATATTTTCTAGTAAAATTTATAATACAGGATGGTAATTTTTCTACTACATGACAGTCTGTGGCCACGTTTCTAGACAGAACAGTAATTTTTACTAGAATTTTTTCTCAGTTTGTATATGAAATGCTCGATGAAAGGGGATAAACAAATAGATTAAATGTCATTAATAATGGTAGACAGGAGTGTATAAATATAATATCCTATTTCAGTTCAACTGGTGTGCCTCTGTAGAATTACTTACGCCATTCACATGCTTAATTATTTAACAATCAAATAAGATCGATTTCGAGCAGACAAGATTAATTAAATTCATAAATTATATTTTAAATTTCCTGCTTTCTGGAATTGGATATCTGGATCTGGATCTTATTCAAAATGTAGGATACATTTCATTTTTTCCCTAAAAAGAGCGAAAAAGAGCTTTTTCGTTTGAAATTATATTGCAGAAGGAAGTAACGTAATAATATTGAGAAAAAAGACTGTTGCAATTTACACAGTGGTATATTAATAAAAAAAAATTGTCATATTGATATTTTACAGTACACCTTTACTCCTTTAAGTCAAATGAAAATAAAATGAAATAAAATAACTCACCGTGAGGCTTTGACTCTTCACAAGGCCGTCGCATTCCTCGCCTCGAATGAGCATTTTCATTAGTTGTACTACGGGCACCGAGGACATTCGTGGAATTTTTATCTTGAATTTCATCGTAATTTACGAAACTTTGTTGCTTCTCGACAGTCTCTTCTGAATTCCGCTGGACTCTTTTCTCGTCTGTGTCTGATGTCGCAAAAGTACTTGAGTCCTTCAACTTGCTATGATTCAGTGACGAATTAGCATCGCCACTCCACGATGAAGATTCTTCGTGCGACTCAGCGTTCGACTTCTGACACTGAATTCGATCGTACGAGCATTGACAGCACTTGCAGCAAATTCCGGAAGGCTGAGGTGACGCGTAGTAAGACTCTGCCAATTTTCTAAACGCCAGAAGATTGAGTAGGTGCTTCGCTCTGGGCCAGTCGATTCCTTGCCTTTCGCAGCACTTAAAAATTCCACTTAGGTGAATTTTCAAGTTTTTCTCCTGACCAATAGTAAGAAATATAGAAAAATTAATTTGGCAACATTTGCATACTTTGTATTTAAGAGTAAAAAAGACCAAAAATCTAGTGGTTCAGAAAGATTGATTTTGAATTTGCAATTAAAATTGAAACTGCAGTTATACGATACATAATAAGTTCAACAAAATCTTGCAAATAATTTGAAAACGTAAGTTATGAACGACCCTTTCCAACGTTAACATCATACCACCATAGTTTTTATGATACATAATAAAATATCAAATCCACATTAATAGAAAAATTTTGAGAAGCTACCTACATGAAGTTTTTTATTGATGGTGATATGAAATAAAGCTTATCATTAATATTTTTAACATCAGTATTGCACAATATTCAATTGTAACAGGCATTATTTCGGGATTCACGATTTACAAAAGGGAATTACGAATGACATATATACAAGTAGTAACACCCATGCATTATCCAGACACTGTAAATATTCAAGTTTCCTGAAATCAGTATCAAACAATTTTGTTTTAATCTTCTTAAAATCTATAAGCTGCATCAATAACGAGTATTAAATAATAAATATTTTCATTAAGATGATTAAGTAGTAATTGTCCGACTTTGATCAGACCGGCTTTTTTAACCATAATTAAATTAAGAATTTATTCGACTTTCTCAAAATCAAAGAATATTTCTTTTAAATTTAAATCCTATTAAAATTTATATGCCAAATCAATATCGAATATATATTATACTTATTAACATGATTAAGTAGTAACAGGCCATCTTTTGTCAGGCCGAACTTTTTTATTGGCAATTTAATTGCGATTTTATTCAAGATTCTCAAGATATGTATACGTTTTAATCTTGTTAAAATTTATAAGCCACATTAATAACGAGAACATTATCTGATTCGATCGTAACGACCTATTCTCCTCCCGCCCTCCTGCCCCAAAAAAAAAAGCAATCTAAAGAATGTTGCCTCACCTGATCGAGCATCCCGGAAGATTTTCGCCGCGCAGCCTCGGCAATTCTAGGCTCCTGAAGCACTTCTTCGGCTGCGCTCGCGATCTTCTCCAAGTTCCATCCGGGCGCTATCGGCACCTCCTCCCTCTCCTCTCCGTCAGCCGCGGCGTCTCGCGCGTCGTTAGCGCGACACGCATTTAACCGCAGCGCGTCCCCATGAAGAATTAATTCGGGCTCGGGGCGTCGCGAGGCAGACTCGTTCGCCGACGAGATGAGCTCGTATTTCAAATTCAATAGGCAAAGTTTCTTGGTAAGACGCGCGAAAGCCGCCGAGCTCACTTTGCTTAACGAAGTCGCAGCGGCAGCCCCCGTCGCCCTCCCCCGATGCGTTTGGTCTGCGAGATAATGATCCAAGTTGCCGCAGTCAAGAAAGGAGAAGCGAGACACCATCTTTTTTTTCGCCCCCCCCCCCCTTCTCCCTCTTCTCTCGCACAATCTCTGGTAAATAATTCGGTTACTTCCGTTCCGCTTGTTAGACCATTTGCATTGGTTCACGAGGGAAATCAAGTAACACTTTGGTCGTGCTGTTACGAGCCAACGAAACGTTAGTGTGAATTAATTACCGTAGTGTGCCTTTTTTCACGATTTACGATATTTTCACCGGGACTTTTAATAGTATAATTATAAGATGTATAAAACTCTTGACGTTCTTTGGAGCTTGCAGAAGTGGAAAGTTGAAAAAAAGGAAAATTAATCCAAGAATGCGAAAGAAAAGTTGAGAGAAATGAGAGCAGCAAAATTCCGTGTTTAAAAAAAAAAAAAAAAACGTGATTACGTGCGACATTTAATTAGTAATGATTGCAAAAAAAATTGTTCGTATTTCTTTCAGTAAATATTGAAAATTATATTTAATATTTAATTCCGTTCTATTAATTAGAGAATTATTGTATATATACACGCAAGATATATTTAATTAGTATATATATATATATAAGAGTTAATAGATCAATACACTCTAGCCTCTTAAATAGTTTCAGGAAAAGCTTTGCGGTCGCCAAATCGTAAATTTATAAAAATTATTCATAAAATAAAAATCGCATCTTAGATCGAATCATATAGTATCCACCCCACTAACTAGTTCAACAGACCGACCAGAGACGCGCAAATTAAAAAAAAAAAGCAACCCAAGTTTTCGTACGTTACAAATAGGGAGCTTGCGGGTAGCATCGGCTTAATTAAAATAGAATAGCATAGAATAGCTGTTTATTGTATGTTACAGTATTTACAAATTTTTTATTAGAATTTCACAAAACAAAGGAGAAAATAATGCAGGTATAAAATATCGTATGTACACGCAAGAATCATTTAATAAGTAATAAGAGTTAATAGATCAGTCCGTGCCCCTTCAAGTTTCAAAAAAAGCTTCGTGGTAAATTTATAAAAATATTCATAAAATAAAAAACAGAATCATCCTGCCCCATCCGACTAACTAGTTCAACAAACCGACCAGAGAAGCACAAATTAAAAAAAAACAAAAAACATCCCAAGTGTTCGTTCGTTACAAATAGAGCGAGCTTGCGGCTAGCATCAGCTTAATAGATACCTCGATTAGGCGGCTCATCGATCTGGCGCAACAGGGCGTCGAGGACGACGGGGACGCTGGCGCACTCCTCGGGGATGGCGCCGAGGCAGTCGGGGCGGTGGCGGCGGGCGGCTTTGTCCGTGTCCAAGCTCACGAGGCGCATGCTGCGCAGGTAGTCGGCGTGCGCCTCGAGCGTGTCGTGCACGTCGTACAGCATGTACGACACGGCGTCGTAGAGCTCGCGGGCCTCGCTGCCGGGCGTCCAGCGCGGGCAGAAGTGCCGGACCGCCACGTCGCTGCACTCCTTCGCGCACAGGGACTCCCAGAAACCACTCAGGCTCCTTTCGCTCGATTTCTTACTGGTAAAGTGCGAAATAAGACGTCTGACGTTGCTTGCTGAGACTGAGACTGAGAGCTTTTATCGAGCGCAGCCGATAGATTGGAGAGGGATATAAATAGATGGCTATTTT
Organism: Sycophila texana; assembly: GCA_035582955.1. Lineage (NCBI taxonomy): Eukaryota > Metazoa > Arthropoda > Insecta > Hymenoptera > Eurytomidae > Sycophila > Sycophila texana. The sequence goes on along the minus strand of JAWWEN010000009.1, from coordinate 16,997,591 downwards.
TCGATAGCGAGATTTGCTTTTTCTGGTTGAAAAATGATGTGGTAAGTTATTAGATGGGAAGATACACTGGGATAATGTTTCTCGTAAAATTTATGGTGAGGCTCGCCATAAAAATAGCGTGGAAAAATGCAATCATGCGATGGCTTCCGGAACTAAAAGTTTTACAGGGAAGTCGTTTTGTAATTTTTACACGAATTTTGAACAATTAGCTACCTTTTAAAATTTTACTACGAAGGCTCCGTAAAAAATAATGAGTTTTCACTTAAAAAAAAAAACACGGAGCTTTTTCCGGAAAGATTGCACAGCTGTTCTTCTAAAAATAGCACCGATTTTCCCGTAAACATTTCCAGTGCCACGAACCGTCCCTCAATTACGTTTTTTTCTCGTCATATTTACGACGAGCTTTCAGTATGTAATTGAGGATAAAATGATTTATCCAGTGGTTTAATAATGGTGCTGGTATTCAGTAACGCAGTACCGCTTCTGTCGGAAATAAAAAATAAATTAAGCTGGAATAAAAAATATTTAAATACGATGGAATAAACCCTAGTAAAAAAAATTCATTGAAACGATTTTTATTTTGCATTGCTCCAGGAAATCTCATTTATTATGGTAAAATATAGAAAAGTTAATCCCTATTCAAAATGCACGGTAAGAAAGTTATTTAACCGCAGTTTAAATTAGCATCGCATATATATCTTAGAAACTAAAATTATTATTTCATAAACTCGCAAGTCTGAGTAATGAATGCTGCATTACTTCTAAAAGTTTTAATTGCGCTAGCGAATTATATTGAGAATACCATTCATAGGGTGCATAAAAATTGAATTGGATTCACAATAAATTTTCCTAACCTTTATCAGTAAGTCAGTCATTTTCCGAAAATTTATTATCCAAATTTTAATTCCCGAAAGAAGGTTCTTCTAAAATTCAGCAATCACACTTTTTCGCGAACTCAGCATCAGAATTAACAAAAAAAAAAAGAAAAAAAAAAAGAACCAGACTCCTCGTCCTTACCTCGAGAAAAAGCTGGAGAAATTACAGTTTTCCACCGAGCACATTGCGCATAAAAAATCACCGCAGCAGCTGACGGAGTCCCCCGGATTTTCAATCCTCAAAATACAGTTCAACGGCACGCGTAGCTTAATCAGATCACTCGGCAGCCCGGGCTCTCGGAACCCCGTTAGCAGCACATACAAATCCGGACCTGCGCCACATGAAAAAGTCTAACAAACTGCAAAACGTAGTATAGCTTCGATTAAAACGTATAAATTTCGCTCAACCATTGAGCGGCGCGTCGTCGATGTAGATCCGATCTCTCCACTCCTCGCCGCGCCTCCTGAGGCTCGAGTTCGCCCTCCTCGCGGAATTCGCGCGGTCGCTTTTTACCGGGGGCCGAGCGGGCCGCTGCATGGCCTCGAATTCCCGCTCCTGCTCGGCGAGCAGCTCCAGCTCGAGCTCCCTTCTTGCCAGGGACTCCAGTCGCGCCTCGTAAATCATCCACTTGATTAGCTCGGCCTCGAAAAAACGAGCAAAGTCCGCCCCGCCCTCGGCGCCCTCCTCCTCCTCCTCCTCGTGCAGCGCACTCCGCGCGTACTCCCGGATTTTCTCCAGCGACGGCGACGGCTTCGCTGAAACTTCAACCGTATCCTTCTTCATACCCTCCCCCAGTTTTTTCATTTTTCTTTTTTTCCACCGCGAATTTATCCCCTTCATTCGGCGGGACGTATCATTAGTTTCGCGTTTGAGAATGTTTAAAATTGCCCCCTTTTTACCGCGCGTTTCATTTCGAGCGAGGCGGCGAGTCGTAAAAAAAAAAATTCTCACCTGTGCTTGACAAATTAGTGGCGGTTAATCTCCGGATGGTGGCCAGCATTCCTTCTTTGCTGATGATGTGCACGGCTTTTCTCGTGGGCTCGAGGGATGCCTGGTTCAGCGCCGCGGCGTAGGCCAGCTGGTCTTCTTCGGTCTCCACGAGCATGCTCACTGTACACCGCCAGTTTTCATCGTTGATGTTGACCCTCTTCACCAGCGACGGGAAGGTGAACGTTTTTGACTTTCTCGATGATACTTTTCTCGCGGCTGTCGATCTTCTTGATTTCATCGTGTAAGTTAGGTAATGCAGCTTAAACTCATAACCTAACTGTTACTTTGGATATATAGAGCTTTTGTTTGTAAACAGTTGAAAACAAATGTGTGTATTTTAAGTTCGCTTCATTTTTTATTTATCTATCTACAGTTTGATACTTGCAAGGGGAGTGTCACCCTCTGGGTCACCGATTTGGATGAAACTTTGAGAATCGTTTCTTTGGGAATTGTTTTCTAGTACCGAATAATGAAACAAAACACTTTTAGTTTGATCCCGTAGGCCTTCGTTTAAAAGACACAATTAAAAACATTTGCATTGCTCATAAAGGCAATTCTCTAAAAATATATAGTTCTAGTAGTGATGTTAACAAACGTTGCTGTATCTGCTAAATAAAGGCCTATGAGATCAAACTAAAAGTGGTTTGTTTCATTATTCCGTACTCTCTAAATCTGAATTAGTGAAATTTTGATGTATATAGTAATACATTGCAGATTAAAAGTATCCCACTAATTGAATTAGTGGGATACTTTTTACTAGGAATATGTGACTATTCACTTAAGTTTAGTGAAATCGGAGAATTTTCACTAATTCAGATTTACTAGAAAACAATTCCCAAAGTTTCATCCAAATTCATGACCTCGAGGGTTTGATACTCTCCTAGTTAGTATATATCCATTCTTTCTTTATTAATTTTTTTATTGGTCGTGGGTCGCGTCTGCGACTCCGATTTGCCACCATAAGGATTATTGCCTTATAGGACTTCGAAATTAATTTTTTATAGCGGTAACTATTATGAAGAGCTCGATGTTGCAGGCACGTTGTGGGTCCCGGCGATTCAGTCAGCGACAGGCAGGCCCTAGGCGCATCGAGATATTACACAATTAATTACCACCCACAGTTCAGGGAACGATTTTTACCGTCCCAGCGATTTTTCATTTGTTGTTAGATGAAAAAATCGCCGGAGGAGGGTGATCGAAATATATATATATCAATTGTTGTAGGGTCACCAATATATTTGCAACAATTTTAAAGCTCAATTTAATATTTGTTAAGGCACTTGGATTCAGAGGCAAGCTTCTTTTATATAGTTCCCTCGGCAATTAATGTAGAAAAACGATCGAAAAATAGCATAACTTTTTAAAGTTTAATTAGTTTTGACTAGCAATTATAGTAAAAATTACGATCTCTGTGTCTCTTTGCCCATTTAACTTAATAGCTCAGCAAATTTAACGTAGAAGTTCCCTTTCGTGCTTTTACGAGTCACACGTCAGATCAATCACGACATTTCGACACGATGCTCCAGTGCACACTAACGTACTAATAGAAAACAAACATAATTAATCGACTGCAAAACCAGTCACATCCGCACGGAGGCGCAATATATCATCTTCACTTTTGAACTCAATATCAATAAACTATACTAATTCGCCTATTCGATTGAAATTTACAAGTCCATAGTTTATAGTTATATCTGTGTTTTTAGCACAGATACTCAAGAAATGCTACGAATAAAATAAATAAAATAAATAAAATATTTAAATTCTAACTTTATTACGAAAATAACTATTCTAGAAATGAAAAAAATATTTTCTGCAAAAGATACTACTGACTACATTCGTTCAACTATCCTTAAAACCCTAATACGTGCAATAACTTACCATTAAAAATAGCACTACTACGTTAATAATTGCATAGTAAAAATTATTGCATTCTGTACAATATTTTTTCATAAATTAATTTGATTTTACAGACTGTGGATTTAATACTCAACACCAACATTTCCCTATTCTTATTAATGTTATATCATTTTTCATTTTTACAAGCTCTGAACTGTATATAATTATGGTATATATACCACCACATCACAGAATGTTTGTTACAGCATTTGCATAAGAGGCGTTATACACACCACAAGTGGTGTTTACCACGAGACCCGAGCCACGTAGCTTTAGTCGTTATTAGAATCTTAAAAAATTTGTGGTGTTCCAAAGTTAACTTAATAACAAAGTCCGAGTTGAAACCGTTGAAATCCTGATCGCAAAACAGACGTACTACCACTATTCTTACATACGAGAATATTTTAATTTTCAAAAATACTACCCAAATCCAGAATGAAAAGCTAACAATATTTTCATTTCAAATTGCAGTAATGCAGGCTGTACAAAGGCGTGCACTGCAGCAACAATGTATTTTTAAGAAATCCAAATCATCTCAACCGAGCAGTAAACAGTACGCGACGCCGTACAAATAAAAAACATATTATTTCTAATTAATTCAAATTATCCCAGATGGTATTCACGGAGTGGATGAGTAAGAGCGCAATTAAATCCGTATAACCAATGGTAACATTAACTAAATAGTGTCGGTTTTAAAAGGACGCGGGTTAAAACGTAGGCTGGGGAAAAACCACCCGGGCCTGGCTAAATTGCACGGCATGATGTACTTGTAGCCCGAAATTTCGCTCTCCCCGAGTGTATCCTCGCGCGTATAAAAGCCGGCGAATCAAGCGAAAAGATACAGGGCAGAAAAGAGGGACGCGCGGGAAAGAAGGATGTGGAGGAGGAGGAGGAGCAGGAGAGGAAACGAGTGCGGCGGCACGTAATTCTGTAGGTCCATTTTGGCCCCTGCCCGGCCGAGCGCTCGCGTATGTGTAAGAGGGAAGATTGCCAACGCGCTTTTTTTGGAAGGGGCGAGGAGGGGGGCGAAAAAAAAGGCGAAGAAGGCGCGTGCTTTTTGCGCTTTGCCGTCCGAAAAAGTTTTTCTCTGCTTTACGATCGACGCAAGTTTCGTTTTAAGCTGCCGGCGATAGATAACGCCCGGAGTGGCTGTGACGCGCGCCTCTCTCGGACCGAAAGACGCTCGAGAGATATATTTTAGGGGGGGTATATGCGAGCTGCAGGTTTTACTAATCATATTTTTCCAGGTCTTGTTTCTTTTTTCCTCTTTGTCGCCGAGGTAAAGTAGTCGGATGAAAATTACAGTGCGGCACTCGAATTATGTTGTTGCACGCTGATTTGAATTTGAATGAAAATTTGTTTTATTGCAAAATAAAGTTAACAAGCGCCGTGAAAAGAAACTTAATGAATTTCATGAATAAGTATAATCAAATGAATCGAGATGTTTTTATATATGTTTGTTCATTTTTATTAAATGTACAAAATTTGATTTCATTAGAATATAAAATTACGATGCAATAGTATCTATAAAATAAATTGTGAAATGCAATAAATTTATTATAAGCTTTAACGAGAAAGCTACGATTAGATAAATTAAGATGAGAGACAATTTTGTATATTCCATGTTCAGGTTCGACCAAGCCGGTAAAATTTGCATAAACATTTTCAGCTAACCAAATAAAAAAAAATACATAAATTATTGATAGAATCTGCTGACAGTGATAAAGATGTTTTTGTTTCGGCTACTTTTTGTGTAGCCCTTTTCAAGTCATTAATAAGTATACAGACACCGTCTAAAATGAGTAATATTATATGCCCAAAAAGTAGCCGAAACATCGTCTCAATAAATAAAAGCTTTTATGACAGTATGGCCAGCCGAATTATTTCTTACAAAATAAAAATACAGCCATTTCGCATATATCCATTAAAAATAAAGCCGCATAAACATTAAACGACAAATAAATTTCAAAACAGTACGAAAAAAAAGCAATACTTCATCCCGCACAAATGCGCCTCGTCAAAAATGAAAGTATAAAAAAGAAAATCGAAACTCCATTTCCAAGAACGAAACAATCGAGAGCATCACCGAGCCGACTCGAGCGTTCCGCCGGAAGCCGTGTCGAAAAAAGTCCATTAATATATCGACAAAATCGAGTGCAGCGAATCATCAAGACCGAATCAATCGCGTTATAACGGAGAGCGCCGCCCGGAAAAGCCACCGAAGTACATACCCGCGTCGCTCCATTCTCAAGATCCAATCACATTAGCATCAATGGGCCCGAAGCCCCGCTAAATAAAAAAAAAAAAAAGAAGGAAAAAAAAACAGAAACGAAGCGTGCGGGCAGGCGGGAGGAGAATCGAAGAAGGTCGCACGGCGCATCCATTCGAGTGGCATGAATCCGCCGCAACACCCTCCGGGCGCGCGCGCGCGCGCGCACCAACACAGCCGAGCACTTACCGCAACGAGACGTTGAAAAAGCGGAGGGCTGCGCGCAGCGGCGCTAATAAAAAGCCCGGCGCACGGGGAAAGACGCTCTGGGAGCGGGTGAGCGAGCGATGCGCGTTCGGGCCACACCCGCCACGGCCTCGGTCTGCAGACGTATTAAGAGCAATTTGAATTACCTCGGGGCAGGCGTGGGTGGGGGAGTATGCAGTGACACTCGCGCTTGCATGCCTCCTCCTATCTCCGACAATTTCCGCTCTTTGAGATTCCGCGCGGCGGGCTAATTCGGGAAAAGGGGGGAACCGGCAAAGGGAATCGTTTGCTGTTTCTGGAGCACCCGCCAACTTTTCCAGAATCCGTACAAATATTACTGTAGCTGAGTGTAAGGAGATCAAGGAGCTCCGGGAGCCTGCGCGATCACGTGTAAATTGAGTTTAGGACTTGGGGATTTATGCGCGAGGCGCACTCGGCTCTCGCGATCTGTCTAAACTGAGCGGCAATCTCGCACGGTAAATACATTCTTTGTTTATCGATTCATTTGTTTGCCGAGGCGAAGGGATTAGAGCGCCAGGATTAAAACGCGGTGATTTTTAATAAAAAAATTTTATGATGTTTTGTTTTTTTCTTCTTCAGGGCTTTTTGAAAGATTCAGTGTTAAATAATTAGTGGCAGAATATAATCTAACAGAGTGATGTAATTAGTAACGGAAGTTTACTTAATCATTTAGAAATAATTTAATCTGAGTGCGACGAAGATAACTTCCGCTGTAGTGCGCTATAATGCAATCGTAAAATTTTTTCGAACGCCTGAAAAAGATTATAACAAAAAAAAAAAAAATGCTATTTAAACGTCGACTTATTGAATAAAAGGATTAAAAGAGGAAGAAAAGAAATTAATTTCAAAAACTATTATTGACTTTTTGTACGAGCATGCACATGCAGTTTCTATTCGTTAAAGCACCTCTTCTCTTTGCAACTAAGTATTCAATTTAATCGCAGTAAACTGATCTGCGACAAGGCTATAATCGGGGCTTGCCAGAATCTCAACGAGAGTTTAGAGAGCTTACCCGTGACCATAAATTTTAAAGCTATTTTGAAATTTGATATTTCAGATAGAAGCTAAATGGTGTTAATGAAGATTTCACGAACTTTTCAGTTTGTTAAATACCGTTGCCTTCGCTTGATAGTTAAAACTATGTAGCGAGTTTACGAAACATGAAACAAACTCATTATTACATACAAAAAAAATTTGTTATTCCTTTTTTATATCCTACATTTACCGCACGGAACAAAAAATAAATAAATATAATCAATAACAATTCAAACTTTTTTCATGTTTACTTATGCAATGACTATTATTTAATTATTGTTAACGTATTTTTTATTCCTTTGTTACTGAAAATTGAGTTGCTTTAATTGTTTAAGCTCACTGCATTTGATTAAACGAGTATACTTTTACATATGTAAAAACTTACATATGTACACTTTTACATATGTCGCTAAATTTTATTGTAAAAATTGAAGACTCGAACGTTCGTAGTAGAGGAGTTTTGGTGGAGAAAAATGATCAAGACGAACACAATTGCTATTTGCAAAATTAATTTGCCGACGTTTCGACGATCGAGATTGTGATGATGGAGAGTTTGACAAAATTATTAGACTTGGTTCATACCATTGACGATAGACTGAACACTATGTGTTAAACGCAATTACTCAAAGCCCTGATGAGGACGTTCAATAAAAACGTCGGAACGTCGGCAAATTAATTTTGCAAATAGCAATTGTGTTCGTCTTGATCATTTTTCTCCACTAGTCATTTTATAATTAATATTTTTATTTTTGATCAAGATAAAATATTCTACACGTTAATTGTAATTATTACTCTTCCTCTCATGCTCGGTTGAAGACTATGGCTTCCAATTCGATATTATTCTGTTCGCTTCGATTGCCAAAAGGAATATTAATGTAATTATTCATGCAAATTTACGTCTTTTGATGTAACGAAATTAATACAAAACAAATAATTGAAAAATCATAAATAAACATTCCAACGCTAACAAAAAGTAATTTGATAACTTTCATACGTAAATTTTATACAGAGTTTATACAAAATTGATGCATTTTTTTCACAAATTCTAAATAAACTCTAAAGAAACAATTTATCCAGATTTTATCCATAGGAATTCGACAGAAATTCTGCAGAAAGTCTTAATTAAAATTGTGTCTTAATTAAAATAGGACTTAATAAATAAATCGTAAATCTAAATTGAAATTTTTTAACGATGTTTGTAATTAAAATGATTAACTATGAAATGATTTAAATAAGCAAATAAACAATAAATCTGCATAAACATATAGATACAAAATTTCTGAGTAATTTTTCTGCAGAATTCATTGAACTATCCGTACAAACAATCTGAATAAACTCTATGCATAAAATTATTCTGCATAATTATATACACAAACTTTTTCTCGAGAGCGAGTCTTTAAAAAAGCATAAAAAATAAAAAAAAAGTAACAATAAATAAAAGTACAAAAAAGTAGAAATTTTCAGTAACTAAGTATATGGAGATACAGAGGCATAGAGGCAGGCGCAGAGTCGACGAAAAATTTGGCGGCCTGCCATCGCTCGCGCATATCCCTCTCCCGCGGTAAATAACTCGCGCGAACGTTATAATGCGGTCGGTCGATCAAAGCCACGTCGGAATAATACGCGGCCGAATTCCGCGTTGAAATATCGCCCTATCGAATAAATTTTTGCCCCGAGTCCCAGCGGGATTTTAATGCACGCCACTTGGAAATAGAACCGACGCGTTATTGGTATGCAAACTGATACTTAAATTGTATGCCTCGCGAATGATGACGAAGCTAGAAAATATTGTGGCGATTCTCGTCTCGTAACTCCCAATCGTTTATATTAACTTTGAAAATATAATTTATACGCAAAATGTATTTATACGCGCACAAAATTCTGGACTTTTTTTTTTGCAAAATTAAAATAAGACTTTGAAGGAGGATAAAGGAATAAGGAAAAATAGCGGAGGGCCGTAAAAGTCGCGCGGAGAGAGCATCGCGCAGTTGAAGTTAAACTTGAAAATTTATGCCGCGGGCACTTAAACTGTCACAACAAACAGCTATTCGTAATTTTCTCTGATCGATCAAACATGCCTTTCTTTCTCAATTATGCTTAGCTTATAATTTATTCTATTTTATTTATTCATTCGTGTAGTATACAAACTGATGCTTAAATTGTTATTAATTATTATCTGTCTAAAGTATATATACTGTTACTGATGTAATAAATAAAACAGGGTATTGAATTTTTGAATAATTATATTATGATTAAAAATTGAAATTAATTTTTCTTTCGTGATATATATGAAAAGTAGAATTACATTCCTAAATAATTGAATATTCTATTATCTTTTAAAAAGCGAAATAATATTCACGTATTTTTTTTTATTAATCAAAAGTTTTAGTCATCTAATCATTAAATTCCCTCATAAGAAAACAAAAATCGCGTTTTTACTATCTTAAATAAGATTATGGCAAGTTTCGCGCTCGTCAAAGACTCAATTGATTTTATAACTGGCAAAGAATCACGCCGGTAATAAAACTCACGGTTTTTGAACTGAGGATGATGCTTCCAAGTCCATTTTTCCCGATACTCCTTTGTACTTACTTGCTACATGGCGAAGAGGCTCCCCAACGTCGTCGCTGGAATTTTCTTCTTTATATCCGGCCGCATTCGCCTATTTTTGGTGCACACGGCCCGTATACCGTAACTCATTTCTCAGCTATACCAAATTTTTGGAGAAACTGATTTTTTTTTTCCTAGCTCGCTTACGTAGTCTGTGATTCATTTAATTTTTTTTTTAATGCGTAAAAGTTGCGATAGAGCGGTGGATAAAAAATTATTATTAAAATATATACGCATAAAAGTACAAATTATAGACTGAAAATGACGTGGAATATGTTCAATTTCAAGTACAATGAAAATGGACAGTTTTTATATGCGAAACAAATAGATTATTAAGAGAAAAATTGTCAGTACTATACTTTATTAATTAAATATATTTCATTTGGCTTCATTTTGCAGCATCTTATATATGGTATTAATTGCTTAAGTTCGCCTTTATAATTTTCTATTGCAAATGGATGCATAAACCCGTAAGTTAATAATAGATATTTTCGATACTAGTGCGTTGTGACTGATTTTTAGACTCGCGTGTGTTTAATTCGCCCGAGCGAACCGTGTGATAATTCACATCAGGAGTCCAGAAATCATTTATGACACGAGTATCAAAATTTTATAATACTATCGCGGAAAACGCCGTTTTATCGCACGCAAGCGTGCGGTAAGTCGTAATTTTACGTTCTAGTGTTAGAAAATAAAAAAATTACATAAAATAAAAGAAAGTGTTTTTCCAATTTCTCATAATTGTTGTGTGACAGGTTCGTTTCGATTTTTTTACTTTCTTTTCTAAATCTTCTGTGAATAATAAGTGACTCGCATGGTTTCTCATTTTAGATACCTATAGCGATAAACATCCTCAGCTTTTTTTTCTCACTAAAAAAGAACAAATTAAATACATTATAGACATCAAATAAGAGAATAAGACTTTTCATTAATACTCGCTAATTGTGAATTTCATTTATTAAAATTTATAGAAGGTTTGCTTTGTTCCGTGATCGGCATTCATTTTCTATTTTTACATCACCCGCTACGATCGATCAGGTTTTCAAGTACGCAAATATTTTTATTACCATATAGGAGTACACACTGAGAAAAAAGTATTATGATCAAAATTACTACAAATGTATTATGGCAACAGACTGGCCTCTCTGTAAGACATAACAAATTACCAGATTTTACAGTAAAATTTGCCATAAATTAAAATATAGTAAATTTGACTGGACAGTATCGAAAATATTCCTAATATATATTGAGAAAAAGGTCATTTTCATCCAATCTATGATCGCGTTTCCGTGCGTACATTAATTTTTACAATATATATTTTTCACAGTGTATTTTAGAAATATTAAAAGACAAAAAAAAAAAGTAAAAACGTGAACAAATTGAACGTATATGAACAAACGTCTCTTCAAAAACTCTAGGAAAATGAAAGAAGTATATATACAGAAGGTAAAGGTGAGTAGTATATAAGGTTTTGCTTCGACTGGTGCCTCGAGTTGCGTGGGAGGGGTCATTGCGCGTATCTCGCGTGCTGCACGGCCTGCATAAAAGAATCCAGCGAGAAGAGAGTGGGGATGAGGACCAGTCGGCAGAAGAAAGAAGAAGCGCTCCGCTCCAGTGCCTCCTCTCTCTCTCTCTCTCTCACTCCTTCTCGTTCCCTCTCACTCTCCGGGAGAGCTCCGGAGCCCCAGAGCCAGCGCTAGCCTGGAGCCGCCAGGAGTGGGGGGGACGAAGGAGGGGGACTCCGGGAGGAGACCGTCGAAGGGGCGGAGCCCCCTTTCTCTCGGAGGCTGATATCTTGGCGGCGTTCGGCCATCGTCTCCTCAGATCAGTAAGAAGCCTCGCAGCAGTCAGTACAGCTCGATCGTCGAGCTCCTCGCCTTCTCCTGCAGTGCGCAAAATTTCAGTGCAGGCTCTCTCGAGCCAACTCCAGACAGAGTCTCGAAGAAGCCCCGAAAAAAAAAAGGAAAAAAATCATGCAGCAGACGCAGCAGCACCAGCCGGCCCAGCCGAGCGACAGCTACAGCTACTACTCGCTCAACGACAGCTCCGGCATCCCCAACAGCGCCGGCAGCTCGGCCAGCAACTCGCCCGACCACTACGGCGACAGCCGATTCTCGCCCAGCAGTAGCCTACCACCCCACGGTGGCCACCCCGCGCACCTCATGGACCTCAGCTCCGCCGTCGCCGAGCTCCAGCCCCAGCACGGCCGGCTGCCCAGCTTCCAATCGCCCCTCGGCCAGCAGACCACTCCCCTGCTCCCGCTGCTCCAGCACCACCAGACCATCTACCAGCCCTACCTCTACGACGGCTTAGAGGACACCAAACTCGCCGGCAAGTACTACCAGCCGGAGATGGGCATCGACCGGTTCGGCGATCGGTACGCCGATCGGTACGCCGAGCGCCGCCTCCTCGACGACCAGCCGTCCCCGTCGCCGGGATTCCTCTCCGAGCACAGCAGGGAACACGAGCAGCTCCTGTACCCCGCCGAACAGGTGTACTCGCCCGGCGATGCCTATCCGGTGTCCGCGGCCGAGGTGCCCGAGTACAAGTACAAAGTCGAGCCGGACGAGTACAGCAAGCCGATCCTGACGACGACGACGACGACGGCGCCGCCGCCGAGCCAGGCCAGGAGCACGCCGACGACGCTGTCCACGCCGCCGAAGGCCAAGCCCGGCTCGGCCAGGCCCAAGCCCGCCAAGAGGAAGAGGAATCAGAGCCTGGACGCGGACGAGTCCGACGGCGCGAACTCGTCGAGCTCGAGCACGTCGAGCACGTCGTCCAGGTCGAAGATCAGGAGGAAGGCCGGGGCCACGGAGGAGGAGCTCCAGACGCAGAGGGTCATGGCGAACGTGCGCGAGAGGCAGCGGACGCAGAGCCTCAACGAGGCGTTCACGCAGCTCAGGAAGAGCATACCCACTCTGCCCAGCGACAAGCTCAGCAAGATTCAGACGCTCAAGCTGGCGACCAAGTACATCGATTTTCTGTACCAGGTGCTCAGGTGCAACGTCGACAGCGAGACCCCCGAGGAAATCGGTAAGCATTCGTTTTTTCTTTGCTTTGTTTGTGGATCAGGCTTCTCCCTTCGTTCTATTTTTATTTCGTGTGTTTGCGCTCGTTTTTTCTTCGTGTTGTATTTCTTGTTTTTTGTTTTTGTTTTTGTTTTTTTTTTAATCGGGAAATGTAGTTTAAATGGGCAGTCTTTTTTTGTTCGTTATATTTTGATCGGATAATTAAGATATTAACGCTATTATGTTTTGATCGGTTGATAATTTAATTTAACTTTGCATTGTTATTATTTTTTTTTTTTTCTTTAAATTTACATATGAACTTTTCACTTGTTAGTGGATGCGAATCACACGCGGAGAAAGATTCACTGCTATATACGTAAAAATTATTTTGATTGAAAAAAAATACAATAATAGTATCTTTTAAATTTTATCGTTTATCCGACATATTTTACAAACGCTCTTTTTGACATTAAAGTTGTAACTACCGCAAATTTTAGCAGAGAATTTTTCTCCGCACATCGTTAAACAAACTAATCATTCGAAAGGAATTTTATTATACGCGTCTCGCGTCTCTCATGGGAGCACTAACTCGGGGAGCTTCTTTATCCACTCGAAAGATTAATCTGTCCGTTGACAAAATTATGGCTGCTTCTTAATGTCTGTTATATGCTTCGAATAATACATCCGACCGAAAAAAAAATCACTTAAAAATCACTGCTTGAAAAAAAAAAAAATAATACGAGGGGAATACTTTAAGCCATAGCTACTCTAAGCAGCACGCAGAGATAGTAGCCCCAGATAAGTCGGCTTCTTTCGACACGCAATTAGGCATCCTACATTCGTCATACCCTACGTTTTTTTACCGTTCACTATAATTCAAACTACGCTAAATAAACACTAAAATAAATACTAAAATAAGTTTCCATAATTAATCAAATATGTGTATACATTTATACATGTGTATATACTTATATCACGTGTATATAATATCATGTGATGCAAATGTATTTATATCGTTTGTTTTAATTAATAAAACAATGTAAAATTGTTCGATTAATAAAAAATAATGTGACAAATTTTTTTGCTTTCAGGAGAGAGAAGTCCGAGAAGCGCAGTGATCTCGGCAGCCCGCGACCTTGCCGCATCGTCCTCCCAGTCATCCACATGCAGCTTCATGGCCCACGAGAAGCTCTCCTACGCGTTCAGCGTCTGGCGGATGGAAGGCGACTGGAACCTCAACCTTTGAGTCGTCCGAGGTAAAAAAAAACGCTGCTCGCAACGTTTGAAGTTGAATCTTCGCACAGTCTGTGTAAGCTGAATATACTACGTGGCTCGCGAGTCACGGCCTACTTTTGCTCGAAAGTACAAAGTAAAGTAACGCCAGCCCGAACCCGGACTAAACTCGACGACCCGCTAAAACGCGATTTTTAGCGATTGGATCGTTCGACAAATATGGATCTCGCGCATCTGTTTTTTTTTTTTTTTTTCATCGACGATCGGTTATTGCGATCAGAAGAAGAAAAAATCGGTATAGATATTGCGTTCCGTGCTGACCGAGAGTTTCGTTTGTTTTTTTTTTTTTTATTTTGATCGACGATATCAATCATTGCGATCTGAAGAAGAAAAAGCTGTAGCGATTAGTTATTGCAATCTAAAATAAAAAGAACAAAAAAATCGGTATACCGATTGCGTGCGGCGCAAAAGTCGGATTTATTTGTTTTGATCGACGATCGGTTATTGCGATCTGAAGAAGTAAAAATCGGTATTGATTACGAACTAAAAGTACACTGCGATCTAAAATAAAAGGATCGGTATACCGATTGCATTCGGCTTTAACATTTTTTTTTTTTTGATCGACGATCGGTATTATAAGTATCTAAAGAAAAAGAAACATCGCCAACGATCACGATCGATACAAGCAAAATTCCGTTTCTTCTTTATTTTGCTCGACGATGGGTCATTGCAATCTGTAAAAGAAGAGAAAAAAAAAATCGGTAGCGATTGCGTTGGGCGCTGACCGAGTATGGTCATATAGATTGCGGGCACGCGCGGGCTTTTCCCGGGGCCCCGGAATTCCCAGTTTTCCAAGGGGACGGCCCCTACAATGGGCAGGAGATTATTGGTGGAAAATCCCCCCCGTGGAGCCGCTCAAGTACCCCCGTGTTCCCCGCGTTACGGCAATTTACAGCGGAGCACGCGCCCACAACTTGGGGGATACCAACAGTACCAACACGCAATTCGCATCCAGTCACGTTCGCCGTCAAAACCCCTCGTATACCTCAGGCCGCATTGTCCTTTACCTACAATAGGACCCGCCGACTAGACCCCAGCCACTCGTGCTAATTAGTTTGTTTTCATTGGCCAATTAGCAGAGTCGATTGTTCCTGGTACCAGCAGACATGAATGTAAATTGTAAAATTTCATACTTGCTTTATTGTCCGCGTTTATTTATATTACAGTCTTTTTATCTATTATTCTATTTTTCTATTCTATTTTTTACTGAAAATTGCCTTATATGTATTAATGTTTTTAAAAAAAAATCTTTAATTTACTAGTGTCTATTTTTTATTGAAAGTTGCCTTAAAACATCTTAAATTTACTAACGTGTATACCTATCTAAAATTCTCAAGTCTTCTTTTTATACTTCTTAATTATACCGATAGTTGCCTTAATAATATATATTTTTTTAAAAATCTTAATTAATAAGCCAGCGAAAGTTCTCGATCGTAAGGTCGACGGTAGTAGGGCGAAAAAATTCGAGACTCGCTTTAAAAAAGTCTCCTTAATAAGGTCTATTTCGAGAGTTCCGCGGGGCGAAAGAAGGAAAGATCGATCGCCTTCGGGGCGATCCTGACAGCCCGAGCGTGTGAATATTTCGGCGGTGCGCGGCGCGGAGTTCGGTTTATTTTAAACGTCAGCCAAAGCAAACTCGGCGAACTCGGCGCGCCTTAACGAACCCCTCCCGAAAAAGCGCCTCGGCCCGCTGAAAAATCGCGCGTTATTATAAAGCGTACGGGGCCTTCGTCTTATAACCACCCACGGCTTGTTAAGCGTCCGCTGTAATGAGGCTCTATAACTTTTTCCCGGGATTTTCTAAAAAAATTAATTTCATAAAAATATTCAGATTGATTAAAGAATCACAGTTTTAGTTTTTGTTTTCTGTTTTAAGTCGAAAAAGTTGAAATTATTAAACAATTGCAATTTTAATTAATCCTTTTTTACAAAGAAAGTAATCGTTCGCGATGTCTCAGGATTTTTAAAGTAACAATTCTAATGAAACTTTTATCAAAACAAAAATTAAACTGAAGAATTCCATTCTTATAGTTTTTTTTTTTAACAAAGAAAGTATATTCGTTCATAATATCTCGTAATCCTCATTTTGTATTAAAAGGATAACGTTTTAATTGTTTATCTTAACAACCAGGTTAATAAATATCAAATGATAAAATTAATTTTTAAAACAAAATTCCAGAAAAATTCCAATTAAAGTATCGCAATTTTCTTTTTAATTTTACAAAAAAAAAAAAAAAAAAAAGAAATCCAGATTAAAATTTTTCTTTCATTCTTAAATAAAGAAAAAGATTCTTTGACAATCTCTTAAGATTTCTCTCAAAGACGTTAAATAAGGCTTAATGACGCGTGAATATAACGAATCGAGCGGAAGTAAAGTAGGGATTAGATCGCGTGAAGCTCAGAACGCACCGCGCCCTAATTAGCAGTACAAAGAGAGATAGAGAAAAAAAATGTAAGGCATTTTCTCACTCCATAAATAAAAAAAATAGAAGAAGAAGAAGCTTGACGAGCGGGCTCGTAATTGACATTCTCGGGTGGGAGGATGAAAAACCGCCGAGCGGCAGCTGCCGGATTGTATAGGAGAAGCATCAACAAGGAAAAGGTTGAGGGGAGTGGGGCTCCGCCGAAACAAAGAGAGCCAGAGAATCTCCTCTTGAATTAGCCAAGGTATATAATTTATTCAGAAAAAAAAAAATTAAATTAAATTAAAAAAAAAAAAAAAAAAACAGGCGAAAACGCGACGCCGCGTCCGTAAGATCGTAGCGTTTAAAAGGTTCCTTTGTGCATAGAAGCCGCGAAAACCGCGAGCGACGCCTCGAGTCGCCAGCCATACAGTGAAGATACCAAAGACAAAGTTTGCGTATATGCAAGAGAAAAATCGGGCGGATCGACTCATTTTACTCTCTTTTTTTTATTATTATTTGCTTCGATCACACTTGTAAATATATTATTTTGTAAGCGCATGTAGTTTGTAAGCGACGATTGTAAAAAGAAACACGATAAACGATTGTAAATTTAGATAAGTATGTACATGCTGTATGTTTATGAGGATATTTGGCCGGTTGTTGCATTAAAAGTACGATAATTTATTTGTATGGACGATTATTATAGCGAGCATCGACGCGAAAGTCGAGGCGAGCATTTATGTGAGATTTTTAAGGGATTTAAAAGTGCAGCTTAAGGTATAATTTGATGCAGATTTTTAAGGAAAATTTAATTTTAAGCGAGACGTATTATTTTTAAGTCAGATGAACGAGTGTCGGTCTCAATCGATTTAGTGATATAAGCGAGAAAAATCATTTTTGTACATTTTATAAAAGAAAAGAAGACACTTTTTGTATGTAAATATTGGAAATATTTCTGTTACAATTAGGTAATTTAATTTTACCTATAGCGTTTAAGTTTAGAATATCATTCCCTGTAGCTTTTGCGACATGTACAGTATTTTTATATTGAATATACGAAAATTCGTTATAATAAAAGAAAAACTTACAAATTATATTTCATTTGAATTTGTTTATCATCTATCCTATACCTAGTACTATACCCAGTATTACAATACAAAAAATTCTTAAGTATTTTATGAATTTACATATAGTATTTTCATTAGGTAAATAATTATTAAAAACCGACAACAATATCTAATTTCTGAATAACAATGATAATGAAATTTAAACAATTAATTTGCTGTTGCTCTTTTTCCTGGTATAATTTCTGAATAATAACACTGACAATATAATATAAAAATAAGGCATTTCCATATAGCGATCGTACATAAAAATTAATTACTTCATTCACGTATTTATTTATTTAAAAGAATAAAAACATTTTAAAGTCTTAATATACATTTGCAAAGGTATAAGATAAGCAGCGTAATTGAATAATTGTTGCTCTCTAACTATCTTATTTATTTATTTATTTATTTATTTATTTATTAAATGGTTTAACACACTGTATAAATTTCTATTGTATACAAAATATATAAAGAATCAATGAAGATAAAAATTCTTATATACTTGACTAACTAAAAATCCATTATAAAATTTGGTTAACTATTGTATAATATATTTCAGTATAGTAGTAACTTTGCCACCTAAAATTGCTTTATTCACTACAATATCTATTAATGGATGTTTTCCCGTTTATTAATTAAATAACTAAAAACACGAGAAGATACGCTAATTTATTAAATATACATTTTATTCTGAAATTGAAAGATTTAAAAAAAAAAAAAAAATGATGCGGTATATATAAGTATTCTGGATGAATGTGGCCGTCGGTCCGTCAGGCCGTCGACAAGAGCGTCGTCTTCTCGGAGGTTCGACGGGGCTAATGGAGGCGAGAGTCGCATGCCAGTGCAAATATTATTGCAGGGAAGCACGCGGGAAGGCAACATCATCGTCCCCCCTCGGCTTATTGGCTCGAAATGGTGTCATCGTCGATCGCCTCTCGGCCAATCCGCTCGGATTCTTCACGCGAGGCACTGTACGTACCTGCGTGCAGAATCCGACGAATATAATCCGATTTAAGCATTCGTTCCCTTCAAAGGCGAATAAGTGAAATTTTTCAATCGAATAAGCGAACAGTCACTTATTCGACGCCAAAAATGTTCCAATTGATTAGAATAAAAAAAAAAAACATTTGACGTGAAACAAGAATACACTTGAGTTAATTACTTAATCAACTTTGCATAGTTGAAATAGTTATCTTTTCTGTAAAATAATTAATTAACAAAGCCTGTAACATAATCTTAACGAAATTTACGGAGCGAGACTTACTTAATTAATCATTTAAAATGCCATTCCGCTCGTATTCTTCGCGCGAAACACCGAGTACCTGCTTTCAGAATCCGATGAATTTCGTTTGTTAAAATAAATTATTACTATTTTTATAAAATAATTAATTTTAAAATAGAAATATTATCCTAACATGATCGTAGATAACATGAAAACACTTCATGAAGTGCCAAAATTATATACGTAATGTATTGTCATAAACGATCAGCGCGTGATTTAATCACTTGATTTTAGATTACAAGAGTCGAAAATTTTGCAGAAATGACAAATTTCTGCAGGTTTTTCTGTAAGGTTTTCGCCTACAGGAAATTCTGCAGAAACTTCTACAGAAAATTTTTTGCAAAAGAATTGTGCAGAATTTTCTGCAAAACGGTGTGCAGAAAAAAATTTCTGCAAAAATTGTTGCAGAATTTTCTGCAGGCGAAAACCTTACAGAAAGTTCTGCAGAAAATTCTGCACACTTTTTTTCTACGGGAAAGTTAAAAAAGTATTAAAACTAAACTCAAGGCTATACAAACAAGAAGACAAAGATGTGTTTTTTTTGTCTTAAATTTATCTTTTTCTATAAATACTTTCGAGATTATCGGTATGTATCGGCATTTACTGCAATTTACACCGCTGCTCACATGTACTATATGTATTGCCATTTTTTTTTTATTTTAAAAATATTCGAAACAGAAAAAAAAAATGGTCGAGGTCGAGAAATCAATAAAACAAATTTAACCGGTATTAGCCGTATACCATCGTTCCCAAGTTAGAAATGCGCGTATACAGTCGTTCGACGAACGGCCCTTAAGTTCTGCAGTGCACGCCGAAAAAGCCCAAAATGATATACGAAGCGCGACGGCACGAGTCGCATGGACGCCTTAAGTACATGTCTATATGCATAAGATGGGAATAGCGATTTTCATCGACGCCTATAAGCCCGCCCGGTCTAATATTACTTTTCTTTAAAATTTCTTTGTTTGTTTTAAAGACAATAACAGTCCCACGACCCCAGCAGTACAAATAAATATATGATTCATTTTATTATAAGACGTTTATTCAGAATAATGAAAGAATTTTCTTGTATAAATTACATGGAAAAAACGTAATTCAAGGATGATTTTCCGATTGAAAATAGAAACGTCAAAATCGTTATTCAATGTTTGCAAATGTTGATAAAACCATATTTTAGTTTGATTTTCATGTATTTTTTATGGGAAGTTACACAGCAATTTTTACAAGAAAATGTTCTCGATATAATTATTATTTTTCGTCAGGTACTGGATAAATCCGACTTTTATGCATTTTATTATTGCACGTTTAAGAAGTTTCACTATCATGACGTTCGCAGGCTGAACATCTGTTTCCGTCTAGGATCTACTGTTTTTTTTTTTCATTTGGAGATCGGACGACACATTGGTAGTTGCGTCATTGTCATGACTTCGCATGGACGACTTTTCGGCCCTTTTTCTGCTAATGTATTACTTCCGATAAGCGCAGCTGTAGATATTTTTATTTTATTTTCCATGGGATCATTTATGCTAATTCACGAAATGTTTTTTTTTTTAACGTCCTGACACATTTTCCGTAATTAAGTTTTCGTTAGCTAAAATGCATTTTTCTTCGTTAAGAAAAGTAAAATGAAGCTTTTCTGCATTAGAAAGGACCGTATATCGACGATCGCGCGGAAGGAGGTCCTATACCATTTGCGCGTGAAGAAGGGTCTTGACGCCTGTGCCAAAAGCCAAGAGAATGAGTGCAAACAAGAAAAAGAATACTATTTTATGACAATAAAGTATTTTGATGCACTTATCAATGGATAAAGCTATTCGTTTCTTTGTACTTACAACTTTCTAAGCAGAGCCAATTAATTAGTGAAAAATGTCAGCCAATACTGCGTGTGTTATTGTCACTTTTTCCTCACTAGTTTTTTTATCATTTAATAGGCTTGTTTTGAGACGCTTGCATTTGTTAAACAAATTATCCTTATCTTATTCTCCAATTTTTCTTTATTTTTTCGTGAACGTATGACCGTATAAAAAATTGTATATTAATAAAATACAAAATACTAAATCTTTCTTTGTTTTTGTACTTTATTTTATTACAATTAGAAGCAAAAAATATATCGTATGGTCGAATAATTTTAAGGTATTTATTGCTATATATTGAAAGTGTTTGCTTTATGCAGAAAAAAAAGTGCATTCATTATAATAAAAGTATTTGTCGTGTATCGAAAAATGCTATTTGATTACCTGCTTCACAGAGAATTAACAACAGAAAAAACTCTACTTTGAGCTATACATAAATCAGTACACACTTGTATGCACTTTAATACAAAGCGAATGCAAAGCAATTTTAGATAAAAAAAATTATTTTCGAAAAACATCATAAGAGGGTCCAAAAAACACTCGAAAAGAATTTCTAGCATGTCTTTAGAGAAACTTTTTTAAGCAAAATGTGCACAAAATATACAAAGGTCAGAGTGCGTCATCCGAAAAAAGAGAAAATGCAGAAGAGAAGCAGTAAAATAAAAGAAAATAAAATAAAAAAATAGAACTGTCGGGAATACAGCCGCGCCCACCTCTTCACCTCCGCGACCGCGACGGCGCCAGGACTCGCTCGTGCCCATAACAAGATCCACGTGCAGGACCAAGCGCTACACACCACGGCGACAGTGCGGCCCCTTTCGTCATATTTTTAGGTTTTATCGCGGCAATTAAAGCTGCCCCCTTGTTTAGAGGGCCGGCGCGCGTTTAGCCGCTTCCGAGGGACGCTCGCTCTAAACGGAAAAATCGGGAAATCGGGAGATCGGAAAACCAAAAAACGCTCCTCTCGTCCGGCCGGTTCTGCTTGAGAGATTTACGAGCTGGGCCCTGATGCAGACGTACGGCTACTTCGCGCCGGATGCACTTGTGTCGTCTCAATCGTGTGTCCGTTGGGGAGAACAATATTTATTTACCGTAATTACAAAAAAAAAAAAATTTTTAAGTTTTCAAATAAATTTTTATTTTGTTACGCTCTATATTTGTGTGTCCGCTGGGGAGAACAATATTTATTTACCGTAATTACAAAAAAAATGTTTAAATTTTCAAATACATTTTTAGTTTGTTACGTTCTATATTTTTTTATAATAGTAAAGAGGAAGTAGTAAAAAGTTGATACTATAATAAATTAGTTGAAATTACTTTATTACTGGACTAATCAGGAAAGAACTGAAACTCTGGATCATTATAGTTTTTATTAAAACTATGAACTGTTTTTTTTTTTTTAACACTAAAGGAAAACTAATTTCCACAAAATATTTTACTCAATCAATTAAATAGAAACATGAAAATGAATTTTGTAACTTTAAAGAAATTTAAAGATTTAATCTTTAAAATATAATATAATAAATCTCTTTTTCAGTGTGCGTACAATAATGAAGTGAGACCAAATTTAAAATCCTTTTTTGATTAATAATTTTGTATCCAACATGAGGTATAATAGTTTTTTAATTTCGTCAAATAATGATATTAAAAATAATATTTGAAATTACATCGATTTATCCTGAATAGTAGTTGAAGAGAAAATTCATAGTACAATAAGCCTTATTATTACTCTAAAAATTTCAATTTTTTGTCAAGTTATGGATAATTTAAGACTGTCAAATTTTATAATAAATTGGTACACAACTTATATTTTTTAAAGTGGAATTAGTAAAATATTAATAATAATAAATTATTAGTATTTCAAAAAATTCTATCGATCAATAAAGTCTAAAATTTTGAGCTGCTTCCTGATTTTTAAACAAAAGAGTTTTGGTGCTTTCCTAGTAAATAATGTAATGGACTCTTTTTTGCTGTAATCTTTTAAATTTAATTATAATAATAAAGCTGTTTTCGATAATTTTCCGTGAAACTCCTTCGGCAGTTTTCCACAACTGAATCTCTAGACGATAGTACAAATCTAAATAATTTTTAATTCTTTATTTTATTAATATAATTATCCTACATTTCTTCAAAATATCACACCAGAAAGCCAAAGAAGAAAGTTAAAAATGAAATCGTCCGTATAAACAATACACTGAAAAAAAATAATAGAGTAAAGTTTACAATAAATTTTGTAAGATAGGACACACGTTACAAACCAAAAAAATTACTATAAGTTTTGGAAAAATTGCTATAAATTTTGGAAAAATTACAATTTTTATTAGTAAAATTTGCTACAAGTGTGGCAAATTTTACTATAAAAATTGTAATTTTTCCAAAGTTTATAGTAATTTTCTTGGCTGGCCAGGTCTGTCCCCATCTTACTAAATTTATTGTAAACCTTCCTCTACTATTTTTTTCAGTGATAAGGCCAACGGACGGTCAATTTTTCGGTATCCATACTGAAAGTAGAGAGGGTAGGAGTAAAAAAATCTAAACAATTTTCAATTCCTTTCATTAATTATCCTACATTTCTTCAAAATCACACCGGAAAACCAGAAAAGAAAGTCAAAAAGGAAATCGTTCCCATAAACAATAGGCCCAACGGACGGTCCATTTGCCGGTATCCATACAGAAAGTTATACAGAGTAGGGCAAGGCGCCGCAGGAGCTGCAACAAGAGACAACGCCACGTAACTCGATCCACGGCGATTCGGTTGGGGCGCAGCGGTGCGAGCCTCATTAGCTGCATCCCGGGATTCCCGGGGCCCTCTCGAGAGGCGCAGCGGCGACGGGCCTCTTCTCCTTAATGAATCCCGAGCCTGACCTTCGAGTTTCGCGGCCAGGAAATGGCTTCTACGAAGGCGGGGCGCTACGCCGGTACACGCCGCTGAAAAAAAAAAGGAGGAGAGCCGGGATCGCTGTGGGAGGAGAGAGAACGAGCGGCGCGTCGTCTCGGCTTCCGGCTGCAGCCTGGCGGCGGACGACACCGGACTCCTGATATTACGAGTAGAACCGGCTACTTCCTATATACGCGCTTTAACGGGGGGAACGCGATTTTTCTTCAGAAGCAGCCCTCCTTCTACTTCTTGCTTTCTCCTTTGTTTGATTTTTCAAGTGATGACTTCTTATGGACGTTATAATTGTCGTAAAAATGGAAAGTTTTTATAATTTTCCTTTTAAATTAACAATAAAAATGTTTAATTAAAAAATTCTCTATAAGTATCTACGCTAAATAATTGTATAGCAAGCCGCAGTAAAAAAAGTCGAAAGTTGAGTCATTTAACATGGGAATTGGGAAGAATAGTGAAAAATTCCATTATATCCGTCTGATAGAATATTGAAAAATAATCGACACTTATTTTTTCTTTTTCCAATTGAACGTTTATTAACAAAGATATAGCTAGATAAAATTTACTATGATCGTGACGTCACTACGGCATAGTATATC
>JAWWEN010000009.1:16897491-16940297 GCA_035582955.1 Sycophila texana | reverse complement strand
TTAATCTCAATTTAGTGAAGTTGAGTACCACTATTCTCTGAGTTGAGCATCCCAGCCGCCGGAGAACGTCCTTAAATCGGTTAGAATGAAATTTCACTCTTATTTTAAAGTTAAATAGCTGAAAGAGTTAAATTTAACTCTATTGGGGGTTACAAATATTTGTTTTTTCTTTATACTTCGAAAATTATTGCGTTTCATAAAATTATGTACGCAGTGAAAAACAGTTTATTAAAAAATATTGTAATTACGTTTTTACGTCAATTCCTATATATTTTGATACGAAAATTATGTCATTAAAGAAGTACTTGCGGTTTTGAAATTTATGGGAGTGTTTAAAGATTATTAAAAGTCAGTAGAGAAATCGACTTGTTTCGTTCTCCAGTGACGTCTCATTGTACGTATCTATTAGACAAATAAGTAAATGTGTATTATTCCTCGTTAATGACACAAATATTCTTTCGCTCCAAAGTGTTCGGCTACACTGTTTTATTTCATTTCACTTTTTACGATAATTGCAACGTATACTTGCATATTACACATGTAAAGTAGTAACAATTAAAGAAAGAAACGTATGGTTCAATATATACTTAAAACTATAAATAAAAGTCCGCTACCCCTTCGTTGTATTACCTTGAACCATTTAAAGAAAATAATACAATAAACGCATGCAACTGAATCCTTTTTACAAGACTTGAAAGATACTTCGAAGCAAGTATACATTTCAAATGACGACCAAAAAAATGTACTCGAAATGATCACGTTCGGCCACGAAATCCTCGAAGTAATGATACACGCGATTCAGTGCAGCGGCTATTTTTAGCGTGCATCATCTAAGTAGCATGAAAGTGCGCGGCTGGGCGCAATTTCCTTGCCCGACGCGTCTGAGACCGTTTTCCGCTGTGTTGGTTTTGATCGACTCGCACGACGTTAAATAGCTTTCACGATATGACCGCGCTACAGCCTCGAATATTGTTGTGTTGTTGTTCGCAGCTTCGGAAAAATTTTAAAAAGTCTAGCGATTGCAATACCCAGCGTATTATTTAGAATTCTACTCACGTATTATAGATATACATTAAGGGCTAAAGTACACACGCTAAAATTTCACTCTTTTTTAGAGTCATTCTAGAGTTAATTCGATCATAGAGTTAAATTTGAAACTTTTTACTTTAGTGGAGTGAAACAATCACTTTACACGGAGTAGAATGACTTAATTTCACTCTGATAGAATAGGATTTTATAGGTTTTATAATATAATATCAATTTTTTAGTTATCGAATTAAAACGTTTTAAAAAATTAAACAAAAAAAAATTTTTAATAGTACATATAAATTGATTAAAAAAAAATTGTAAAATGCGCATTTAAAAAATCTACGTCCAAGTTCCAGATTTTCATAGTTAAGTGCCTTTTCATTTTACGAGGGCAATTAGTTTAAACTCGTTGTTGACGTTGGGCCCCGTACTTTAACGGCGCGGCCAAATTATTCGGCGATTTTATTGCCGGGATCGTTAAATTATTAACTTTTGACAAATTGATAAAATTCAGCTCCCCATTACCGTCAATTAGACATAAAACCGCGCCGCTCGAAACATTCTCCAGCTGCTCTGGAAAATTTTCTAAATTATAAAACGAACGTTTTTACACCTGGCGTCCGACGTCCGCCTTTTTCTCCGCCTAATCGCCGCGGTTTAAAAAAAAAAAAAAAAAAAGCAACGACGCTCCTCTCCCCGGTGCAGGAGGCGAAAAAACGCAGGCAAGCTTCCCCGGCGCACGAAAACAGTCGTTAAAGCACGAACTTTTTGCCGGAAAAACACGGAGTCGAAAACTCATTACTAAATAGTTATGCAAACGTTGCGAAGCCGGCGCTTTAAACGGCCTGGGCGCCTCGGTATGCGCGCGTAATATAATATCGTGGCTCTTTTGTTGTCGGTCCGCTCGCTCCGCGTCCCACATAGTCCGGCGACTTTTAAAGGACGGGCCCCGTGCACCAAGTCACTTATTTTCAATTTTTACACACTGCGCATAAAGTGCGCACTTTATTCCCTGGCAACGGAAACAAACGTACGAATTTTATGCGCTGTGTGAAAAAAAAAAATATCGCATGCACCAAGGGAATAAATATAAAGAATCTCTAGGATCGCATGATAGTCCCTATATGACAATTTCATGCAATCCGAGACATTCTTTATATTATTATTCCCTACATACACAAATATTTTGTTGATTTATTAATTTTTTTTCAGTGTATATTTTATAGAAAAAATTGCTATTTTATATACAACTTTTTCATAACATTATTACAAAAGATAATCTAAATTTCATTAGAATTCGGCACAGTTCGAATATATTCTTGAATAACTGCTTATAAAATATAGGAAATTTTACTCAACATTTTTCTCATTGTGCGGGTGCGTGAATGGTTGTACCTTTTAATTTTTCGTTTGATTTTTTTTCTTCACCGCCGATCGGTAATTATATCTAGATTTAATCTCCAATCGGAGCAACCTTGATTGAAATATTGAATCGCTCCTGCATGTGGAACAGAAGCGAGTATTCGGTACCTTCGCGAGGCACTGCTATTCACTATAAACCCATGCATTGTGTGCGTTGAGAAATTTTGATATCTTTGAGTTACATAAAAGCATAGTCGCGTATTGAAATGTGGATGATTAAGGGTAATGATAACCCGGGGGCACTGTGTGTATATAACTGCCTTACGGGATTTTTTTAATTAAGTGCTCCGTTTTCGCCTTTTTTTATGAGCTTCGTCAAGGAAATTGGTTCCAACAGGTAGATCTTATTATTGTGATACCAAATATTGAAAATTACGTAACTCTCGTTTATTTTGATATTGAAGCACATATACCTGTACTCGCGCAACGATTACCCGATGCATCGCGCGATACGAAAATAGTGGAAATTTTATTTAGTGCAAAGAGTTCGTACGCACCTGGAGTGATTAGAGATTTTGAAAAAAAAAAGAAACAAAGATTACTGACGTAATTAGCATTGATAAAATCGTTTCACTGTATACACCGCTTTTGGTAAAAATGTCGGCCGATAAAGTAAGAGGCATCAGTTTTTTTTTTCGATCTCCTTCAAGCAGTACTCCAGATACTTATGAGATCGATTAAACGCTTTATGAAGAGAATTATTACCTTAGAACCTCATAAATTCTTCCGAACAATTATAGAAAATAAACGCTTAGCTTTATTTCCCCCGAGACGTTATATGTACTGAAGTCGAAGTCATTTTGCGCGTTAACGAGATAAGGGACTTAATTATAATTGAACGTTTGAAATATCGTGCATATCGTACGGCGCGATCATTTAAAAAAAAAAAAAACATCAACGCGTATGATTAAACTGATTTCAAAATTCATTTCAAATTACAAAAGGCTAAACATCATCATTAGCCACTAAAACTGTTTGAAATGGGTCATTTTATTTCCATAAATGCTTGATTAATGAAAAGAAAAGAGAGAATTTCGGGTGTACCCATTGCTTCATCGCACGTACATTTGCATACATTTTTTTTTTTCAAACAGCCATTTAGAAAAGGTAAAAGCATAAATAATCATTTTAGAAAGTCGAACATTCGGAAAGTCACCTTGCATCGAGTGCAGCTGACTTGCTTTATCGCAGGTCGCATATATGACGATTCAAGAGGAGTCGTTCCTACAGACGGGACGGCTATTTGGAAATTCGAATTTGCAAAGCCGTCGACGAAGGGACAAAATTAATAGTCTCGTAGTGAAAAAGCGTACATTTAATGAACTCGGGTGATTGGCTTCAATTACATGTTTGTCGTTAAAATGACTCCATTTCAGGGGATGCATATAATGTACACCCGGTGACAGTTGCGATTCTGAAAAAAGAATTTTTTGAAAAAATTGCAACGTTGCTTGAAAATTTCTAGGTGCTAGACAAGGATGCATAGTTTTGCCATTCTTGTCTAGCATCTATAGATTTCAAGGATTCAAGGATTGTTGCATTTTTTCAAAAAGTTCTTTCAGAATCGTATGCAACTATATCGCCGAGTGTATGTAAGCATCTCGCGAGTGTCCTGAATTTCTTATTATCATCACCTTGGAACTTTATTGTCTCTGTATGAAAGTCTAACTTTCTAGATGATAAATATTTCATCTTCCAGATTGAAGGTATACGTTTAAGCGGACAGGCGGCGGATTTAATGAATGTACCCGCGGCGGCTCTTCGCGTGTGAGTGAAATATCAATCAAAGGAGTTGCTATTGTGTGTCTTTGATCTGTCTGACTTAATTATTGCTGCTCCTTTTTTTTCATTTTTTTACCAGTATAGGATAAGTAATAAGTAATTAAACTGTAGGCCGTGATATGCTTTTTAATCCTGGCGGATCTGGAATGCGAATAGAATTGTAGGGTGGAATGATGAATGATGCGTGAGATCAGAAAGTTTCGTCGGTGTTTGCAAACATATTGTTGTGTGTATCATGTAACTTGTAGCCGAATCAATAAAATGTTTTTATATTTCAACGCTTTGAGTATACGTATTTAATTGAGGTATAAATTAAATCTTTTAATTATGCAACTGATGCTGATTGAATATTAACTCTACAGAGTTTTTCTATTAAAAATTTATTGAGAACATTTTTAAAGTGAAGCTGTAGAATAATAGTGGCTTGTAAAATTTAATAGAAGCTTAATAAATTTTATTATTGTATTCCTATAAAAGTTCATTTAAGAAGTAGCCAATTTTGCTTCCTCATATAGAGGAAGCTTTGTAATAGTAAAATTTTGAGTTTTGTGTGTACTATATTTGGAACTACTTGACCAAATTTTACCGTAGAAAAAAAAACTATAACTGCCGCAAGTAAGCACAGTAATTCCATCGATTTCTCTGACCATCCTTAAAAAAAATTAAAAATACCTAAAATTTAAAAAAAAAAAACAGGAGAAGATAAAAAATAATTAAACGTAAACAAGAGTGACAATTAAAATACCTCGAGGACAATTACGAGGTCTTTTAGCCGATCAGGAAAACGTCAGCAAAGCGCGAGCTCGCGCAGATCATCGCGTAAGATGCCAATCCCGTCCCGATACCAAGAATGCGTCGCGTTAATTGGACCAGCGTCGCCGGCCATCCTGCATAATCACTCGTCACCGCCGGTGAAAGTGCGCACCGCGAGCCTTCTCTTATTCCAGCCTCGTCTCCTCGAAAAAACAATAAAATAAATAAATAAATAAATAATTAAAAAGTCACCCATCGCCTCCGAAAATCGGCGATTGGCCCCTAAAGGCTAATCCGGCGCTTGCGTCATCCCTCGCGTGTTTCGCCATAAATCGCATGCAGGACGCGTAAACAGTCGGCGACGAAATTAACGGCGCACCTCCGACGTTTTCTCCCAGCGACTCGCGTGTACTCGAGCCGCCCCTCCTGGGCCTTTATCCTTTGTTCCGCCGACGCGCGTTTCTCATGCGTGTCGCGACGCTTTTATGATCCGCGCCTCGGCGCGGCCTTTTTATTATTATTTTTGCGCCTCGATCAGAAAAGCAGCCGGGGATTCTCGCCTTTTTACTTTATTTTAACAATTATTTTTTTTAGGCGTTTTTTTTTTTCTTTTTCCGGACGATTGGACATGCATATGCGTCTTCGGCGCGGAGTGAAACGCTCCGCTGCGCCGAACGCGCGGTGCAATTTTGCCGTAATTTCGACGCTTTTAATCCTCGCAGATTTTCCGCGCGGCTTGTTTGCGCTATTGCGTGTTTACGTTGTTTGGGTGCAGGAATTTAAAAATGGGTAATTGCTGCCTTGGGTTTTGAGCCGCGCTCGTAGCTCGAAAATATTAACTCTTTTTTTTTTTGCACACTCGTAATAAAGGCCTGGGGCTGCAAGAAGTTACTGTTTATACTGATGTGCGCGTTTGCGAATTTTTTTTTTGTATATTTTAGATGCACGCGGAGATTGAAGGTTGAAATTTTGAGGCAGCTCGATGTGAATGTTGAGGTGGTTGATAATCGCGTGGCAAAAGTTTCTCTTTCTCTAATTTATTGCGCAAATCTACTACTTTCGATTTCCAATAAATAAATACGGTTATGTCCAAGTGCACTTGCATAAATTCAGCATGTGAAAGAAATGGGAATGAGGCTGTAATTTGTTTTGTTCGTTGTCTGTAACTTTTTATTATTTACATATTTATATAAAAATAGTGTTTTTGAATAAATCATTTAAATAGACTAGGAAAAAGCGTGGTTATAGACATTCGCTACAGTGAATAAAAGTAATACACTTTTAAATTTTTATCAGGAGGCGCGGTAGCGCCTCGAGGCAAGTATAAGTTCGAAGGAACGACTTGCCTACGAGGCCGCGGCGCGCGCCTCTATTTTAATGTATACATTCATACCTTTTAATAAATGGAATACTATTATACTATAATAACAACTGTATTAATATCAACCATTAACATTTAATCATTTCCTTATAACTTTTTGTAATTTAATTCTTCGAACTCATTATACAATGCACCGATGAAATTTTCTTGCTTGTTTTGATGAAGTCGTTGTAATGATTTACTGCGAAAAAAAAAACAAAATTAACTACTGTAAATTTTCAAACCGTAAAGGCAGTACTCTATTCATTTCTATCTCTGTAATATAAAGCAGAAACAATTAGAGCTGCAGAAAGATCTATCAAACAAGAGCGATGAAAACGATTAATTACGTGTAAGTGAAACCTTCGCTTTTCTTCGTTTGGATCATAAATATTTTATTATCCTGTGGTAGTTAAATTTAAAAAAACATTAACCACAATTAAATATTTATATAAAAAAAGAAAATTATCTCTCGAAGTACAAAAATTTGAATCAAACAGTTTTGCAGTCAAATAATTAATTTTATTAATGTAACATTAGCTAGTAAAATTCTCTTTAATAAATGTTGAATTAATGATTTGTAAAAGTAAGCTAATGCCATTATCCTCAATCGATACGTTCATGCCCTAAAAACTTTCGAGTAATAATAATAGATCAATTACTTTATAATACAGGTAGTCGCTAACAGCAACAAGATTTCACTCGAATTTGCACACACGAGAAATTCGATACACGCCTTGCGTTTATGAAGAAAGTTGCTTTATATAGATAATCTGACCTATTACTAGCTAAAGCTGTAACTTTTTTACGTAAATTCTTGAAAAATAATAATAATAATAATAAATAAATAAGTATGTAAGACTCGTGCACACACGTTTTTATCATATAGGCATCTGTACAATTATATACATATATAAATATAGTACAATGTTACTTGAAGATCGTTAGTGGATTTTCTTAATAAATAGCGATAATCAAAGAAGCAATAAAAAGCCGCACGAGTAGGTTCAAAATTTCTCCAGCTCGACGTTTCAGCAACTTGTTTTCGTAATTTAAATGTGTATCGTTGACACTTACGTCTATACACTGGGTCTATTGGGCACTTTCACTTTCACTGCACCTTAATGTTATTTTGATACTTTGGTACAATTGTAAGTACCCCTCAATTTCATCCCGAGTATTTACGACTGTTACGGCCGCATTAAACATTACTTGAAATATACGAAAAAAAAAAAAAAATTCCACGGCTGCATAAATTCAGCGTCGACTCTTTTTGTAGCTTCCTACTTTGCATAATGCACAACTGAGTAAATTCTTCAGCACTCGCGAAAAATACTCACACCGCCTCGGGATAACGAGGCGTTACATGAAAAAGAAAAAGATCCTTCAAAAATTATCGATTGCCTTTCTTTGTAAAACGCGCCTTTCGTCTCGGAGATAAAACGAGAAGGCACCGATTATATATACCAATAGTCCACGCGCAAAAACAAAAAGAAAAACCAACGAATACCATTTTACGCGCGTTTAACGAAATAAACGGGCGGTGCGTGCAAACGAACGCCGGAGAATTTCGGCGGTGCACCAGTGGGCAGGATAATAAAAAAAAAGGGGGAAAAAAATATAATAAAAGATCGAGAACCGGAGCGGCTCACGGATAAGTGAAATCAAATATTAGCATAGGATGCTCGTCGGACAGTCAGCAGACCTTGAACTCGGCGCTCGCGGCAGGTGCGCGCGTTTTCTCCGAGGCGCGCGCAGCGTTAAGGAGCGCGCGCGAGAAAAACGACGAAAAGGCGCGCATCCGCGGCCGCCGGCGTTTATATGCGAGATGTTGGTCGAAAAAAAAGGGAAAAAAAACTGCTTCGCATTCACTCGCCGTGTATATGGACGCCGTGGTTATTAAAATGGGGAGGCGAGCGTGACGATCGGAGGCAGGCGATGCTTTTTATATCGCAGCTTTTATTCTGACGCCGGGAGAAACTGTTTGGAGTGCAGTATAATTTCCGTCGTAAGGGGATTTTAAATGTTCTTCTATCCGCAGAAAATTGTTGATGATTGTACCCAGAATAGGATTGGGGTAACGCCTGAATTGCCCATAACAATTATTGCGCTTTTTTTTTGTTTATTGCTCTAATTTTCTTTTATTCAAATATAATCACACTTACTGCCGAAGTGGTAGTTACGATGGTGTTACGCTTAGTGTAATAATTAAATAAAGGAATGCATAAGGTATTTATTCAGCTTGCTGGTGGAATTTATTGGCTCATTTAAAATTTCTGAAGAATTTTATAATGAATGAGAATTTATTAAATGCGTTATCTATGCGAAATCTGTTTCACACACGCATAATGGATTTGATTTACATACTCACAATATAGAACCATTTGATTTAAGATAATAATTGTAAGAAGCAAAAAATGCGTTTACTAAACCTGAACTTTATTTTTGCAAAAAGCTCGTCTAAAGGATTACACTAGATATAGATTTTTTTTTAATCACCATATTTTTTTTAACCATATAGAAAATTCATGATACGAAATAAATTGTATTCATCGATTAATTAAAATAGAAATGCAATCAACAGCTATAGTAGTTTACTTTATTTTTATATTTATGCATTTACACCGAGTACAATAATTTGACCAAAAAACTTAAGAACTAACACCACGAGGTACCATAAACCGAAGTTAAACTTATGTTTATAATATTTTATTAAATTAATTTTTATTAACACATGTACTAAAATGATTAATAGTTATTTTAATAAGCAATTTAATTTAAAATGTTTAGAAATCTACCCGATTTTTAGCCAGTTTACTAATGCTCACGACCAAAACTGGCTAGAATCTATTTTACTTGATAGTTGAACTGGTCTATTTTACACCAGGGTAGTCGAATTTTTAATAAAATATTTACTTATTTATTTAAACGTTAAACGGGCTAAAAGTCCATTACAAAATAACAATAGGAAACGAAACTAAATCTAATAAAAAGGAACTAAAATTTAGTAGCAAGGGAGCGCCGCGTAAAAAAAAAATATTAATAAAATTTTTTTAAATAAATTTTTCATCACAAAGTCAGACTTTCTACCTTAAAGTTTCCATACCGAAGTTCGTGGAATCGATGGCTAATTCATGTGCCGCACGTGTACGCGCAATCGCGTGACGAATTCAAATCGAAAAAATCAAGCAAAAAAAAGAAGAAACAACAAAGAAGCCGATGCTGAATGTTTACATTAACCTGCTTTTGTGGCGAGCTGTCTCTCCCTTGTTTCGCGCGTGCGGGAAGAAAAAAAAGCGGCAAAGCAGCAATACCAGCCGTGAATCTCAAATTTCGTACGTTCCCTGGTAAATTCTCACTTTTGCTTTCTACGTCGTGCCGCGCGTCGTCGATCGGACTTTGACTTTCCAGTTGAAAGTTCCTTGTTTTTTTTTTCCTCCTGGAACGTGTGCGTAATTTACGAGTTCGCCACACTCTTACTGCTTTAATTAAGTTTGATATATACATAAGTATGTGTGCAGCTGGAACTAGATTTAATTGAGTTTGGCATATACATAAGTATGTATGCAGCTGGAACTAGATTTGTATTTTATTAAAAAATGAACGAGTACGGTGGAAGCTTGATCACTTTGCACTCAGTAGGATTTTATAGCTGGGGTAAGAAAGTGCAGTTTAAAGTGAGGCTCGAATCACTTATAAGTCTTTTATTATATACGCATCAAGATCATTAAGGCGCCTGTTAATAATTATGGGCACACTTGAAGCAGCTGTTTCTTAACTTTCGAACGGACGCTTTTGCATCATTTTTCGTACCTCGATAAATTCCCGTTTAATAAACGCAGCGGCCAACGTAACACCTCGGCTCGCGCGCAAGTGCGAAATTAATAAAATACCGCGAATTTCATCCCGGGCTCGATATTGAAAAGGCAGCCCAATTAACTGCGGCAATAATCACTTTTCAAATTGCTACGCACTTGACGCAACCCAATACCGGTTCATCTGCCGCGTGCACCTTACAAACTGAATTTTTCTGATAGCATGTCAAGGTAGCGAAATAAAAATTAATGGACCTCCTTGAACCACTTCTTTAAAGCATATTTAAACGCAAGCCCGTGCAAGTACACTGAACAATATAATAGGGGAAGGTATTTATAATAAATTTTATTAAATGTGGACAGATTTGGCAAGCCAATAATAATAAAATTTGCCACAATTATTAGAGTACGGAAAATTTAAGAGCTGATGAATATTACAATCCTGAGTTGTAAAAAGTATGTAAATGACAGTTGGGGCCAGATTCCGTGCACAGGATCATAATTTTTACTGAAAAATCTTAAAATTTTTCCAGTAATATTTTCATAGTGTATATCGAAAAAAAAAATTCGAGTACGTAATTGCTTCGTTCCGATTGCAGTTGCTGGTGTGCAGCCTGAGCTGCACGTTGGCGCAGTACGGCGAGGAGGCCGGTGGCGGCGGGGGTGGCGGCGGCAGCGGTCCCGTTGTGGTCAGCCTGCCGAAAAAGATCTCCGCCGGTAGGCTGAAGCAGAGCGCGCGCCTGAGCCCCGGCAGCCCACCCGCTCAAACCTCCGTCATCACTCAACGCTTCCGCAGGCCCATACCCATAAAGTGAGTTATAAATTTATTGCGATTTTTTTATGCTCTCTTCTTTTTAAGAAGCGTTGCTTATGCAATCGGCAAACACTGCGCTCGAACCTCTACTGAGAGGATCGGCGATATGTAGGTCGAGTAGTGGTTGGGACGCAAGGCTTTGGGTCGAATTTCTTGGATTAAGAGCTTTAATGTCATTTTTTATTGTTTAATTTAACATTTAACTTTTAAGCTCGTAGTCGCTTAATTGCAAGTAGGGGAGAGTAGTGTTCTACCGATCATTATGTTTTTCTTGATTTATCCGAGAAATGTACAGTTTTTATGCAAGTCTTAAGTCTTGGGTGAAATTTAAGTCATCCAGAATTAATCACTAATTTATCACTCAATGCAATGTCTTTTTGAAAAAACTTCGAGTGTTTTCTTAATGTGCAGTTTTACACAAGTCTCAAGTCTTTAGAATGAAATTTAAATCATCTGCAACTTATCACTCACGAGGAGATGACCAAAATACTATAAATAAAATTCTGCAATCCAAAATACCATGCGAATCGATCGTAGGTGACTCTCCCTTACATCAGATGCTTATTTTTAAGAAACGCAGTAATGTTCTGACCAAATCGTGATCCATATCAGCAGTACCTTATTTTCACACGTTTGCTCTATTTCTATCCAGTTACCGTCTTTACGCCCAATACGCGTGCCGATCGCGATAACAATCGGCTCCAAACGAAAACCTTAATTAAATCCCCCGCAACTGATTCGAGCAGCTTCGAGCAGATCTTGAGTAATAACAAAGAGACTCGATTATTGTACCGATTATTTTCCGATCTTCCGGCCTTACTAGACAATTTCGTTCTGCGATTTTAAAAACATCGGAGAATTACCGCTGCCCATATTTCGTGCGGGTATGATACAGTCGCCGCTGCCTCGTTTACTACCTCGGCCTATTACGCAACGTCGCGAGTTCTTACACTTTAAAAAAATGCAAATTAATTACGTTTATAATCTCAGTTAATAGCCGTTGACCATAAAAAATTTTAATTGATTTACTCGTGTGTATTACCGCGAGTATATATAAGTATCCATAAGTTTAATGGCAACACCTAATAAATGAAAATTTGTCTTCTTAAAGTTTCTTTTATTTTTAAAGGAACTATTTATTTAAACGGTAGTTGTAATATTACATCATACGTTCTCGGTGTATTGTACTATTGTCTCTCGTCGTTACGATTTCAATGCCCATAAGAGTACGGGCACACTATGACGCTGTAACAAATGGAAATTTGATATTCTAACGATAAATTACATGTTCAATACATTAAGTAATTTGAATTACGTGACAAAAAAAAGTTACGGACTTAGTGTAAGTAATGCTTTTTGCATACCAGGGACATTCAATTTAGGCTAAATTTTAATGAAAAGCTATAAATTCTTCAAGTATATATTTATATATTAAATAATTTAATAAGACTCACCCTAATTTAGTGTATAAAATTAGTTATTATAAAGAATAGTTCTTTTATTTCACATTTCACATTCATCTCACACTCGTTTGAAAATTGTGTTTGAATGAAAAAAATTTAATTTAAATCGCACGAACCTCTTTAAGATAAAGGTATATTTTAATTACCACAGGCAAAATTTTAATATTCATTATTTATTCAAAATCCAATTTATAGATGCAACAATAAAAAGTTGCATATTTCTTCTCTGAAATTTATTAAAACACAATGTAAATGCATCCTCGGAACAAGAAACTTTATACGCTTCAAATCTCGTAGCTGCATATACACAATCCACTCGTTATAATAAAAAAAGAAAAAGGCCACGTCACCGAGAAAATGATACACACACAGCAATCCAAAAACCAATAACGAAACACAGGAGAGAAAAAAAGCAAATCTCGACAAATTCTGCTTGAAAAGCTTGATAAACAAAAAGTCGCGCCTACACAGAAGCAAACACAATTTCCAACAATCGCAAATCATTCGCCCCATAATCATCCTTGCGCAAAACATCGAGCTTACTCTCGCTAAAAGAACGAAAAAAAAATCCGCATTATCCGCTTCTCCACCACACCGCTTCTCAACGCCAACAACGCCAACAACTCCAACAACAACAACAACAACAACAACAACATCGACAACAACTCTCTCCACCGCTTGCATCGTGAAAATCGGCTCTCCGCGCGCCAAAGACGCGGCAAAGAGAAAGACGCCAGCGTCGCCTCGTCGACGAGCGTCGCGGATCAGCGTCGGGCCAACGCAATACAGCAATCGTCTCGCTTTGACTCCCGCAGCAGGCCAAGACCATCGGCCGAGCCGATCCCCGAGCTGCCTGTCTTCACGTCGGGCATCAGGGGCTCGAGGCCCTCCGCCCCCCTCAACCTGAACGAGCAGAACGACGAGGCGCCCGGAGCCCAGCAGCACCACCACCATCCCCAGCAGCAGCAGCAGCAGCAGGCGCCGGTGCAGACCATTCAGCAGCCCCAGCAAGTGCGCATCCAATCCCAGCCGCCGCAGCAGCACCATCAGCAGGACCTGAAGCCGGTGAACGAGGAGAACGAGAAGGACGAGGATGTGGTGCAGGTGATCGCCAATCTTGGCGCGGTTTCCGGATTCGGGGGTCAGGGCAATCTGCTGACGCCCACCGCGGCTTCCGTCACGCCCGCACCCACGCCTGGGCTCTCGGCTTATCAGCTGGACAGGCAGGCCGACAGGCAGATCCAGCCTGTGCATTACAGACCCGCGCCGCAGATCTCTAGAGCCTCGACTAATGCTGTGCCCGATGCGGTGAGTAATTATTGCTATTGTTCATTAATTTTTTTTTTTTTTTAATTTCAAATGGAATAGAATAAAATAGCTTTTTTTATTATTATATGCAGTATATTTAAGGAGTAAAAAACGCTGCCGACTGCACTGGCACAATGCTTTCTCATTAGAGATGTCTGCAAGTGTTATAAGATAAACAATAGTACATTTCGATACATGTGCGGGGGAAAGTGGTTGTTATCCTCGTGTGACGTTTGCGCACGAGAGAAGCCTCGGAAGTCTATAGTTTTAAACAATCAAATCTCTTTTTAAAATGCTTCACATTCGCCACCGTTTTTTTTTTAAGAGATTAGATATACAAGGCAAATAAAAATTCCTAGTTTAAAATAAGTGAAATTGATTTCGAATAATTAAATGTTATTTAAAGTAGAATGTAAGTGTCTCACTTCTATATGATATGTCGAAGACATCATATAAGACACATAAAATAAGTAAATAATCACTTATTTGAATAGTTAAAATTTTCACATTAATAAAATAAAAACAATATATACATAAATATTCGATTAAAATGCACACTCTTACACTTAAGCTTGTAAATTACATTCATATATATAGGAATGACAGAACAATTAATAATAAATTAATAACATTTTGTAACAATCTATCCGCTTTATGTGATAGGATTTACCTCTGTTACAATTTAT
Source organism: Sycophila texana (assembly GCA_035582955.1). Taxonomy (NCBI): domain Eukaryota; kingdom Metazoa; phylum Arthropoda; class Insecta; order Hymenoptera; family Eurytomidae; genus Sycophila; species Sycophila texana. Next base: position 16,925,865 of record JAWWEN010000009.1, on the reverse strand, counting down.
TATTCGGTTGTCCTATACGTGAATGAATTACTTGAGATCAAGAATATGCTTTCTGAAAGCTAGATATTAAACCAAAATTAATTTCTTTTGTAAAAATAAAGCATGAATTTATTCATAATAGCAAACATTTCATAAATTTATCTATTTAATTTTGCTTAAATATATTATTGAATTTGAATTAAAAAAAAAAGTCGTCGCTATAAAGTATATTCTACTTGACGTAATAAATGATAAATATCCGTCAGCTTCGATTTCTTAATGAGACTGAAAATCAACTTGCCTCCAAAAGAAAGCTAATGTATCTTTTTGCAAATTACACCCGTAAACTTCGTAATTTTAATTTCTAGTCAGAATTGTGTAATTTTACATAAGTTCTCGAGATAACTGCGTGCACCATTGACACCTACACTGAGGCACAGAGTGCATCGACTTTCACTTTCACTCGCATTAATAAAATTTTAAGCATTAAGATATAATTTTAAGTAGCCTTCTGGCCAAAAGGCATTAATCAAAAGCGAGTCGACTGTGCGCGAGTCATATACATTGCAAAACACACCTGTAAAACAAAAGAAACACGTAAATCATAAGTGTCCTACTTGGCAGACCTTATCCGTTTCTCGTCTCCAGCAGATCCATCAAGTGATCGCGCCGGTGCAGTACAAGCCGCAAAAACCCGTCAGGCTACAGAAGCAGCAGCAGCAGCAAAAGCAGCAGCAACACCAGCAGCAGCTGCAACAGCACCAGCAGCAGCTGCAACAGAACCACCAGCAGCAGCACAACCAACAACACCACCAGCAACAGCAGCACCAGCAACAGCAGCACCAGCACCTCGTCGAGCGCAACGAGTACGACCTGAACGAGGCGCGTCTGTTGCCTAAGCAAAGAGCTCAAGCCGCGCCGCCGAAAAAGTCCAAGCCCCACGGACAGGATTACTATGAGGGCAGGACCAAGAAGCCCGTTGCTCAGGTACGTGCATAGATATGGCTGCTTCTCTGTGAAATTGAGAGGTCAAAAATTGATTTTCTTAGAACTTTGTAAAAATGTTCTTTTCGATGTTTGGAACCACCCTGAATTCTTTCAGATTGTTTAATTACTTTATACTAGAAATTCTTCGTAGCTTAAGATGACAACATTGACAATTTTTGAGTTTTTTATATAAATTCGTTAATTTGCTCCTCGGGGAAGCATTTTTCAGTATAGACATAAATATAGTTTTTTTGTAACATTTTCTCAACTTTTCATTAAAAATATTTCTAAAATCGTAAACGTATGTTACGGCTAACATATAAGCAATTAAAACCTTTAAATTAAGGAAATAGAGACTTTGATCCGGATACGATACACCAAAATATTCATAAACATACCTGTTTTAAGTACCGAAGCACCAAAAAAATTAAAATAATTTAAAATAATGATGAAAAAATTAAAATAATTAAAATAAAATTAAAATAATTTAAAATAATGATGAAATATTGACAAAAATCCATATTTTACACGTGCAACGATGAATTTTTCGAATGAATTATTAGAAAAAATATTATGCATCTAAATAGTAGAAAAACATTTAACACAACTTTCAGCATATATTTTAGCTCCTATCAACATTAAAAATACTTAAAATGACTAAAAAGCTTGTGGGTATGAATATTTAACATATATCCTTAATTACTTTAGTAATCATTTGTTAAATTATTTGACAATATTGTAGGTATAAGTCATATGTTAAATATTCATACCTACAAGCTTTTAATTTAAAAATGCATATTTGACTTTAGAAATTTTTTTAATGAAAAGTTAAGAAAAATTTATAAAAAAAAAATATATTTATGTCTATAGTGAAAAATGCTCCCCTGAGAAGCTAGAAATTAATGAATTTATACAAAAAATTAAAAAATTGTCAATATTGTCATCTTGCAATTAGAATACCAAGAATGTATAGTATAAAATAATTTAAAAATCTGAAAGAAGAAAAGAACATTTTTGCAAAGTTATAAGAAAATCTATTTTTTGACCTCTCGATTTCAGAGAACCACCGATACATGTATTTATTCGCATCGAAAGTTCTGAATTTATAAAATTTGCGAAAGGCCGATTGAATCTGACAAATTTTGCACGGTGCAGGTTTATGAAATTTGAAAATCAATAAAAATTGAAAAAAAGAAACCAGAACCCAATCGGGTACGCAATTCTAGGGTAAGCGGATCGAGGAAGGGGTATTATACATATCCAGTTTTGAAATGAACTTTTTCGAATATTTTTGTTCGATGATTTTCCTTATGTCACGCGTTGCATTCTTATCTCCGTCCGGTTTGCGACGAAAAACTTGCGGTTATACAATTTTGAAAAAAGAAAGACATAAAATTCGCGCACGCAGAATTTCCTTGTAAATAATTTACGACACGCGGCTAATGATTTCACCTCTCACGTTATTCAAATCGTGCGGGTTCGAGCATTACATTTTTCAGCGGTCGTTTTGATCGTGATTAAAAAAAAAATCGCAATCGCAGAATCTCGTATAATAAGCAATTAGTGAAGTGTGTATATACACTTTAAAATACGATGTGCCGAGATTTCGATAAATGTGGGACAATGGCGCGATGAATATAACGATCTCCTGCACAGTTACGCTTTCGTGAGTTACGTAAATTGCAAAACTGAGTGTTAAAAACGTTCTTTTTGCGAAACTCACGACCGCTCGAGCAAATCCAATAAAAATCCAAGATGATTTTCTTATCGATCATTCTTCTGGATTGCGACATTCTCGTATCTCATCGAAGTGACTGATGTATTCGCGTTACATTAAAATTTTAAAATAAATCCATCCAGCTATCTGTGCTAATTTGACGCAAATTACGTAGAGGCCGAAACAAATTTGTATTTTTATGACAGTGAGAAGCACTGGTTATCTTTTTCTTATTTAGCAGAGCGTTACAATTTTTTAGTGAGAATATTTTTATATTTCTTTAATAATAATCAAGGTTAAAACAATAATATTACTTTATTTAGATTTGCACAATTTTTGATAAGAAAATAAAGAGTATAGTAAGAGTATACAAGCGCCTCCTTTCGGAAAATCCCAAAGAAAGAAAAGACCCTTTTTTCGCGGTCCGGAACGAAAATACAAGCGACCGAAGTTATTATTTATGGCGGTCGGTCATAATCTTCTAGTTTTCCGCTTTAAATCTCGAAATTCGTAACAAACATTTCTCACGGATTCGTTTATTTATATTTTTATCGATTATTATTTATGAACAATTGGTGCTTTCTCCTATTTAATTTTAAGATTGTTTATAGCACTCTAACCTCAAAATGGCAACTTTAATGCCAATTTTCGGCTCTCGTACTATAAAATATCGTATAGTACTGGTGCGTAATTGATTATTCAGCTCGTGCGACTTTTCACCCTCGCTTCGCTCGGGCGAAAAACCGTCGCACGACTTAAATAATCATCTTCCGCACCCGTGCTATAATATACTATTTTTAATCTTCTTTCAATATAAAAAACCGATTCTGTCCGTAAAACAGGTGATAAGGCGATACAGAGAGGAAACGGACGACGGCTCGATAATCTGGGGCTTCGAGAATGACGACGGCTCGTTCAAGGAGGAGATCATAGGCATCGACTGCATCACCCGCGGCAAGTACGGCTACGTCGACCCCGACGGTCTGAGGCGCGAGTACACCTACGAGACCGGCATCAAGTGCGACGAGGAGACCCAGCAACAGCAGGACCAGGACATCCTCAACACCTTCGTCGACTACCAGGAGAATAAACTCGTGTTGCCGAGTGGCAAGACCATCGACCTCAGCAGCATGGGCAAGAAACAGGCCCGAAGACCCCAGCCCCTCTACAGGAACTAAGACGCGAGGCACTCGCGGGACGTGATTTCAATGCTTATGGAGACTGCGACGTAAAGGCTGAAGCGCTAGGACGACTTTTTATTTCCGTTCGATTCGCGAGCCAAGGGCGATTAATGGCTTACCTTCATGCGAAGTACTTTAGAATTTTTTGTGACGATCCAAATTTTTTTAAATTAATGGCTTATTTGTTTGGTATACGAAATTTCACTTTAGATTAGGAGACATTCGAGTAGTGTGTTGAAAGACATATAAATAGTCACAAAATTATTCGCCAAAAAAATTGTAAGCAGCATTTTTTTTATACTGATTTTAAAGTTCTGTAGGGTAGCTTGTTTTTTTCTTTTCTTTTTTTTTTTAATTTTTCTATGCGAGCGTAACGAACTGAAGACACTTTGATTGAAGTGATTTAATTCCACGTGAAATTTAAATATAATACTCATTCGTTTTAGTTTGAGCAAGTTACTTTGCAGAATATCCTTGTATATTTAAAAAAAAATTTTAATACATAAGATATACTTGTAATAATGTCAGTTTAGATTGACAGATACTTGCTACATATACAATCGTACTCTACTTTTACAAAATGACAATGTATTTATGAAGTCTGCGAGGTTTCAACGAAGCTTATATTTTTAAGTAGCTTAGGCTAGTGCGTGAGTCAAAATTTTTTCAAATAACTTCTTCAATCTTGATTACTAATTTGATTATACCTTTAGACCTATACTGAAACATTTGATGTAATGAAAAAATTTGAATCTCATTCGAAATTTGAATAAAAAAAAAGCAAATGTTAATTTGTGTAATGCGTATTAACTAGTTTATAAGCATTTAGATAATAAACTTATTATATATTTGTATTGAAATTGTACAAATCAAAAATATACACATGAAATTTATGAAAGTGTAACTTTATTTTTCTCACTGATATTCTATAAGTTCAAACAAAATTCTTAACCAAGCAGACGTTGAATTGTGTAAAAATAAAGAAAATGACGGCTGAAAGTAGAAACTATTACTCTAATTTTGAGTTACTGCATAAGTTTCGCTGATCATCAAGTGAATACTTTGTTAATTATTCTTTGTTAAGCTACGGGTTTACTACAAGAGAAAGAGTAGCATGTTAAAAATAACATTAAAATAATGTGTTTTAATTCTAAAAAATAAAAAATATCAACGATACGCGGGGTTCCCAAGCGGTCACCCATCCAAGTACTAACCGCGCCCAATGTTGCTTAACTTTGGTGATCGGACGAGAACCAGTGCTTTCAACATGGTATGATCGTTGACGGTTTGAAAAGAGGGCTTTTAGATCAGATTGCCTAGATTTGGTAACATTTGTAATTCCAATAAAGAAACATTTCTCACATAAGAGCGGACCAGTCAAGGGCCAACAACATTATTATTTATAGATATAGACGTAAGTAAGCGAACAACTTTGCAGATTCAAAACAAGAAACAACATTTACTATTTAAAGAATTTAAGAAAAATCAATCATTTTGCCAAATCGATAAAAGAGGCTGACTTTAAGACTAAACATCTTAATTAAGTTTCGGGCTCTTCAGAACAGTCAAGAATAAGTTCATTGAATTGCTCCCTGAACGTGCGCTTCTGCGGGGTCTTCTTCCACATTTTCGAGCAGCCGCAGTTGCGCAGCATGTCGTCGACGCAGTTGGTGAACGCGTCCACCTCGTCGGTGCACATCAGCGTGTCACCCACGTTCGCCTGATAACACCTCATGACCTGAGGAGCGATGTAAAGGCATGAGATCCGAAATTCTTAAATTGACATTATAAATTTCGCCGGTCTAAAGTGCAAAGCGAATGAGCGTCCAATCGTTAAGGCGCACACCCCAAGCCGAAATTTGGTTTTATATATAAGCGAATCTATATTGTTGTTTCTATTATTGATTGAATCATCCTTTTGGAATGTAAATGATATTGATCCCGTATTATTATTTCTTATAAACTATAAGAAATGAATCAGTATCTCAGCTTGCAAATAACTGAAAATTTCACAAATATAGTCTTAAATAAATCGATTTACCTAAGAACTTATACCTTAAGAAATCTAATTACTTTACTTCGAGAAATTTTAATTTTATGAAATGTTTTTGAGCTTTTACCACTAAAGGCAGAATCCCTAGTGTTTGTAAAAAGCATTAACAAAGTGATAGTTAAAATAGACTGGTTAATAAACGATTTGTCACGATCATTCGAATCCAGTAGCTTTGATTAATAAATATTTTCCAGATTTCCCATCATCACGCGTCTCCCCCATTATGCTAATTCTGATTTCCAATTAAGAATTGACAATCAGAATCTGGTCAAACGCTTGCGCGCCGCACAACCCCGTTAAAAATATGAACGTTGAAAATAAATGTTGAACACACTGAGAAAAAAAATCACTTTAAACAACGATCCGGGCGCATAAATACCGAAAACTAATTTTTCCGTTGATTTAATTGAAATTGTATTGGTTTAATGAAAATATTGATTGTTCTAATGAGATGTTTAATTGTTTCAATAGATGTTTAATTATTTCAATAAATTTTTAGTTCAATCAACCAAAAAGTGTCAGTTATCCGTATTTATATGCGCGGATGGTTGTCTCAATTGAATTTTTTTCTCAGTTCATTGAAAATCAACGTTGATGAAAATGAACGTTACATAAGAAAATGTTGAAATAACCATTGAAAACCAAGCCAAAAATCAAGGTTTTTCAAACGACAACCTTCGATTATCAATGTTCAATATTGATTTTCAATGTTCAACCTTGATTTTTAACGTTCCTATTTTCAACCGGGAAGGGTTTATTAGAAATGATCTCCCCACTACGCAAATTCTGATTTTTTTATTTCGGGCAGTGTCTGGTCAAACGATTGCGCGATACAATCGTTCGTTAGAAATGATAATTACGTACTTCTCTTCTCTGGTCCGGGCAAGCTGGTTCGCGAGCGCATTCAATGTATTCCGTTAATTTGTTCACCAGATTCTCCGCATCTTTTACGCACAGTCCTTTAACTTTCGTATGAGCATTATCCAAGCACTCCAGTCTGCGAACCCAGTCCTCCTCGATTTGTACAACGCGATCTTGGTTTACTACTCCTCCTAAATTTTTTTCATAAGTTTCAGTACAATCTGGTAATGGATATTTTTAACTGAATTTTATTTTACATTATTTTTAAACTCCAGGAGAAAATGTTTATGTATAACATGCTTTCTTTTTATTTTAAGCGGCGACGTTTAATCGTAATATAAATAAAGAATTGTAAATTTTTTTTTGTTCACTTAATTGTATACAGCAGAATGAAATAAAATAAGTTTTGGTAATACGCATTTACAAAAAAAAATGCGCTTACCAGTTTTTAGCCGCTCTTGCATTTCTTTCCCGACTTTCATGCCCTTGAAACTTGGCCATGCTTGCAAAACTTTATCGCAATCTACGGTGCAGCCGCTTTCGATGGCACTCATGTTTAACAAATATATTGGTCAAATTCACTTAAAATTTAGATAATTAACTCGAAAAAATGAGAAAAGTTTGTGTTTTAACCTTATTGCCTGTTACATTCACTAGAATTTTGTACACAAAAAACAAAAAGCTACTGCATGATCAGTATATAGATAGATACAATATGAACATATACACTCGCCTCGAATTGATTCTCGAAGAACAATTTAAAAATTTGCAACGTCTCATAAAAATTTCTAAGCGCTAGACAAGGATGTATAGTTTTGTCATCTTTGTCTAGCGCCTAGAAATTTTCATGCGACGTTGTAAATTTTTAAATTGTTCTTCGAGAATCAATTCGAGTACATACCTTTCAATATTACGAAAATTATAAACATGAAATAATTACTTTTTCAATGATAGTTTCAGCGTAGTTTATTAATGAAATAAACGCATTTCAAAAATAAAATATTACACATAAAAAAATTTGTACAAAAATAAGTTAACAAAATGTATAAAAATTTAAAGCGAACACAAATCTAACATTTTATCCAGCGTGTCCTAAATCCCAGTAGTGTTCTCCATAATCGCCGTTCTGGTTTCCCCATCTCATCTTTAAAAAAGAAAAGGAAAATCCGTTTTAAAATATACAATAAAAATCGCGAGTAATAAAATAAATTTTACAGTATATCATACTTTTCCTTGATACTGATTTTTCTTAAAATCTCTTTGCTCGAATCGCTGCTCCCACTCTGTGGGATTTTCGCATACGTGACCAAATTGAATGACCATTGGATCAGGTTGCTCGGAAAATATATCTCTAAAAGTCAATTACGCTTGAGTTTTGCTTTACTTTCAACAATTAAAAAGGAAACTTACTGAAAATATTGACTCTTTTGTATCATTTTTATCAAGTCTTTCCTGGATACTTCGGGTGAGTCTTCACTCTCAATAACTTTCATGTCTTCTAATGACTTTGAATCTGAGAGTAAATTATACACGATTTTATTTAAGTTGATTCTCAATTATTTATTAAAAGTGAGTATAAAGTACAATAAAACAAATTCTGAGCTTTTATTTCTGCTACCTGAGTTTAGTTCCACTTCTCCTTGATCTTCACCATCCTCCTCTTCCTGACGATTACTTTCGATGCCGATACTGGCTCCAGAAATGAAGGAAATTACATTAAATAAAATAGTACAATAAAACAATAGGAACTTAAGGTGGCCCATCATCTGCAGAGAGGTCAATCGTGCTGCTGGTCCCAAGATAGTCACAGTACTGAGACATTAGAAATGCACAGCAGTGTCTGGACAGAGCCGAAAGTTTTTATTGGGAGCTACGCTTCACCGAACACTCTCATGTGAAAGTGATTTGTTAGGACAAAAAAGCTTTTGCCCGCGACCTCCTTTCATCGAGACAAATCTTTCCCCCAATAAATAAAACCATACTTTTTTTCAACTTAACTGACACTCTTTTATTTTTAACGAGCATTTAAAGTCTTTGAAAAATTCACTAAATATACAAAAAACTATCCGACTCACAGAGCATATTTAAATAACTTAAGTACTTGTAATATATTACAGAATGGAGTTTAAAATACAATTAATCTTAACACTCCTAAAATTTGTGCATAGTTGCTAGTAGGAAGACGAAAGGAATAAATAAATTAAGGTTGCTAAATTAGCTGCTGCTAGAGTACTGTTTAGCGCATTTAAGAACGGACTTCATATATTTGATAAATCCGGTATCTTTAGGTTTCTCCAAGCCTCGTAGCGCTCGCTTCTTCATTACAGCTACAAATTCCCGATTGCTCAGTTGGCCATCCACTGGAAAATTTAAATTTACTTTTTTATCCGCGATCTTAAAAGAAATATGCTATAAGATGAAGGTGAATTTACTCACTGTTCTCGTCGAATATAGTGTAAACGACTTTTATTATATGGTCAGTAAGGTCGACGTTCGATACAGTTTTTGCAACATGTTTCAAGGTAGCTAAAAACAAACGAAAGAAATTTCATTTCAAGAAGTACAATACTTCGGCGCGACAATAAATTTTTTCTCAATATCTTTACCTGGGTCGATCGATGCTCCAGCAATGTGATAGAAAGTTAAGGCAGTATCTACATCGTTGATGTTGTTTAAAAAGTGGAAAAATTTTAGATAGTCATCTTTGTGAATGCCCAGGGAACAGTCACTAAAGCTAAATTTAAAAAAATATGTATATAAATTGTGATGAAAATAAAATACAAGAAAAGTTTTATATTTTTTATAAAAATTACCTTTTTCTAACTCTTTTAACAATTTGAGATTTCTTCTGCTCCGAAAATCCTGCATAAGCTAGAAGTAATTCAGTAAAAGCTACTTCGGTAATGAAGCCCTTTTCGTCGGGCTTCTTGCGTTCAAACTAAAATAGATAGTTAAATTTGTACTGTAAGCTTGCGAAACTATTAGTGCAATGAATTAAAAAAAAATAATACCTCAAGGCATAATATTTCTTGTTGAAGCAATTGTTGGAATTCCAAAAATTTTTCTATTTTCATTTTTTGTTTTAGATCAGGTCCAAAAAAGTAAGTCATCAAAGCTGAATTAACACCCTGTAAAATACATTTTTTTAATAATAAAAATGCAATGTAATAATGCTTAGTTTTGTGAAAAAAATGTTTCATAATAAAATACTACCTTAAATGTATTTCCGGTATTAGCGTGATCTCTGTGCCGATTGCCAATACTACTCTGTTGACGAATTAAATTAGAAACTTTATTAAATTCTTCGTAATCTAGGTCTCCGTCGCCGTTAGTGTCAAACATTCTGAAAGCTATTTCGAAATGTCGCCGAGATGCTAAAACAATGAAAATTTTATTATTGCAAATTTTATTAATTCAGAACAATATAGATTCAGAACAATAGAAAGATAATGTGACTTACTTGACAAAACAGTAAGTAAAAATATATAATCTGAAAATGTAATAAGTCCAAAACTTCCCAGTTTATAAAATATGCTATTTTTATTTAATGTCAAATCCAATTTCGATTGCACAGTCTAAAAATGAAAAATAATGTAATAAAAGTTATTGTTTATTCATATTATTTCGTATAAAATTATTTACCTTTGGATCGTACCGCTTAAATTTATCTAATCCTAAACCTATAACATTTTTTATTAAATTCAGTATCGTATTAGAAAAATTAAAATAAATATACTATCAACGAAGTGAAGGGGCCAAAAGATTCCTTATGCTTTTGGAGTAAAGTACCATGTCAATTTAAGTTAATGAAATTGTGAAAAATTCATGCAGTATATCTACTACCTACTTGAATTTCATTCTAAAGCAGTAATTAGCATCAGAAGAGGCGTTCAGATTTGAGAAATTGAAAGCAAATTAAAATTATCATGCTGTTTCATGCAAAGAAAAAAGTAGTTAATATCTGAAAAAGTAATTCTTTAGTTGTTTGAATTTTTGAAATATTCTCTAAGTAAAAAGACACGACTAATTGAAAAATAATTACTACTAAAAAGTCACCACCAAAAAATTACTAATTAATGCTTGAAAAATTACCCTTGGGCTGTATGGCACCAGGTGTCAGTGACCTTAAAAAATCATCGGGAGTCATCAACACCTCATGTGTACCATTTGGATTTACAATCTCAAGTGTTGCAAAATATCTGAACACTTTCTCGGGTGTTGAAAAGTGTCTCATTCGGTTCTCATATTGATTTATCTGCATATCAACATTTACTTATGTAATTCCAAATTTAGGTATAAAAGTGAAGTTAAATTTTGAAAAAAAAAAAATAATTCTTCCAGAAATAAATAACCCATAACCAAAAGCTATAAAAATTCATCATGTGGTAAAAAGTTTATGATTTCTCCATTAGGTAAAGTTTGAAATTTTGCAATAAGCCTACATGTAAGTAGGGGTAGTCTTCATATACAACTCAATCAACTTAAATCAACCCTTTGCTATTCAATTAATCCTTAGACTTATTAATTTAATAGTAAAGGTTCAATTTAAATAATTAAAACAAATCACTGGTTGTGATAAAAATATAAGATGCAAAAACAAAGGAAAATTAAAAAAATCAAAGTAAAACAAACGGAAACTATGCTGAAATTTGTCCCATTAGAAAATAATAACAGAATACATTTTTTCTTACTACAGCAGTAATACATAATATTTAAGTGAACAATTTCAGTCTAGTATATTCTCTTCACTTGTTAGTGTAAAGTAGAAATAAAATTAGAATAAGTAAAGGATTGAAAAGTAGAAGAAATAAAAGAAACTTAATAAATGTAAATTGAAGACAACCCACGATCACCATTGTTATCAATAACAGCGCAAGATCCAGTTATTCACAGTGCAATTTTCATTAAGCACATAAGAGTATAGTGGTAAACAAACTTTACCATCTGGCTGTTGCATGCCTGGGGTTATAGCCCTTAAAAAATCATCAGGTGTCATGTATGTCTCTGTAATATCCGAACTAATCACTTTTACAGTAGCAAAATAACGAAAGATTTTATCTGGTGTCGAGTACGCACGCATCCGATTTTCATACTTTATTATCTGTAAAAATGCTCCAAGAGCTTTGTTAAAATTAATATTCTACAAGATAAGCTATTAAGTATTAAAATTTCCTTTTAAATCTCATTAGAAGTATCAATAGATTTGATTGTAATCATTACAGTCAATTCCTTTTATTAAAATAAAAATTTTCTTTTATTTTATATAAAATAACTAAACAATTCTAAAAATATTTAAAATAATAAAAAGCATTAGAATTAAATCTACTATACAACATGCATATCTTTAACCTTGCTGTCTCGAAATCCAATCTTGTCCTTTTTGTTTTTCTTATTTTTTTGTTTATCTTCATCTGTCTCATCCACACTGTCTTCCGACTCATCACTTTCATTTTTCTGAATTTCTTCAGCAGCAGTTTCCGACTCATCACTTTCATTTTGCTGAATTTTTTCAGCAGCTTCAATAGATGGAAATATATATCTTCTGATTCTAAAATTTATTTCGAAAATTATTATAAATGACAACAGATATTTCATATTGTATATGATGCAATATTACATTATTATTTATTACTTACCCATGCCAGTCAATGAATAATAATCCTGATACAATGAACAACCCAAAAGAAAGGCTTATTGACATTACTGGTGGTTTTTCTCTTTTATGTCCAAAATTTTTGAAATTTCGATGCTGTTGGTTTTGATAAACATGAACCACAGGCTTATTATCCTTACTGTGTGAAAATGAATTGAAATTGCTTATTGCTGGTAGTGACTTAAAGTTAAAAACTTCTCGCTTAAGCGATGATGTACGAAGACATCTGCTAAGGAACATCTTGATGAATCCTAAATGATTTATAAATTAAAATTAATAAATTAGTTTTACGACATATTCTACGGTTTTCATCCAATCACGACTATTTGTACGACACATATCTCGAGAAAAAAAATCTGTCATAAGTTTAACAACGGCCATTGTTTTTTAATAGTGCAGTACAATTTAACTCTACCAGTTACAACATTTTGCGCAGTTAAAAGAAAGAAAATGTATATCAAATCTTTAAAGTGACAATAATAACATCGATAACCTCATTCGTTTTCCAACGTATACAAAATTCAAATTAATGCCGAGATCAATCAGGAGGCGCGGTAGCGCCTCGAGGCAAGCCTAAGTTTTAACTTACAGGTAAATTACGATTTGGCGAAAGTCGTCACTTGAAAAGGAGAGTTATTTAAACAGCTTTAGATAGTATTCGAAACTTTTATTAATTTTTGCGTCCCACGGCCACAGTTCCATCGTCCATCAAAACGTACAGTAATTCACTAAATAGACTAGAGCTCCTGCACACGACGAGTGTTAGGCTTAGGTAGGGGTCGTCAGCAGTGAGCAGACGCGATCCAGTCGATAACATTCCGACCTCAGCGCCGCATTCTTAATATTCAATCCTCATTCCTCCCTGCAGTGCAAACGGCTCAAACTCTCATTTCATTATTTCAAATTCGCGAGAAAGCTTAAAAATAAATAAGTATTTTTAGAAATTTTGCTTGCTTCTTAGCATGAAATAATATCGTCAAAGAACTTTCCTAGAAAGCGAAAATAACAAATTTTCAAAGACGAAGTTTTTCTTATTATAATAATAAATTAATTTTATATTTCTACATTTTACTTAGCCATAATTTAATTTGTCATCAATATTAATATATTTGTCATGAAATGTTTATAATTAACATATACACATTTTAATTCTTATGCATTTTATTTTAAATGTATAAATAGAAGTAAAAATGTAGTTATACTTTGTACATCAAATACTTAAATTAAAGTATAACTAAAAAATGTTAAATTTTCAGTTTGATAGCTATAGAATATTTAACGTATATAAACAACGTTAACATATTTATATACACTGAACTATAAAATAACAGTTTACAGGCTTAAACACCTTTAAAGTTTTTGGATAGTAAACCCAAATTACCTTTAGTAGTAAGCCCATTACCTTAAGTGAGTGGGCAGACAAGCTGAACTGTTAATGGAGCAGTACCAAACTCTATTTTTCTTACTTCGAATGTATGTAGTTGAATTTAATTATTTTATTTTAACCAAAATATTAGTTAATATTTAATGTTAATGCAATTAATTATCCCAATTTTCATCGGTTTCTGGAACCATTTCTTGATTTATACTATCATCAGCTCTTGGTACAGGAACCCATAAACCATTCCTAATAAATCTCTGAGCAGCATCCCTGTTTAATCTTGGTCTTATAGTGTTCCGATCATGAATTTGTTTAGCTCTAGCCATCGATTGTTTTAGGCGCTCATTTTCAGTTTTAATCTGATGTTTTGTTGGGTCAATTCCTAGATGTAATAAGACATTTATGCATTGTTGTAACATTTTCTTTTTCTCTAAAAAATACAATCATTACCTTCTGCTCTTAAATACATCCAAAACAAGCTGTTAAGACTAAAAGACATCAAAAGGTTGAATTTGATTTTGTTTTCATTTGAAAGTTGATCATACAACCCTGGATTTTCAGCAAACTTTAATACTTCTTGAATTTGATCGACTGCCTTGGTAAATTGGGACAGACGAGACACAATGTTTTCATCACTGGATAGTTCTTTAAAATCTAAATCCATAGTATTCTAAAATTTTTCGAAAAATAATATCTGAACTTTTTTTGTATATAACATTTTCATTTTAATTTATTTGTTAAATAAAACAATAAATTTATAAATATAATTACCAAAAAATTATGCTTGTTTTACAGACGACCAGTATAATAACAGTTTGTTATTAAACTCCACTCAGAAAACGTGTTTGTCAAAGCAGAAGCAGAACGTAAACAACATAATTCTGCACCTAACCTAAGTCTATCGTTAATCATTCGTTGTATACTCTGCAAAGGCTCAAAGATCGATAATGTAGAAATTTCATTTTAATAAATTTATTTAAAATTTATGAAAATAAAATTATAGGTCTGTCTAATGTTTAAAGAAAACATTACCAAAAAATAAATATTTTTGGAAGTAATTTTGTTTAAAATTCAATTTAATAACTCTTAATAATTATTTATGTTAATTTATTGCGTGCATGTAAATAAGTGTGTGACGCCTACATTATAGAATAACCCACAGTAGGCTCTACACTGACAAACTGCAGGGCAACCTGTGCGTATCAATAATAAACGTCAACACGGAGTATATTGGTGTAAATGTACTACAGTGTGATGAAAGAAGAAACAAGAGTAGGGAGGGACATTTAGCATCTTATAATATTTGACATCAAAATACAGTGAAGATAATTTTTATATTCGTTGCCATGATTCGCTGAAGTGCACCTTTTGATAAACTTATTGTAAATATATTGTGAGAGAGTAGTTTTTATATATTTATCGATCAAAATGAATGTGATAACGGCAGTGAAGCATTATGTGACGAAAATGACAGAAGAAAGTGGTCCAGGAATGAAAGTTCTTTTGATGGATAAACAAACGGTAAGCATTTTTTGAGTTAAATAACTGATTATCTCAATAATGGATTTGAAAACATCTACTGTTTTTAATGTATAAATAACGACTACTTCTAACCATGTAAAAGTGTAAACAAAATTAATGTATAGACGAATAAAAAATTAATTTTATGACTTTTAATATCTTTTTTGCAGACTAGCATTATCAGTTTAGTTTACAGTCAATCTGAAATATTAATGAAAGAAGTATTTCTGTTTGACCGCCTTGATGCTGCAGTGCGCAACGAAGGTTTGAAGCATTTAAAGTGTATTGTTTTTGTAAGACCGACTGAAGAAAATGTTAGACTTTTATGTAACGAGCTTAGGTATCCAAAGTATGGAGTGTATTATATTTGTGAGTTTATCTGTAATTTTACCATGAAATCTTTATTATTAATTTATTTTTTTCTATTATTTTATTTATTTTTGTGTGTTTTAGATTTTAGCAATATTATACCAAAGACAGATATTAAATTGCTAGCTGAAAATGATGATCAAGAAGTTGTTCGGGAGGTTCATGAACTCTATGCAGATTATTTGGCCATAAGTCCTCATCTATTTTCACTTGGAATTAGTACATGTGCTAGAGGTGAATCTTTATTAATATTAATATAATCTTTTTTTGCTTTCGATTCTTCGAGATTAAAGAACCAACTTTATTAAAGATATCTTAAACTACTATTTACTGTATTAAATTTTTCTTAGGGCTTAATTGGGAACCTCAATATTTACAAAGAAGCGTACAGGGAATAACAGCTGTATTATTATCATTAAAAAAGTGTCCTCTTATTCGTTTTCAAAGTAGTTCAGAAATGTGTAAACACTTAGCTGAAAAAATTCGCTATGTTCTAACTCAAGAGTCTAATTCTTTTGAGTTTAGACAAGAGTCAAATCCAATTTTATTGATACTTGATAGAAGAGATGATCCAGTTACTCCATTATTAAACCAATGGACTTACCAAGCGATGGTGCATGAGTTACTTACAATTAATAACAATAGAGTAGATTTGTCTAATGTCAAAGGTATTTCGAAAGAGTTAAGAGAAGTTGTACTTAGTGCCCAGCATGATGAATTTTATGCTAATGTGAGTTTTACTTTTGAATTTAAATTTATAAAGGAAATATATAAATAAATATTAAAGTTTAATTAAAATTTACATTTGTTTTAGAATCTATATCTTAATTTTGGAGAAATTGGGCAAGTAATTAAAGATTTAATGGAAGAATTTCAAAGAAAAGCTAAGAAACATCAAAAGGTTGAAAGTATTGCTGACATGAAAAATTTTGTTGAAACATATCCCTTATTCAAGAAAATGTCTGGCACAGTTGCAAAACATGTAACGGTTGTTGGTGAACTTTCTAATTTAGTAGGAACTCACAATTTATTAGAAGTATCAGAACTAGAGCAAGAACTGAGTTGTCAAAGTGAACATTCCACACAAGTAATAAAATTGATAACATATAATTGATAACACATTTTTTAAATACTCAAAGATTTTTAATTAATAATTTTACTTAATTGCAGCTCCAAAAAATTAAGAAACTTATCAATGACAGTAGAGTGCGTGATGTAGATGCAACTCGTTTAGTAATGTTATACGCATTACATTATGCAAAACACACTAACAATGACATAGCTGGTTTATGTTCAATGTTAAAAAAAAGGAATGTCCCTGAAATGTATACAAAGGTAATAAAGATTATTATAAGCAATTAAAGTATATTTTAATTCGAATTTTACACTGAATAATGTTTGTTTCCAGCTTGTGTATAGTATATTAGACTACAGTGGGATTTCCACAAAACAAATTAACTTATTTGATCGAGAAGCAGTAGCAAAGATAACGAAAAAGTTATTTAAAGGATTAAATGGTGTTGACAATATTTATACACAACATACACCTTTATTAACTGAAACAATAGAAGATCTATTGAAGAGTAAACTGAACACTCAAACATTTCCATATCTTGGAAATACAGTATTAACAAAAAAGTGAGATCTCTTCTATATTACGTCTTTACGTTTATAGTTCTGCAGCTAATTATTTATATATTTTTTCTTATAGACCTCAAGATATCATAATCTTTATGATTGGCGGAACCACTTATGAAGAAAGTTTAGCAGTTTACAATTTGAACAAACAAAATCCAGGAACGAAAATTATTTTAGGTGGAACAACTATTCATAATTTTGAAAGCTTTTGTGAAGAAATACAGTCTGCAATGGTAGGTGCTATTGCAAGGTATAGACCAAAGAGCATCAGAGATCGAACAGAACGTGATCATGAATAAATAATTTATTGCTTTTTTGTGTATATGTTCTAAGAAATATCTATTTTAACATTGTGCAATCATTCCAATCGCATATGTACATAAAATCTGCTCTTTTAATCCATAAAACTCTATAATAAATGTTTAAACAAAGCCACAAGTATTCTTTTTTGTGAACACATTTTATTCGGAATTTGTTAAAATAAATCTTGTGCATCATGGAATATGCTATTCATCATCATCCTCTTCATCTTCATATGTGTAATTCAAGCTCATGGAATTATTTGTCCAATCGTAATCCTCATCTCGGACCTGAAACAAAGTTAAGAACATTAACAATGTCTAAGATATACTAGAATTTTTTAGCTCAATTTGATTGCAATTTGATGTATATTTTATTCTAAAACACATTTTTATCTACTGATACAAAACTAATAAGACACTCATCAGTTTTGCTCCTTTTTTATTTTCCAATGAGGGATTGAAAAAATATGTTAATCTTAAAGCTTTTGACATTTTAGTATGCACATGAAATCAAAAAAAGATTAAATAAATTATGAATTTAGATTACTGCATACTTACGTTTCTTCTCTCCTTTTTGAAGGCTAAGAAATTTTCTGCTCGTTATTAAATAGATTATTACCTACAATTATAAACTATTGTTTTAAGACTTCACTATAATCGCGTAAAAAAAAAATATTTAAAACATTTTCGAATTATTATTTGTATTCCAATACAGCTTTATTTATTTTAACCAAAGTTTAAACTCACAATGTGCAGAGTAGAGCATTGTTAAAGTATGAATAATCCGTCATTCAAAAAGTATAAGTTTATAAAAATGTTTGAAATTTAAAAAATTTAACTGAATTAATATTAATCACATGCTTAACAAACACTATTAAATAAAAAAGTGATAATTAACATTACCTGTACAATACCAGTGGATAAAGCATATCCCAGCATAGCAGCTGCTGCAAAAATTCCAGCAAATATTTGATTTCTTCTTTTATTTGGAAATTCATTCTCTGCATTTAATTTTGCCTTTTGTTCTTGCTCTTTTGTCTTAAATATTTCATATTCTTTATAATCATCTTCAAAATATTTTTCTAATATTCTAGTTACGAATTTTACTAAATTTTCACAAGTTTTTAAATGATTTTGTAAAGCACAATTTGGCAGTGGTATTTTCAATAACGGTGCAAGATATGCAAACACTAGGGCATCAAATGTAGTTGGAACTGAACCAAAAAAGTAATTAGCATCACCAAGTTTTATCGATAAGGATGTTATACATTTTTGAGCTTTCGAATAAACCTAAATAAATAAAAAATATTTAGATAATCAACGAAGTAAATATAAAACTCCTGTGCAATACTCTTGTACAACTATAGTCTAGTCAAATATAGTATCTTAATAAACAGAGTACTGCCCAAGTACATTACATTAAATTGCAAATAATAAATACTTACGGATACTTCAATGGCTTTATCCTCTTTTGTTGGATACAATGCTTCCATCATAAATCTTGCTTGCTTTTCGTACTGTCCAGGATAATAGAAATTTAATGGGAATGGCAACGCTTTACAATACCAAGGCCTTATAATTTGATTTAAATTATGTAAATCTATCCACCTTAAATAAAAGGAAAAGAAAATGATATAACATTTATGTTTTTAATTAATTTTTAAATACATACCACAAATATTGAATTGCAGGGTGTAATCCTTCTTCAAGAACTGTTGTAAATGCTGCGACTTCTGCATTTTGCAGTCTGGTAATTTCATTATCAGGAGTAAACTTCTCTTGTCGAAAAGTATCAAGTATTTTTTCTACTGTACAGTACGATTTGTTACCGTGTCTTAGCACAGGTAATTGGCTATTCGGCGACTTAAATGGATTATTCGTCGCTTTAACATTTAATGGAATATTACTAAATTTTGCATAAGCCTGAAACGTGAGAAAAAAACTATCACTACATTGTCAGGTAAGAAGAAAAAAAATTTGATTTTTAAATTGATTGAGTAAATAAAAATTCACGAATCTTATTTACTCGTGTACGGCAAAGTTTTCATTCAATTTCATCGAGATAATTTAATAAAACTATCAAAATCAATAAGCAAACTTAACCTCAAAATCCTTTTAAACTCACCAGTATTTTCAAACAATCAACGCTGACTGACGGAAGACCCCAGTCCCCTTTCCATACCTCCAATTGAAAGCTATCATTTGAGCTCATTTTTACCCACATTCACGACGTATTTATGAATCGGAGCGGCTTTTGAATTTTCAATCATCGGCGTAAGATCATCGTGGACTCGTGCGATGCTTTATATATAGATGCAATACAAACGAGAGAGAACTGATGGATGCGCAGTGTACATTTCGCGCAGACGACTGCAGACGACAATGCGCGTCAAAACAGTGCACCAGCAAAATACGGGGAAATTGAATTTCTACGGATTATTATAGTATAGCCGCTGAGACTACAAAAAGAGGTAAGAAATTGCAATTTATTTATAGAATTAAATTCAGTTTAAGAGTTTTATTAACTAATGATTGTTGATCGATATCAATGTGCAGAGTTTATACTTGTAACTCTCGCACCGTCAGCCTGCCACTTTTTTCAAAACAAATGAGTTCTTATTTTTCATAAGTATATGAACTTAAATGATAGGACACGAAAAAAATACAACTTATTAACAATTACCTACTGCATTTATTTATCAAAAATTCTATGAGTAAAGTAATATTGTGTACTTATATTGTATTTATGGAAAAACTACATTTGTAATTATTATCTTGTTATTTAAAAATTGTTAATTGAATTAATTTTGGTAAATTCTAGAAAATAATAATAACCTAATCAATTTAATTGAGATTATACTGAATTTTATTTATAAATGTATTAACACATATTATTATTAATCGTTAATTACTGTTTTCTATTAAGGCAGCAATGATTGGTGTAAATTCTGTTAAACCACAAATCTTTATGTCGGCTTCTGATGATAACAGCTGTAAAATAGAGCCAGAAGAAAGTAAATTTGCATGTAAGAAGGTCATCAATGATTATAAAATAACAGATTATGTAGACCTTACAGAAGATGACCATTGTTTTATTTGTGATAAAGTAATATCACGTGCATTTTATTCATTAGCTAAGACGATGACTTATAGATCTAAGAATTTGATTGCACATAAACTGGGAAAACTTGCTGGAAAAAAGTATTAAAGTTTGCACTATACAAATACAATACGTCTGTTGTTCTATAATTAATAACTAAAATATTTAATATTTCAGGTGTTTAGTTATTGTTTCAGAAGATGATTATATTTGTCAGAATTGTGTTAATCTTTTTAATCAATTGGAGAGTGCAGAAATTCAACTGAAAATCACTAAAGATTGCATAAAGAAACATTTAGAACAGAAATATTTAAATTCTGATAAAATACATACAGTAACTAATGATGTATACACAGCTTTCAACTTGTTAGTAACAAAAGAAAAACAGCCAAGTGATCAATCATTGGATGAAAATAGATCCATTGAATCAAAAAGTATTCTCAAAGAAATATGTTTAAAGGATTGTGATGACAACACTTCAAAGAAAATATCTTCATGTACAATTAATAATCAGCAATTTGATTATTCAGTTAGAGACATAAAATATTATCCTGAAAAAGAAAATAAAGGTATGATGTTATCTTTAAAAATTAATTATACAAATTTTTTATTAAAACTAAAATTAAAATTTTGTAATAAAATTTACCCTCTTATTCTAGTATTACATTATGGTGAACCAGATGAATCGTCAAGTAACGTTTTAAACAATGGTTATTAATTTTAAAGTTTTTGTATAGTTGTCATTTTCTTCTGTTGCGAATTCTTCTTTAAAAAACTAGAGAAATACAAGTAAGTTCCATCATCTTCGATTTTAAAGTTACTAGATAATTATAATATAAATATTACTAACAATTTTGTACAATCAAGTACTTTTTTATAGAAAGAGGTTACATAAAAGTTGTAAAAATCTGTGAATACTTTTAGAATTTATGTATAACAAATACATATATATCACATTATGTATTAAGATGACATTTAAGATAAACATTGAAAGTAATAAACATTTGTAAAAGTATTAAAAAATCTGCTTCAAAACTAACTTTTTATTTTCGCTTAAACAATCTAATTTAGTATTTGCTATTATTGTTTAATTCATTTATTAACATATTTTACTGAAAAGCAGCTAATGTTAAATAAAAATCAATGTTGTAATCAATTTATTATAGTATATTTTTAAAAGATGTTAAATATTTTAATTCTTAATTTATTATAATACATTATAATGTATTATAAATAGTAATGTAACTAATAATATACTATTTATAAATAGTACATTTTTAATTAAAAAGAATGGTAAATAAAACATGTTTTAATCTTTCATAATAATTATTTTAATAATTTTTATTTTGCACATATCCATCTACATTATTTTTTTAATAATTTTAGACAAAAGGAATTGCTGATATTCGTTTAAAAAAATAGTAAATTTTTTTCTGCATTAAGGATTTACTTGATATAATGAAGTAAAACGCTCATTACTAATATATAATAAAAATAAATAGCATTAATAATGTGTGTTTAATAAAAATTAGGTAACCAAACAGTTTTACATTAATAACGTATACATATATAGAGGCGCGCGCAGCGATCTCGAAAGCTCATCGCTTATTTGACTTTATACAGATTTCCCTTAAGACGCTACTGCCCTTCTTGATATAATTACTAACGTATTTTTATTTAAAATTTCTTAAATAAATTTTGATTTCTATGCAAAAATATTATACTTCTGATGGGAAAATTTTCCAATCCCGAGCAAAGCGAGGGCTGGAATTTTCCGAGGGAATAATTTTCTTTGCTCCCGGTGGTACGAAAATACGGTACTTTACTCCTGATCCCTCCGTGGCTATACTTTATCCATCGAAAACAAAGCTCCAAAAAAATGAAAAAATTTGTACGAGGAGTAAAGAATTCATTATTTCCCTGGGGAATAACAACTCAATTTATTCCCTGTTTTGAGGGAAATAAAGTGGTCTTTACAGGGGGAGCGGGAGTAAATATTTTTTTACTCAATCTACTAAATGATTTAACCAATTGATTTGATCTCAGTGTAACCCTCTTGCCCGATCGTTTTTACTGTCTTCCATGCATCACCCAATTCCGCTTTAAGATCCTTGTATTCTTTTGCTAATTCTTTTCCCGTTGCCTTGGCATCCTCAAAAAATGTCTTCACTTTTTGGGCCGATTCTTTAATATCGCTCATAGCTCCTTTAACTATTTTCTTGAAAGAATCGTAAGATTCCTTGCCTTCCTTTGCAACTTTTTTAACTTTATTTACTATTCTTTTTGTCCACTTCTTTGTCCAAGCGATTGCTTTTTTCACCTTGTTTGTTGAAACTGCAGTAGTTGAAGTCAGTTCTTCGTCGTTCTTATTTCCTTCGATATCGTCAAACGAGAGATCTCCAAACTACAAACGTAAATATGGTTTTATTTTTATTTTCGCCATGTCCCTCATCTTGAATAATTTATAATAAATTTTCCTATATATAACATTCTCTGTGTACTTGTAAGTCCTAATCTATAATGTAAATTTTAGTTATTTCTACAATTCTTAAAATGAAAAAATGAAAATGACCCCTTATTTTTTTAGAGAGCGCCGAATAAATAACACCCATGTTTTCTGTACTAATAATTGTATAATTCATAGTCGAAATTCCGCATCATGCATTTATTAAATCTACTGAATTATAAACTATTGAAACTATTGAACTAATTGAATCTATTGAAGTATTTTTAATAAGCCCTTAGATCAACAGATAATTTCTATTAAATATTTATAAACGTATCGCAAAGAATAGAAATTTTATATTACCTCCATATCATCTTTGTCATCTCCATTTCCACCCTTTTCATCAGCTACAGCAATTACATCTTCAACCTTTCCATCAGCTATAGCGGGAAGCTATAAAAAGAAAATTATTTATAAAACTGAGATAAAATAAAACGTAAATAATGATATGAAATTATATGTTCTGTAGATTCGGAAGTCCTTTTAATATTTTTCCGAAACATTAAATTGAATATTACTATGAAATTAGAAAAAAAATTAAAATGTAACTTACCGAAACATTATCGTTACCATCTTTCGGGATCGGGTTCGACTACAAAAAGAAATATTTTATAAATTGCAGGCTTGTCACGTTTATATTAAAATTAAAAAAAATAAATAACGTACCAGAACGAACGCACTGCCCAGAAGGACGAGGAATACGAGTTTCATAACCATGGTTGAAAACGTAATTAAAGTGAATAAGCGATCGATTTCATCTCGTATATATATTCGAAGCTCGTCACGTATACTTCATTCATTTTACATAAATTTAATGTTAGTCTAAGTAGATAACTTTAATTTTGCAATTCTTTGATTTCTTTGATTATCGCTTCATCTATTATTTACTTTTCTTTACAATTTTATCGTTGTAGCTTATAGTGAATGTATTACTTTTATACTAATTTCAATTGTTCGTCATTTATCATTTTTCATATAACGGATTTCCACCGACTGTGTCAATAATATATAATAGTAGCTCTGATACTAGGAACAATGTATTTAATTTTGAAAATTGAAAATATACCTTTCTTGGTGACAACAACACAAACGTAAAAAATACAAACGCTTCTCTCACTAACATAAAGTATTTATATGTGAAAAAATAATTTTTGTTAAAGATAAAATATGAAAATACTTTATTGTTTCCGTTTTATTCGATCGCCTTTTTAAGTTTTATAAAGTGCTTCACTTATTCAACTTTTTTCACTTGAGCGCACTCATTATATGTTTCGCAATTTCTATTACTCTATTCATTTGAACAATTACATCTCTAACACGTTCGCTACGTGTTTCAAAATCTACATTAAACGTTTCAATAATTTTAGCACATTAGTTTAGTTTAGTATATTTTTCATTTGCTTAAACAAATGTTACACAGTCAAATGGCTAAATACAGATAGAAAAACTTATAAATTCATTTAAACAAATAACGCACTTCTAATACAACAAATTAAATTTTAGAATCTATATAAGTATAATAAACTTACAAATAGAGTCTAAAATTAACCTTTAATCAGGAATTATACTGTACGCACTTAATAGCGAAATGACAGAAAAAACACCATACTTAATCTTTCTACGAAAATCTTGAATTAATATATCCACTCTCTTTATTAAAATTCTTAAAACTCCAGAAAAAATGTTCAGATTCTCCGAATCCTCTTCGCATATATACACAAATCGCAATTTATATTTTTTTGGCTTATCAGATTACTTTTAGGTGACGAATGGTTGCTTCTAATTCTATTTAAAATTACAATTTCTTTTCTATTTAGATTCAAGGTTGTGATTCGATCTGCTTACGATTTGCACAGATAGAGGTTGTGACTGAATATAATACTTCTTTGGGGTGATCTATTTGACCACATCTTAAACACTTTTTCTTCCATTTGTGTTCTTCCAAGAGTTAGTGATATATGCAAATATAAAAACAAATAAATGATGCAGCAAATTTGTTTAATAATCAATTTATTTAAATATTTTGTATTTTTAAAGAAATATTTAGATAACAATTTTAACCATGTAACACATTACACTATTTGCATTTTATTTACGATTCCATCTGTTCCAGTTGTTCCAATTATTGACACTTGGTTTCGATTTGTTCCAATCGTTCCAATTATTGATGTTTGGTTTCGATTCCCATTTCTTCCATTTAGGTGTTTTTGGAACTTCAATAATCCAATTTGGAACTTCAATAATCCAATTATGTCCTTTATTCTTATTTTTAAATATTTCATCCCACTTTTTTTGTGATTTTTCAGCAATTTTCTTCAACTTTTCGTTCCATTCAGCCAATTTATCCGCCCACTTGTTTTGCCATTTGTTTTCCCATTTGTTTTCCTATTAAACAGTTAAAATATTGATATTAGCTATTAATTGTAATCTTCTTAAAACTGTATTTGTCATCATGTAGATAGACTTCTGATTTAGATAAAGTACAATGAGAAGGAAGTGACTTAACTGATTGTGCAGAACCAATGTTCATTTTTGCTCGGAAATAAATTAATTAAATAACATTGGTTCTCCACGAGCAGTCGAGTCACTTCCTATCAAAATTACACTGAAAAAAATAATAGGGGAAGGTTTACAATAAATGTTGTAAGACGGGGACAGACCTGGTAAGCCAAGAAAATTACTATAATTTTTGGAAAAATTTATAGCAACTTTTCCCAAGTTTATAGTAATTTTCTTGGCTTGCCAAGTCTGTCCCCATCTTACAAAATTTATTGTAAACTTTCCCCTATTATTTTATTCAGTGTATATTTGATTTTTGGAAACTTACTTTTTCTTCTTTTTCATTTGATTGCGATTTGGAATCTTCATCCGAACTCTCACTATTCTCTTCAGATTGAGATACAGAATTTTCTTCCGAACTCTCACTACCCTCTTCAGATTGAGATTCAGAATCTTCCTCCGAGCTCTTTTCGTTATCATTCGTCGTTTGAGTCTCGGTGGCTGCCTCAGTAGCTTCTTCCTCCTCTGCTGCGGATTCGGTCGCTACTTCAGCATCGCTTTCTTCTTCCGCTTCGGTCTCGGTGGCTGCCTCAGTAGCTGCTTCCTTCTCTGCTGCGGATTCGGTCGCTACTTCAGCATCGCTTTCTTCTTCCGCTTCGGTCTCGGTGGTTGCCCCAGTAGCTGCTTCCTCCTCTGCTGCGGATTCGGTCGCTACTTCAGCATCGCTTTCTTTTTCTGCTTCGGTCTCGGTGGCTGCCTCAGTAGCTGCTTCCTCCTCTGCTGCGGATTCGGTCGCTACTTCAGCATTGCTTTCTTTTTCCGCTTCGGTCTCGGTGGCTGCTTCAGTAGCTGCTTCCTCCTCTGCTGCGGATTCGGTCGCTACTTCAGCATCGCTTTCTTTTTCCGCTTCGGTTTCGGTGGCTACCTCAGTAGCTGCTTCCTCCTCTGCTGCGGATTCGGTCGCTACTTCAGCATCGCTTTCTTTTTCCGCTTTGGTCTCGGTGGCTCCCTCAGTCGCTGCTTCCTCTGCTGCGGATTCTGTTGCTACTTCAACATTGCTTTCTTCTTCCGCTTCGGCCTCGGTGGCTCCCTCAGTAGCTGCTTCCTCCTCTGCTGCGGATTCGGTTGCTACTTCAGCATTGCTTTCTTTTTCTATTTGGGTCTCGATGGCTGCCTCAGTAGCTGCTTCCTCCTCTGCTGCGGATTCGGTTGCTACTTCAGCATCGCTTTCTTCTTCCGCTTCGGCCTCGGTGGCTCCCTCAGTAGCTGCTTCCTCTGCTGCGGATTCTGTTGCTACTTCAACATTGCTTTCTTCTTCCGCTTCGGCCTTAGTGGCTGCGTCAGTAGGTGCTTCGACGTCGACGGCTTCTTCTAGCGTATTATCACTATTTACGGTTAGTGCGTTTGTTTCTCGCTTTACTGGGCTCGCCTGAAAATAATTAGTTATTTAATCATAAAAATTATTTAAATAGTATGTGCGTACATTATTATTTAAAAATTATGCGAAAATGACTATCTAGTGTCTCATTAAGTTGGTGTTTCTATTTCTTCTGTGAAAAAATAAATGCATAAAATAAGTAAGTGTTGTTGATCGAATAAAGTTTATTACTTTTATATGTTTGTAATAAAATAAAAAAAAATTTAAGTAAAATTATAATGTTATGGGATAATTTATCTATTTAATCTTAGATAGAAATTTGGAAGAAACTGTGATCCTTTACTTACTAATGCGAGGGCTATCCCAGCAAGTACAAAGAATAAGCTTTTTGGTAACATTGCCACTTTTGGTTGTGTCTGAACTAAGACCAACCGAAGTATGCCAATTTTGAAAACTTTGAAGTATTTATACTAAAAAATGATTGTACATATTACATATAGGGATAATGCATTTGTACCAATAATAAACATTCGTTGTTTAATCTCGTCGAACGTAATGTTTGCTAATTTTGCAGTCCGTTAAAATATTATCCTCTAATTAGGCATTCACATCTCAGTTATCTGCAGTTTAAGAGAATAAGTGTTAATTTTACGGTCTGGATTGAAATTGCATTACAAATATGAATTTTATTCTAAATAAATTATAGATTTATCTCTATAAATATGTGGATAAGAACTAATTTCCTTAAGCAAAAAAATTTAATAGCAATATGAAATTTTAGTGTAGTAGGTTCTAAGATCTTCGTTTACACACCCGGCGCGCGTAATCGTGCACAAGACGATAAACATAGTAACATAAACTAAACAAACGTACGAAGTTTGAAATTTCTTATTCCTCTTTGAATCTCATTCAAATTCTTTGATGACGATTATGAAAATAGAATATTTTGTTTTCGCTTGATGCTTTGGCCGAAAAATAGCGTCACAGAAAGATTTCTGATTCTTCATATGGCGCCTTCGACTGCCCAGTCATCTGTCATGCTAACAATGTACAAGAAAAATTGAACTTTTTATTAATCAACTTTTTTAGAGACGTTTAAGGCAAATAGAGGTATAATAGGCTTATAGGGACAAATAGAATCGGCGGGATATATAATGCACCCGTAAAATTTGTTTTTCACCACACGCTCGCCGAAAGTTCAATTTCCCTCCCGGCGCCCCATCGGGAGTTTGTACTTTCGGCTCGCTAT